>VZQC01007933.1:124246-135922 GCA_009823505.1 Rhizomys pruinosus
TAAAGGAGTACTAATTGGAAAAGAGGAAGTCAAGCTATCCCTATTTGCTGATATGATTGTTTACTTAAGGGACGCAAAAAAACTCCACCAGAAAACTCCTAGAAACGAATAACAGCTTCAGCAAAGTGGCAGGATCCAAAATTAACCTAAAAAAATCAGTAGCCTTTCTTTACACCAACAACAAGCAACTGAAGAAGGAATTCAAGGAGAACATCCCACTCACAAAGCCTCAAAACCAATAAAATACCTAGGAACAAACCTAACCAAAGACACCAAATATCTCTACAACAAAAAATTTAAACCCGCGAAGAAGGAAATTGAACAAGACACCAGAAGATGGAAAAACCTCCCATCCTCATGGATTGGGAAAATTAATACAGTAAAAATGTCCATTATACCCAAACTTTTGTACAGATTTAATGCAATCCCATATAAAATCCCCAAGAGTTTCTTCACAGGCTTGGAGAAAAAAAAAAAAAAAACAACTCCTTAGTTTCATTTGGAAAAACGAAAGACCGTGAATAGTCAAAACAACACTGAACGAAAAGAGCAATACAGGAGGAATCTCTATACCAATCTTCAAACTATACCACAGGGCTATAGTCATAAAAACAGCTTGGTACTGGCACAAAAACAGACCTGGAACAAAACTGAAGATCCAAACTTGAGCACATACAATTTCAGCCACCTCATATTTGACAAGTGGGCCAAAAAGACACAATGGATTAAACACAGCATCTTCAGCAAGTGGTCTTGGCAAAATTGGATCACCACTTGTAGAAGAATGAAATTAAACCCCTACCTCTTGCCCTGTACAAATGTCAACACAAGACGGATTAAAGATCTCAGTGTGAAACCCCAAACTCTGAAGGCAATAGAAGAAAAAATTGGCAGCAGACCACAAGACATAGGCATAGGAAAATACTTCCTAAATCAGACAGCAGCTGTGCAAAAATTAACATTGGCAATAGACAAATGAGACCTCATTATATTCAGTAGGTTCTGTACATCAAAAAGAAACAATCAAGGAAATTAAGAGAAATCCAACAGAGTGGGAGGAAAACTTGATCGCAGTTATATCTGACAAAGCATTGTTTTCCTGAGTATATAAACTACACAAAAAACAAAGAAATGACCCACTCAATAGATGGAGCAAAGAGCTGAACAGAGACTTCACAAGTGAAAAATTAGAGATGGCTGAGAAACATCTTAAGAAGTGTTCAAAGTTGCTAATAATTAAGGAAATGCAAATAAATCCACTTTAAAATATCATCTAACTCCAATAAGACTGGCTAGGATCAAGAAAATAAATGATACCAAGTGCTGGAGAGGTTGTGTGGAAAGGGGAACACTCATCCACTGCTGGTGGGGATATAAACTTGTACAGCCAGTATGGAAAACAGTGTGGAGAACCCTTGGACAACTTGGAATGAACTTGCCACCTGACCCAGCCATACCACTCCTGGGTGTATACCCACAAGATTCATCTTACTGCAGAGATACATGCACAGCCATGTCTATTGCAGCTCTCTTCACAATAACTAGGAGCTGGAACCAACCCAAGTGTCCCTCAACTGATGAGTGCATAGGAGAAAATATGGTTCATCTACACAATGGAGTTCTATGCAGCTGTAAAGATGGATGACATAATGGACTTTGCAGGTAAATGGTTAGAGCTAGAAGATATCATGCTGAGTGAAGTAACACAGTCCTAGAAAAAAAAATGACAAATGGTATCCCTCATCTGTGGATGCTAGCACAAATTACCAAATTGTATTACAAACTGAGCAAGGTCAATGTGGTCAGAAAACAACTGTGCTCTTATATTGTAGAATCCCTTAAAAAATAAAGAAATAAAGAAAAGAATGAAAAATAAAAATATTTTAACAAAAGTATAAAAAAAGAAAAAAAATACCTTTAAATTCATATGAAAAAGCAAAAGACCCTGAATATATAAAACAACCGTGCGTGAAAAATGCAATACAGGGGAGATTGCCCTATCAGACTTCAATCTATATTACAGGGCCATAGTTATAAAGACAGCCTGGTACTGGCTCAAAAACAGACCTGTGGACCAATGGAACAAAATTGAAGATCCAATCTTGAGCTAATACAATTTCAGCCACCTCATATTTGACAAAGTGTCAAAAAACCCTCAGTGGAGGAAGGATAGCATCTTCAGCAAATGGTGCTGGCAAAATTGGATCATTATCTGTAGGAGAATAAAATTAAACCCCTACCTCTCACCCGGTACAAAAATCAATTCCAAGTTGACCAAAGTTCTCAAGGTGAAGCCTGAAACCCTGAAAGTGATAGAAGAAAAAGTTGGCAACAACCTGCAAAACATAGGCATAGGAAAAGACTTTCTAACTCAGAGAGCAGCTTCTCAGGATTTAAGGTCAATAGTCAACAAATGGGACCCCATAAAACTCAAAAGCTTCTGTACAGGGAAGGAAACAATCAAGGAGGTGAAGAGAAAACCCACAGAGTGAGAAGAAATCTTTACCAGTGATATATCTGACAGAGCACTAACATCGAGAATATATAAACTACTCAAAAAACAAAGAAAGAAGAATACAAATAACCTACTCGAAAGATGCAGTAAAGAGCTGAACAGAGTCTTCACCAGTGAGGAATTAAAGATGGCTAAGAAACATCTTAAAAAGTGTTCATCAATTAAAACCAATCTCATATATCATCTAACTCCAATAGGACTAGCTATGATCAAGAAAACAAAAGACAATAGAAGCTGGAGAGGTTGTGGTGAAAGGGGAACACTCATCCACTGCTGGTGGGAATGTAAACTTGCACAACCACTATGGAAAGCAGTATGGAGAATCCATAAAAACTCAGAATGAGCCTACCACCTGACCCAATCATACCACTCCTGGGTATATACCTGAAAGACTCATCCTACTGCAAAGATATATGCACATCCATGTTTATTGCAACTCTCTTCACCATAGTGAAGAGCTGGAACCAAAGCAAATTCCCCTCAACAGAAGAGATGTCAAAAATGTGGTATATCTCCACAATGGATTACTATTCAGCTGTAAAGAAAGATGGCTTTATGAACTTTGCATGTAAATGGATGGAGCTAGAAGCCATTATGCTGAGTGAAATAACACAGTCCCAGAAAGGCAGAGAATTACTTCCCTCATTTGTGGATGCTAACACCAAATCCCCCAGATGAAAGGCAAACTGAATATCATTATTGTTATATTTCTTTTTATCTGAAAGCAACCATGTTGTTATAATATGAATCTCTCACCTGGCTCTAGAATCCATGCACCAATTATTTTCAGACTCTGTAATTACTGTATATGGATAAATAGTATGTCTCCATATTTTAGAGTAATATAAAATTAATGGAGTAAAACGTGAATTCCTAAGCATAAAAAAAAGACTGAAACATGCAGAACAGCTATGGCAGAATGCATGATCTGGGGTGGGATGGGGTGGAGGGAAATGAAAGGGGAAAATGCCTGAACTGAATTGAAAAATGATATATGAAATATACAAACCATCAATAAAAAAATAAATAAATAATAGAATAAAAAACTAATATTTGATTAATCAAGAGTATGTAGTTGTGGGAAAACTAATGAATTAACAGATCAAGAAAAAGATATATGCCTAATATGGAATAATTATATCAGTATTAATTTCCTCATTGCTATGACCATATACCTGACAAAGGTATCTTAAGAAATGAACGTTTTATTTGGACCTACATTTGAAAAAGAGATACTGCCCATGCATGGGAAGCTTTAACTGAAGGAGTATAATTTGTTTCCTCCCATGCACAGTCTGGAAAGAGAATGTTAATAGGATGTGGAGGAAATAAAGCCTCAAGGCTTGCCACCCAGTGATTCACTTCCTCCAGTGATGCTCCACCTGCTGGAGGTTCCAGAACCTTCCTAAATATCACCAACAACTGGTGGCCAAGTGTTCAGATTAGACACATGACTCTATGGGATATGCTTCATGTTCAACTCACGATAATTACTAGAAACATATATATATATGCCTGATAGCAAACACACACACACACACACAACACACGCACACACACAAGAATGTGAAGATATTACAAACAATATTGTATATTGCAAACATTTCATGTCCCAAGTAAGTACATGTTGTAATATGAATTTGTAATGCTCCCCCAAAGAAAGTTTCTGTGCTGAATGGCTATGCCTATTGAAAGATATTAATCCTATGATAGTTAATATTGATTATTACTTAGGTGACCAACCTCTGGGCATGCCTATGACAGAGTTTGTAGATTAGTTAATTTAGGTGGCAACGCTCACTCTGTCTGTGGTAGTACCATTCTTTGGGCTTGCATTGAATAAAAAACAGCAAGTAAGATGGGCAACTCCCTTCAAAGTTCTCTACTTTCTGACAGTGATACAATGTGGCCACCAAGAATTCTCCACCACATGGATGGTACCCTCTAATTGTGAGCCTGAAAATAAAACCCCTTTCATAATTAAATGTCTTTTGCAAGGTTTTATGTACATAGCAGTCATAAAAGTAACTAGCATACCTTCTAAATAGATTTTAGAATCTGATATTTGAATATGAAATGGTTGTGGCACACTACTTTATTCCTAGCACTGGAGAAGGAAAGGCAAGTGTAGGTAGATCAATGTGGGATCTAGGATAGCCTGGTATGCAAAGCAAGTTCGCCAGGGCCAGCCTGGGGCCACACGGGAGATCTCTGATGGTCAAATAAACATGTACATAGTATATATATATTATAATATTATATTAATATTTATAATTATATTTATAGATAGATAATATTATACAATACTAAGAATATTTAATATATCTAATATATATATATATATGTATCATATATATTATATAATGATGGGCACCATACAATTAATGTAGTGTGACAGCACTCAGTTTATATATATTGCGAAGTAACTTATAATTATGAAGTATGTATGCAATATATATATTTTTTAGGGTTGGCTTTGTCGAGACAGGGTCTTCCCCCTGGTAGCCCCAGCTGTCCTGGAATCTCATCAATTGGTAGACCAGACTGCCTTGAACTCACAAATATCCGCCTGCCCCCCCTCCCAATGCGAGGATTAAAGTGGCACACCAGCCAGCTCCGCAATACTTATAAGGTCCAAGCATGACAAGAATATCATGATGGATGACACACTGCCCTGCAAAATTTATATTTGCAAGTATTATGATTCCAAATCTATTTAGAAGGTATGCCTAGTTATTTTTATGGGCTGCCTATTACAGTATGTAATATTATATATATATAATAATATAATATACAGTAATATATATATATAAGTATATACTAGATATCGAGTGAAGCTTAAGTCCTGTCCTGTCGACTTGCCTGCGACTAGGGACAAATAAGAGAAAATATGGTCTTCATGATTGGAACTCGCCTCAACACGGATGGCCCACGACCCAAATTGGGATTTAACCTTTCTGCTGGCATGTGCAGTATGTTAAGGCCATGGCAGAAGGAGCTGGTCCCTTTTTTTCCTCGGGAGCTTGCCTCTCATCTGGTGAGTTTTCTTGCTGCTGTGATCAACCTTTTGGATCTCAGCGTGTACTGAGAAGTAGATCTCCTGGAACCCCCATTTGGGCTTCAGCACTGGATATTGGGACTACTGAGAATCAAGCCTTGCAGACTGAGCAGGTTCCCTGGATTCTCATCTCAGCCTTCCTGTGTGGTGCAGCTAACTGTTGGAATCATTGATACTCTGTCATGAAGCAAATCAATAAATTAAACTATATATATTCACCTGTTGTTTGTTTCTTTAGAGAACCTTGACAATACAGATTGGTACCTAGACTGGTGGTTCTAGAGAAACAAATGACAGAAAGGTGAATTTCTTAGTGGCTTGGTACTTCTGGAGTTCCGGATCTCAAACTCAATGAAAGCCTAAGAGTTAGAAGACTTTCCTGTGGCATGAAAGGGAATGATAATCCTTTGATGAACTATTGGTGTTAATTTTAATATAGAGAGAGATCATTGATCACCAATCTCGTCTTTTGAGAAAGCAAGGAATTTAAGGCTCTATATAAAATGTTGAGAAATTGACAGAAAAAAAGGAAAATCATATGTTGACCTTGTTGTTCTAGCATGTCTGGGATAAACTGATAGAGGAAATATAGAGCCGGTGATAAAAATGACCAGACTCCGACAAACAACAGTTTAAAAGGTTTCCAAGTGTGCCGGAAGAACATCTTCTCAGTACAAAACTACAGAAACAGCGGAGCCCATTATCGATTGGCTGATTTACAACCAAATTATAATTCCAGCCACGAAAATCAGAGAAAGTGAGCACTGGTGGGGAAAGGGTGGAGACCCTGAAATGGATAGAGATGGTGGAATATGATGAGAGGATTTTGAATCTGCTTGGATTACTGAGCGATCCCCGCAATCTTCTCCACCTCTGAGGAATTAAAACTCACCTCCTAGATCCCCCCGTAGATCCCCCCACCTGCCTGAGAACTATCCCCGCTTGACTATGGTCCGCTCAGGGCCCAACAACTGTTGCCTTTAGACCTATAACAAGATTGAATCTAAGCAAGCCTCAAAGGTGAGATAGAAAGTTGGTCCCGGGAGGGCGCTATACACTAAAGAAATTAATGAGTTTGCCTATTCATTCCGGCAGAGCCTAAGGAAATGTGTGGAATGGATTTTAAGGGGTGTGGATAAATGGTGGAAGGAATATAAAAGTTGATCATACTGACTTTATCGATATAGCCCACTAGGTAGAATATTCTAGTTTTAACATGGAAGCTCGAGCAGTAAAAAAGGTGTCTAAAAGTTTATTTGAATGGTTGGCCTATGTATTTATTAAAACATTGCCACTAACAG
This sequence comes from Rhizomys pruinosus, assembly GCA_009823505.1. Taxonomy (NCBI): domain Eukaryota; kingdom Metazoa; phylum Chordata; class Mammalia; order Rodentia; family Spalacidae; genus Rhizomys; species Rhizomys pruinosus. The sequence continues at coordinate 131,121 of VZQC01007933.1, forward strand.
CGAGTTAGAATGCCTGTATTCCTTGGCTTAGTATTGATGAAGGATTGTGAGGGTCAGGCGAGAATGGCATGCTCGAGATGGAATTAAAATTGTAAAACCACATTCTCTACCAATATGAGAGACCAGAAGGACATGCCATTCATGAAGTTATAAGATGGAAAGGCTGAGAGAGATCACCCAGAGCATTTGAGAGCTTTGCTTTGCTCTATTTTTATCCAGATAGGAGCTTGTTGCTCTTTGCATATAAATTAAATGTACAACTAATAGTTTTAACAACAGGACCCATGCTTCGGTTATTCTTTGTGCTCTAAGTGCGTGAGACCAGAGGACATGCACTTCACTGAGTGTATAGATGGAAAGTACTGAGAGAAACACAGAACATTTTGAAGAGTTTGTTGTTATGCTCTATTTCTTATGCCAGATCTTAGTTAGAGAAGTTGTTGCTCGGTTGTGTAAATTAAATGTACACATAACAGGCCTTCTAACAGAACTCTAGGGTAGGTGTCTAGGTGGCAGCACTGAATCTCGAAGGCCAGATGAGCAGTACTTACCGTAATTATCATAATGGATGGCAAAGGCAAAACAATACTATAATAGCATGACCTGAATGACTTTGGAACTGGACAATTAATCATAGGCATTCCCAGAGAACCAAATACATAAGAACCTTACTAAGTTTTTTTTTGGATCTCTAGAGACAGAAAAGCTCTAAGAACAAAGACCGAAGTCAACATTTGATTTTAGAATAGCAATCCTGCTCCAGTATTAACCAGTTTCCAGACTTGAGATAAGTTCACAGACCCAGAACCCCTTAATGAAGGGGTGGCCAGGTTTCAATGAGAAGGACCTTTGTCACATATCCAAAGAGTTATGCTGTTTCCTTCCTGTGTCTTCCCCAGAGGGACCTGAGGCCTTTTACGTAGGGGAACTGTACACTGGGGAAAAGGAATAATTCAGACTTTTTTCAGGCCTATTGATATGGTTCTGAGTTGACTCGATCCCAGGAGACACCTAAAAATAATTGTGGCCCTCCGGTTAAAGCTGGGGCCTGTGGAGTTCAGGGAGTAAATGGGTTTTGGCTGAAGTCCGAATCACTGGGCCCAGTGGGTCCCAGAACTCATCCTGTGGTTATTTCCCCAGTACCAGAATGTATAATTGGGAAGATATAATTAGAATATTGGCAGAATCCCCCAATTGGTTCCCTGACCTGTGGGAGTGAGGGCTATTATCATGAAAGGCCAAATGGAAAACCTTTGCTGTTGCCTCTACCAGGAAAATAGTAACCAAAAACAGTATTGTATCCCTGGAGAGTGATTCAGAGATAGTTGCCGCACCATCAAGATTTGAAAGATGCAGGGGTGGTGATTCCTACCACGAGTCTCCATTTAAACTCATCCATATTGGCTGTTGACAGAAAGACAAAGAGTGGATCTAGAGGATGACAGTTTGACTATTCAAAAACTCAACCAACTAAGTGACCAATTGCAGCTGGTGTAGCAGATGTGGTGTTCCTTACTTGTGACAGATTAATATCGTCTCCTGGTACTGGTATGCAGCTATGGATCTGGCCAATGCTTTCTTCCAATACCTGTTCATAAGATACACCAGAAGCAATTTCTTTTCAGCTGGCAAGGCCAACAGTATACCTTTACTTCTTACCATCAGAGGTATATGTTAACTCTCCAGCCTTGTGGTCATAACTTAGTATGAAGGGATCTTGATCACCTGTACTTCCACAAAATATCACACTGGTCCAACTATATTGATGATCGTTGTGCTGATTGGATCCCAGTTGAACAGGAGGTAGCAGCTAGTACTAGACTTTTGTGGTAAGCACTAATGCGATGAGAGGATGGGAATAATCCAAACTAAAATTCAAGGCCATCTACCTAGGTGAAGTTTCTAGGAGTTCAGTGCTGTGGAGCATGCAGAGACATCCCTCCTAAGGTAAAGAAATAAGTTGTTACACTGACCCTCCCTCCACCAAGGAAAAAGCACAACGTTTGGTGGCGTCTTTTTGGTTTCTGGAGGCAGCACATTTCCTCATTGGGTGTGTTACTACGACCCCATATATCAGGTGACTCGAAGGCAGCAAAACTTGAGTGGGGCTTGGAAACAGAAAGGCTCTTCAACAGGTTCCAGGCTGCAGTGCAGGCTGCTCTGCCCCTAGGGTCATATGATCCACAGACCCAATAGGTGCTTTGAGGTATCAGTGGCAATAGAGATGCTGTCTGGTAGTCTGTGAGGCTCCCATAGGGAATCACATGGAGGCCCTTGGATTTTGAGCAATTGGCTCTACGCTGTCTATCATGCAACAACATTCTCCTTTTGAGAGACAGACTCTAGCCTGCTATTGGGCCTTAGATGGAAACTGAACGCTTGACAATGGGCCACCAAGTCACCAAGACCGTAGGTGCCCATCATGAGCTGGTGTATATCTGACCCCCCAGATCTATAAAGTAGAGACGTGCACAGCAACAGTCCCTTGTCCAAATGGAAGTGGGTACATACGTGACAGGGCCCGAGGCAGCCCTAAGGGCACAAGCAAAGTTACATGAAGAAGTTGCCCAAATGCCTATGGTTCCATCTCCTGTTACAATGACCTCTGTGCTTAAGCAAGGAACCTTTGGCTTCATGGGGTTTCCCAGATCAGTTGACTGAGGAGAGAAACTGAGCGCGGTTTACTGATGGTTCTTGCCACCATGCAGGCACCACTCAAGAGGTTGGACGCTGCAGCATATACAGCCTAGTTCTGAAACAACAAAGGAACGGTAAGGAATCCTTCACAGTGGGCAGAACTCAAGGCGAGTGCATTTGTTGTGCATTTTGCCTGGAAGGAGAAATGGCCAGAGTATCGATTATATGTACTGATTGATGGGCTGTAGCCTAATGGTTGGCTGGATGGTCAGGGACTTGGAAGGAGCATGACTGGAAAATTGGTGAGAAAGAATTTGGGGAAGAGTATGTGGATAGACTCTCTGACATGGCAAAGGATGTGAAGTTACTTTGTGTCTTCATGTTATAATGCGACAAAATGTGACTCAGCAGAGGATTAGTTTAATAGTCAAGTAGCGTAGAGAAGATGACTTCGTTCTGTGGATAGTCAGCCTCTTTCTCCAGCTATCCCTTTTTGTTGCTCAATGGGCCCATAACAAGTGGTCATGGTGGCACGAGATGGAGGTTATGCATGGGCTCGACAGCGATGATTTCCACTCACCAAGGCGATCTGGCTCCAGCTGCTGTCTGAGTGCCACGGATTTGCCAACAGCAGAGAACCAACATTGAGCCCTGATATGGTGCTATTCCCCCGGAGTGTACCAGCCAGCAACCTGTTGGCAGGTTGACTACAATTGGCCATTTCCTCATGGAGGGGAGCAGCATGTTTGTCCTTACAGGAATAGATATTGTATTCTGCTTATGGATTTGCCTTTCCTGCACTTAATGCTTCTGCCAAAACTACCTTTCCAGGGACTTACAGAATGCTGTTATGCACTGTATGGTATTCCTCACCGCATGCTACTGCCACCAAGGAAACTCACTTCACAGCCAAAGAGAGTGGACATTGGTGCCCATGGTCATGGTATCCCGTTTCTTACCATGTTCCCCACTCACCTAGAAGCAGCTGGCTTATAGAAAGATGGATGGCCTCTTGAAGACACGTTACAGTGCCAATTAGGTAGAATACCCTGGAAGGCTGGGCAAGTGTTCTCCAGAGCATTCTATGCTTTGAAATCAGCATCAGCATCTATATATGGTAGTTTCTCCTATAGCCAGATGCATGGGTCCAGGAACCAAGGGGTGGAAGTGGGAATGATTTCACTCACTATACCCTAGTGACCCAGTATGAAAATGTTTTGCTTCCTGCTACCCACAACCTTGCATCTGCTGGTCTAGAATTTTGGCTCCAATGGGGGGAGTGCTTTGCAGGAGATAACAGCAAACGTCCATTGAACTGGAAGCTAAAGCTACTTCCCCCTGGCCACTTTGGGCTTCTACTGCACTTAAGCCAACAGGCTATGAAGAATAAGACAGTAGTAGGAGAGTGATGATCCAGACTAACATGGGGAAATTGTACTTTTTCTCCACAATGGAGGGCAAGGAAGATTATGTCTGGAAGGCAGGAGATGCTGTAGGGTGCCTTCTGTGCTACCATATCCTGTGATTAGAGGTCAATGGGAAACTCCAAAAACCCAAACAAGACAGCGGAAAATAAGTGGCCAAGACCCTTCAGGGATGAAGGTTATGCGGTCACTCTCCAGGTAAAAGAGCCAAGACCTGCAGAGGTGCTTTGATGGTGGAGGAAAATATCAGATGCTGGTAATGAAGAATGGTATCCATAAATAATAGCTTGAGGCACACGGGACCACGTTGCAGAAAATGGATTAATAATGAGATAATTAACTTTTTGTCTGTTGGTTAAGAAATGTCTTGTTCAATATATATATTATATAATATATATATATTAATATATATATATAAGTGATACTTGGTTTGTCCCTTTGAATGTGCAACTGAGACATGTGTTAGTGTTGTCATATTTAGGTAATTAGTCTGAGGACAAATATTCTCTCAAGGCATTCACGACCATTCTCTAAAATAAAATGTCTTTCTATGACATAGAATACTTTAAACATGTTAGGGGTGGAATTATGACCCTGTTAATCTTTTTGCAATTGGACTTTAAGCAATAACAGTAAGGAGAAGGCTATTTCATGGTGTACAAGTGACAAGGGGGACATTGGTGATGGTTAACCTGGTGACAACTTGATGGACTAAGGGACAAATAAGAGAAAAAAAAAAAA
>VZQC01007933.1:136854-158736 GCA_009823505.1 Rhizomys pruinosus
GCGAGTTTTTCTTGCTGCTGTGATCAACCTTTTGGATCCCAGCGTGTACTGAGACAGCAGATCTCCTGGAACCCATTTGGGCCTTCAGCACTGGATTGGGACTACTGAGACATCTAGCCTTGCAGACTGAGCAGAGTTCCCTGGATTCTCATCTCGGCCTTTCCAGTGTGGTGCAGCTATGTTGGAATCTTTGAACTCTGTCACAGTGAAGCAAATCAATATAAGTTAAACTATATATATTCACCTGTTGTTTTGTTTCTTTAGAGAACCTTGACTAATACAGATATATATATATAATATATATATATATATATATATATTATATATAATATATGTTTCTCTTCCCTTCTTTTTTTTTTTTTTGAAACAAGGACAATCAGTGAAACTGAAGCACATTAAACAACTAGGTTGGATGGCTAATAAGCTAAATTGTATCTCTTATCTGTCTCCCTACACTGGAGTTACAGACCCACACAGACACACAGACATACCTGGCTTTTTATATGGATGCTTGAAATCCAAACTCAGATCCTTTTGCATGAGCAGGAAGAACCTCCTTAGCCTGACTACTTTAACTTACAAACTGTATTCTGACCTGAGCATCTATGTTTGCCATTTCCTTTTGTCGTCTATAATTATTACCATAATTCAGATAAATGATTATGGTTTATGGATTTGTCACTTCCAAACTTTTACCATTAAAACTGTTTTTTTTTTGTTGTTGTTGTTGTTGTTTTTTTTTTTTTTACAGTCTGACACTAAGGGAAAACTATGTGACATACATGTCCATCATCTTTAAGACCGAACCACTGGATGTCCATCCTGTACCACAACCCACTTCTCATGGTCAATTAGAACACAGCAGTGACTGTAAAATCTAAATATGTGGGGCTGGAGAGATGGCCTAGCGGTTAAGAGTGCCGACCGCTCTTACAGAGGACCCGGGTTCGATCCCCAGCACCCACATGGCGGCCGAGAACCGTCTGAAACTCCAATTTCAGGAGAACTCCAGTTCCAGGGGAATCCGAGACCCTCTTCTGACCTCCGCGGCGTTGCGCGACACGGGTGCACAAACTTGCATGCAGACATACACATACAGAAATAAATAAAATTAATTAAAAAAAATCTAAATATATGTGAATGTATTACATAGACAAATATTTAAATGTGTTTATTTCTTTAACTGTAGTTGCATTATTCACCTTCCAACCATTCAACCATTATTTTTCCTCTGTTGACTATTCAGTAAATGATGATCTAAGTTTTCTGAATTTTTGTTGTCTATAATTCATTCCTTATCAGGCAGTTTATCTGATTATTTTAATAAAAAAATGGAAGGTGGGGGTTGTAAGATGTTTCATTCAGTAAAGTGTTCCCCATATGACCTTAGGATTTGGGTTCGATTCTCAGAAACAACAAAAAAAAAATTCACAAAAGGGAGTTCTCAGCTGTAACCTCAGAACTCAATGAAAAGAAGAAAATTGTTGATTGTTGAAGAGTTCAATTGTAAAGTCTAAACAAATCTTGCAGATGGTGTGCTTTAAATGCTGACATTTTGGGCTGGGGAATTGGCTAGCAGTGTAAGAGTTTTTGTCTCACAAGTAAAATAGACCGAGTATGAATAAAGTTGGATATGACCCCACCAAACTATAATCCCAACATTGTGACCGAGTATGAATAAAGTTGGATATGACCCCACCAAACTATAATCCCAACGTTGTGTAGTAACAACTCAGGAGGATCACTAGGAATTGGTTCCAGGCTTACCTCCATGTTTTGTTAGAGAGCCTATCTCATGGACTAAGATGGAGAGATGAGAGTCAAAAATATGGACTCTTCTGGCCTCTCGTACATGCACAGAGGCAAGCAGACACAGACACGTGTATGCTTTGCACGCACACACACACAGAGCAGGTATTTAATGCCCCCCCCATCATGCAGAGTCAGGGGGGCCCTCTGTGTGTGTCTGTGTTCTGATCCCTTCTTATAGGTCCCCAATTGTGTTAAATGGGACCCAATACAGGGAACATCATTGTGCATTAATCACTCATTTAAAACCCCAGTCTCTAAATACACATTGTGAGATCCTGGTGTTTGGGGCTTCAGGACAAGAATTTTGGGTTAACAAAACTCAGCCAATAATTTTAAGTATGATTATAGTTACTTGTGGTCTGTTTAGGCCCTATCTCTTGGAATTTTGAATGTGTCCTGCTAAATGGCTTGAGAAATATGTCAATCTTTTTGCATGCCCATGTGAAAATATATGCACACATGTGCAGACAGACAGACAGACAGACAGACACACACACACACACACACACACACACACACACACATACACACACACCACATACCTAAAAAATAAAACCTTTGGATGGAGTAAAATTCATTTCCCCAAATCAAAGGGTTTATTAAGCATATTTCATTCAAACTTCAAAAACTATACCTAATTATATCTTAGCAGAAAAACTATTCATCAATGGTACAGAGAAAATATAGTCACCATTCTCCATTAGTTCCTTGGTTGAACACTTAGTTGTTGTCACGGGTTCCCTAAAAGGCAATAAGGATAAAGTTTAAAAATGAGAATTTAAACTGGGACATGTTATTTTCCAACTAACCTTTTGCCTATGATTAGAAAATGAGATAAATTTAGATTTAAATACACTCTCAGAGAAGTCTTGGATGGTTTGTTTTTATATAATTTTTTTGACTTCATGAAACTTGCCAGAGAAATCATTTTAGAACAGAAAAGGAATTACAAACACAGGTTGGGTATTTTACAGCAAATCAAAACAGCCATTTTGTGATGACCCATCATTTGAGTCATCTAATGAAATTCAGGTCAGCCTTATGTGTTCTCATTTGAACTACATTTGTGGGCGATTAAAAGCAGAATGCAGTGGATAATATTTCTAACAAGGCATATTTATGCCTTAAAGGAAAACACTGCACAATTTTTTAAAACTTCTTTTTGTTGTTGTTGCTGTGTTTTTGTTTTACTTGCCCCACCTGGAGTCATTGTTTGTTCCCCCTTGAACCCCCATACTAATTCTAAATTTGTTGAACCACAATTGGTTGCCCTGGAGATGATTGAGATGTTGCAAACAGGATTATGGTTCCAAGTGGAAAATCAGCAGCAGGCGCACGGAACCCTTAACAAACAAAATCCTGTTATGCAAGCAACCTTCAAACTGGCACATGTGAAGTAAAATGCATAATTTTCTTGTGCCATATTCTTCTGGCCCATAGGTACCAAGAAATATATCTCCTAAAATCAATTCTGAATTGCAAATGACACAGATCATAAGAAATTTATTTAAGATAGGGACATTGGAGTACATCTCCCCAAAATATTATTAACATTTCCGAGTTTTGTAATGATTCATCTAAATCATATAAATATTTCCAAAGTATGTCATGCTAACTAACAATGGTCAAACTATGACCTTAAAAAATAAAGAATGAGAGGCAGATAGTGGGTATGTCTAACCTAGCTTCTGAAATTTCAATAGCAACCGATCATTCACACACTGCATTTCAGCCCTGACCTTAAACAAAGAGAGAATGATTTCTAGGACACAGTGAAGATTGTTACTGAGAAGAAATCAGTTATAATGAATGTGGGAGAGCACTTTAGTATGCCATCTGAGTCAGCCTATGTAGTCAATAGGAAACCTTGCATATTTGCCAAGTGTCCACTTGCTGGCATACCATCTCTTATTGCATATAAGCTCACTGCATGCACACAACTGTCTATACACACACACACACACACACACACACACACACACATGCATGCACACACAAGGAGAGAGAGAGTTTTGATATCTCCTTTCCAAAACGATTTTAAGTCTTAAGAATATAAAGAAGTGGCTGAAAAGATGGTTCAGTAGTTAAGAGCTCTGAGTGCTCTTGAAGAGGACCTAGGTTCAATTCCCAGCAGCCCCCTGGTGGCTAACAACCATCCACCTCTACAGTTCCGGGGGATCCAGTGCCTTCTTCTGACCTCCATGGACACTGCATGACATGAATGCACTTACACATATGTAGGCAATACACTCATACATGTAAATATAAATAAAATGGTTTTTGGTCATTTCAGGTCAGGGTCTCCCTGTAGCCCCAGCTGTCCTGGAACTCACTCTGTAGAACAGGCTGGTCTTGAACTCACAAAGATCCTCCTGCCTCTGCCTCGCAAGTGCTGGAATTAAAGGTGTATGCCACCAAGCCCAGCTATAAATAAAATATTTTTAAGGTAGATAAAGAAATGAGTTGTATTTTCAGTTATCAAATTTCAGTGTTTATATTTAAATCCAAAACCTCAACCAAGTGTCCTTGACTTGAGCTTCTATATGACAGGGCTCAAACCTACATTAAAACAATTATAAGAAGTCAAAATTAGCAGACATTCTGTCAGCTACAAGAAGAGATAACTCTCCACACTTCATCTCAGGAGAACACTGAGCCTCATTAAGGTAGAAAATGTGGGAGAAGTAGTTAGTGAGCTGTCCCAGGGAGACAAGGAAAAAAAAAAAAACAACATTTGTGGCTGGTAGTCAAAATATCTATTGGATATGTAGCATTGGAAAGTCTTGCTCTAAGTATCCTGCCCAATGTTCTGTGATTATCTTGATCATGCTTCTTAAAAGGGACTGGAGCAAGTTGTTTTTACATATGGGTTATTTAACTCAAGATTTTCTTACAAAACTCACTTTGTTGACACATCCATAGATCCACTTTCTATTAATGAATGGTATATGGCCAAATAATCTATATGACAGGAGTGTTTTATGGTTGGAATACATAATATCCCAAGGGGGCGCAGGACTTCAAGTCTCGGTCTTCAGCTGGTTTGGACATTTTGGCAACTGATGCAAATTTGAGGAGTTGGAGCTTGTTAGAATGAGCTAATCGGGGTATGCCTTAAAGGGCATCTTGGCCCTGGCACACTTTGATTCTATCTCTATCTCTATCTATCTATCTATCTATCTATCTATCTATCTATCTATCTATCATCTATCTGTCTGACTATTTATCTATTATTGATCTATCCTCTATATATCATCTATCCATGCATCTAATCATTCAGACATTTATCATCTCTATCATCTATCCATCTATCTATCATCTATCATCTATCATATATCTATCATCTCCTCTTTCCATTCTCTTTCTGCTTCTAGGCCATCATAATATAAGCTGCCACACTCAACCCCGCCCTCCCTCCATGAGGCTCATAATATTTTGTGCCAGCCTAGTCTTAGTAACAATGGAGCTAACTGTTCCGGACTGCAAACTCAGAAATCTGAGCCAAAATAAATTATTTCTTTTCTGAAAAATATTTTATTATTTTATTTTATGTATGAGTTTATTGCCTTGCATGTGTGTAGGTGCATCCATATCATGCAGTGCCCACGGAGTCATAAGACATCAGATTCCCCTGGAAAAGGAGTTATGGATGGTTTCCCCACTGTGTCAGTGCTGGGAATAAAATTCAGGGCCTCTCCAAGAACAGCTGGAGCTTTTAAATGTTGAGCCATCGCTCCAGCTCAATAAATTATCCTTTCCTTAAAATATTCCCATGTGGTATTTGTCACAGGAACCAGAAAATCTGGCTGTCCTTGTTGAAAACAGCAGCATTTTTTGAAATATTTCCTTTTTAATTTTTTTTGAAATTCCATAGATTTTGGTCATCTGTAGATACTCTCTATACTTGTACCCATATTCTAACCTCAACCCAATTGTCTCTACTCTAATATATGTCTTTTAAAATGTATAATAATATAGTTCTGTATTACTTCATGATTCTCATTATTAGTAAAACATAAGAGGATTTGTGAATTAATGACAATCAGGAAATATATTAGTCTCATTTACAGGCATAGATATATTTGCATATAATTTTCATAGGCATATGCAAATATATAAAGACACCAGGGAAACATACATATACATGCACACACACACACATAAACACACACACACACACACACACACACAGAATTTTAATTTTATTTAAATGTTCACAGTGGCCATAGCAGAACCTTGAGGAAGTGGGAGAAATGATAAAAAATGTATATAGCTACTATAAAGTACCATTAGTAAGGTTCACATTAGTATTTCTTGAGGTTGTGAGTATTGTACCCTCAAATTCTGGGTTACTCAACCCCATGATGATGGCATTTTTGTGTGAGGCATGATACTTTATGTTTGATTAGAATGGCAGTCATTCATTCATTTTGTGCACCATCAAAGGGAAGAATTAATAGAAAAGTCTTCACAGCAGGCTGGGGGCTGAGACTCCATTCCCTCAGACATCTGGTCTACTAGGGAACAAAGCCTTTGGCTCTCTTCTCTGAGAGTGGCAGGATTCCTGTTTAACCAGCTCACAGGGTAGCTGGCCAAAGTTGACATCTCCTGAGTGCTCTGATGTGCATGGATGAAAAAAGCCTTTCAGAGAAAATTGCTATTTGGCACTAGGGATATCCATGTGCTCCGTTGCATTACAGTCACAAATTTACAACTGTAACCTAGTCTTTGTGCCCTGTGTTTCCTGAGTAACAAGGAAAATCAGTTGGCAGATGATGTGTGTACTTGATCTCTGCGAAGGTGGGGGTTTCATATGGATGTTGCACAATGCTCAGCTGGGTTTACCTACAACAAATGAAAATAGTCCATTTTTCTTGAGTTCCCTTCTCTAGTTTTTCTTCTTGAGATACCTCATGGACCATTCCCCAAGTACAGTATATGAAGTTTCACTTTTGTAACTTCAGTGATTCTTGGATAATTGTGCTCCAGAAATATTCAATGGAAAACTCTCCAAATAGAGATTTGATCAGGTTTCAGTAGTTGGCCATTTTGAGCAGTACAGTGAAATCTTGCATCCTCTGGTTCTGTCCTGTCTGTGATGTCAGTTATCTGTTTGGCCCATGTGTCCATATTGCCCGCACTGGTCCCATGAGAGCTGTCTTATCAAACAGACTGTTATATGCACAAAGCTTGTACATAAGCTTTTATACCTTAATTCCACTTCTGACACATTCCTTTCTTTATTATGGATGTGGTGGCACATGCCTTTAATCCCAGCACTTAGGAGGCAGAGGCAGGTAGATATCTGTGAGTTCAAGGCCACCCTGGTCTACATAATGAGTGCTAGGACAGCTCAAGCTAAAGGGAAACCCTGTTTCAAAATGAAAAATAAAATACGTTACAGAAATGCCACGAGGCCAAAGTGATGACAGAAATTCCTTCATTGTAATTCTAGTTTGTTTCAAGTTGACAGAAACTGCCCATCACAGATGTGTAGATATTTTATCAACTCAGCTCAGGCATTTCATTTTTCCCCAGTGACTGAGCACTTCCTCCTAATTTTTGTCTTCCTTTTCTTCTTATTATGCTGAAACTTGGCCTCCTACAGGATTTTGTAGACAATAAAGGATAAAATATCATTGACCAATAAATATGGTCTGATCACTAAAGCCAGAATCATGGATTGAACATGAACTCTACCATACAGGCTCATGGTCTCACACAAAAGTAGCTGATATAGACGTCATTGTCATTGATTTTGAAACTCTGATTTTCAATATATTTTTATTGAATTTCTGTGCATTTAGACTCCCTCCATTATCTGCACCCCCTATAGCATACCCACAGGATTTCATACATTCTGTCCAATATGTTAAGTTCTATGGAGTAAACTTTGTGTGCCAAGATGTCCCTCTGTGTGAGTTGATCTATGGAACCCGGTCAACTGTAACTACTTTATGAAACTATCAATGTCACATCCTATAATTAAATTACATGTATCATTGATTGGTAGGATATATTCAGAGTTTTACACTTAGCATTTTAATATATAAGTAATATGTAAATCATTTTTATTTGTTGTAAAGTTGAAATGAATGTCCAAAACCTGGTATTGGCCGTTTTCTATTCCCATAGTTAGTCTGAGCTAATCATCAAAATATTTCTGTCACCCTAGATTCACCTCTCCTTGGTGCTTAATACAAATGGAATTTGGCAGTGTGCATGCATACATATGTATGTATGTCATATTAATAATGGTGCTGTGGTCGACATATAAAATATCCCTTCCTTAAAAGGTTTGTGTGCTGAAGAACTGGTTGGTAATTAAGAATTCTGAAATGGGTCTTTTGTGAAGTGTTTAGTTAGTGGTGGCTCTGATATCATTAGTACATTCATTATTGATGGACTGATGATTAAATGGACTAATAATAGGCAGTGGTAAATATGTAAGGCAGTCTGATAAGAGAGAGTGGTTTCTACAGCCTGTGCCCTTGAAGTCCTCTCCTTTCACTTATCTTTTTGTACTTCTTCAGAATCATGAGGTAAGAGGCCTTACTCTACCACACTCTCTCCAGGATATTCTGCCTTAGGACAAATCTCAATGTTGGCCCCTGCTCAGGGATGAAACCCTGTGAAACTGTGAATCCCATAGAATTCCTTCCTATATAAAGTTATTTATTGATTGTGAGACTTGAGTGTGCAACAGTCAGGTCAGGGCCTTGCCAGGACCACCTGAAGCACAGGTAGGAGCAAGGTGCTTCAGCCTGGCATATTTTAGGATAGATATACTCTTGGGTTGCTGGATAATTGATTTGTTGGTTTGTGGCAGGGTACAATGGCCCTGCTTGCTTGCTGGTACCAAACGTGGGCTGGTTAAACCCTTGTATGGTGTGGCTCTGTGGGCGGGGTTGCCATTCACCCTTGTAACCAGTAGTAAAACTGGGCCTGTTGCCATTGTGAGACTTGAGTGAACAGTGGTCAGGTCAGGGCCCTGGCAGGACCACTGAAGCACAGAGTAGGGGTAAATCAGGAATATCCACCCTACCCCCACCAACTGGAATTGCTGAGAGAGTGTCCAAGTGGATTTTTTTGGAGAACTTTCAGAACAGAAAGGGAAGAATGAATTAGACTTCCAATATATAAACAAAATTGAAAGCCTGAAACCTAGACAAGTCAACATTCCATAAACAAGGAGGAAAAAAAAAGGCATTTGAAGGAGGCAAGCAAAGTAAGCCTTCAACACAGTGAAAAGACATTCTGATTTGCAATGGAATACAGGCAAAAAAAGGTAAACCCGGGGCTGGAGAGATGGCCTAGCGGTTAAGAACGCCAACTGCTCTTAAAAAAGACCGGGGTTCATTCCCCAGCACCCACATGGCGGCCGAGAACCGTCTGAAACTCCAATTCCAGGAGAACTTCAGTTCCAGGGGAATCTGACACCCACTTCTGACCTCCGCGGCATTGCACAACACCAGTGCACACACTTGCATGCAGACAGTACATTCATACACATACAGAAATAAATAAAAATTTAAAAAAATATATTTAAAAAAAAAGGTAAACCCAGATGCCAGGGACACGATGAAGGGACAACTTGGGAAAGGTGCAGGATAATTCCACACCAAGCTCTACCAACGCTGTAGGAGATTGCTACAGTGGGATCCCACTAGAAGTGACCCAAGAAACAGATCTTAGGGGAACAATTGCAGACCTATTCAGAAGAATAAAAGAATATAAAGAAGTCAGAGAACTAGAGGAGAGAAAATGAAAAACTCAAGAAGGACCTAGAGGAAGACAGTGACAAACTTCAGAAAGAACTAAAGTGAGAGAACGACAAACTCCACAAAGAACTAGAGAGAGAAAATGACAAACTCTGGAAGGAAGTGGAAACACTGAAAAAGGAAGCCAACCTGCGAAGTAAGGAGCACCAAGAAGAGATTGAGAAGCTCTGAAAGGAAGCGGAAATACTAAAGAAATACAGGATGAAATGAAAAAGGAAATAGAGCACTCATCCAATCAAGAGCAAAGGATTTGCTTCCCAAATTAACAACATGCACTCACCCCCCCCAAAAAATGGACAAATTTGATGAAATTTACACCTTGATCCCTGCCTATAGGTATGTATACTACAACTGCCTTTTTGAGACTTATGGGTCAAAAAATAAAATAAAATTTAAAAACGGGAGATACAGTTACATATTAAAACTTTTTGTCAAAAACTTTCAATTTAATCTTAAGACTAACCATGGGAAAAGATGTGTGTATTCCCACAGGTCAAAATGTCACCAACTCAAAGGCTGAGAAAGAAAGGATACAGCCTTCCATCGTGTAGGTTGTACCAAGAAATACCAGCAGAGAAGTTCACCCATCTTAACACTAAAAGGAAGAAAAGCCTCAGACTGCTACAGGCATCAAACATCTCTGAGGACCATAGGTGTAATATCTGTTTACAGTGAGTCCTAATGAACTTTACCTTCTAGGTGCAGCACAGTTTCAATACGAGAGACCTCCTTACCTCTTTTTCATAGAACAAAGAAAAACAGGGTGGTAATGAAGTCATCCTTTAACGGTAAATTAGAGCTGACTGTTATAGAAGTAATCTCTTATAAAACTGGAAAAACTGCTTTCTTTAATTGACTAATATACATAGGAACTGTAAAAAGGATTATTGTCTATTCAGAAACAAATATAATACTAAAGTCTCTTTAAGTAGTTCATATAATTAATACAAGAGAGCACTGATAGCAGCAATGGATTATTCCGCCAAGGAGATGCTAGCCAGGGGACCTAAGCCCCCCCCCCAAATGGTTAAGGCTTATTGTCTGTAAACTGGGATATCTGCAAGAAAAGAGGTGGTAAGGTCCGCCCTGCTGTCAATGACCTGATGTAACCATGGGAGGATTGTATCGAGATCACACTTACAAGTATACAGTTGGTCTCTGGAATACCAGAGAGTGTTACCAAAGGCCACTGAACCAATAAAGCAAATGTTGGTCTCCTTGAGTCAAGCAAGACTCCTCCACCAACATCAGCTACACCTCACCTGCTTGGAGATACTGTGCAGCAGTGGCAGCCATATGTCTGTATATCCCAAATTTATTTGATTATTAGCTCTCTCCTTGGAGGAATAACTCGTGGATGTTGCCACAAGCTTATACCCTCTAGTGATTAGGAGATTTATATGCCACAGTAAGGCCTTGTCATCTTTCTCAGGGAAAAAAAAAGTAATCCAGGGATTAACACACCATCCAAACATCTGTGTCTATACCAAAGTAACCTACCATAGTAACTAGCAATGTTTAAATACATATATATCTAATCGCTTATGCTTCATTAGTAGGATTGAAAGCCTGTCCCTGGGCAATCGGTCAGCCCATGAAAGGAAACAGCCAGAACTGATTAGAGTCCAAAATGACATCTCCAGACAAAGAAGACTGTTGTGCTTCTTGTCCACCTGTGCCCCATCTATAAGCCTAAGGAAAAATCTGTGGAAAAGAGGGAGTGGTATATTGTAGGGGCTGTGATTGGGGTGAAAGGTAAAACTACGACAATATAGTCTGGACACTTATTTGATCAACTTGATTCAACATTCAAGCCCCTCCAGATAGATTGTGGGAGCCTTGGGCTCTGTGGGCTGGGGCACAACTGCTTGCAAATTGGTTTTATATGAAGGATTCTTGTACATAAAAAAGGAGCTAGATACAGACATTTGAACTAACTGAGAATATAAAATGCTAGTTGTTTTATTTATCGTTTGTATTGGGTTGGTCTCTATATTTTTCTGAAATACACAACATCACAGTGTAACACTTTCTTTTACTTGTAAGACAATTTAAAGGAATTAAGCTTAAATTTTTACTTCCCAAATAAGTAGAAGTCTTTGTCCAGTCATATAGCATTAAAGAGCAAAGTGTTTATTGGGTAAAATTTATTTAGCAGGTAATCAACTCTGCCCAAGCTTTATCCACAAAGTATAGGATATTTTAAGGCTTAGTGAATTGTTTAAATTAGTTAAATTTAGGTGTAGGTTTTGGTGGAAATGGTAATGCAACTGAACTAATTGGGAATATAAAATGTTAATTGGTTTTATTTACAATTTGTATTGGGTTAAGGTATACAAATGGCCTATATATTTTTTCTAAATAACACAACATCACATTATAACACTTTCTTTTACTTGTAGGACAATTTAAAGGAACTAAGCTTAAATGTCCTTCCCAAATAAGTATCATACAGTCAATGAGAAAAAGTTTGGGTAAATTTAATGAAAGCTTATGCCTTGGCTTCTGTTTATGGGTATGTATAATACAACTTAAGCATCGATAGATCAAAACATAAAAACCTAAAAAAAAAAGAGGGAGGTGGGAGGTGGGGTACTATCCTTTCTGGGATACAAATGGAAAACTCTGTGTTCCAATCATATTGATAAATTTTCAATTTTTCTGATCTTGAAACTAACCATGGGAGGAGAATTTTATGTTCCCACAGGTAAAAATCACCAATCTAAATGCCTGAAAACATACAACTTATGGCTGTGCAGGATGAACTGGGGAATGCCAGCAGAGAGGTTGACCCATCTGAACATTAAGGAATGAGGAACCTCAGACTGCCTGAGTCACGGACACTGAGCATCTCTCTGAATAATATTGGGGTTGACTGTTTATAATGGGCCCTAATGAAGTTTACCTTCCAGATGCTGAGAAACCTTCCTACCTCTCCCCTTTATAGGAAAAAGAAAAACATGATGGTAATGAAACCACTCCCTAACTGTAAACTAGAGCCAATTGTTACAGTGGTAATTTCCTATAAAACAGGCATAACGTATTAACTGATTGATAGGCATAGGAACTGTGAAAGGATATTTCTCTATCTAGAGCCAAATTCAATAGTAAAGTGTTTATAAGTTGTGTAATTAAGCAAAATATATTACTACAGGAAAGCTCTGACATCAGCAATGAATTATTCTGCCTAGGAGATGTTGGCTAGGGGATTCAAACCCGCCCCCCCAAATTATAAAGGCCTTTTGCCTATAAGTGGGATATATGCAAGGAGAAAGGCAGTAAGTCCCTGTTGTCGAAGACCTGGTGTGAGCATGAAAAATGTTATGAGACGTCACTTGCTAGCGTACAACTGGCCTCTGAAATGCTAGAGAGCATTACCAAAGGCCACTAAAGCAATACAGCAAAATATTGGTCTCCCTGAGACAAGCAAGACTCCTCCATCAATATCAGCTACACCTCAACAGCCTGGAGATACTGTGCAACAGTGGCAGCCAAGTGTCTATATATATCCCAAATCTATTTGGCTATTAGCTCTCTCCTTGGAGGAATAACTCACAGCGGATGCCACAAGCTTATGTCCTCTAGTGGTTAGGAGATGTTATAAGCCACAATAAGAACTTGTCACCCTTTATAGAGAAACCACAGTTTGCGGATTAGCATACCATCCAAGCATCTGTGTCTATGCTCACAGCTTAGCTTGACATAATAATTGGTACTGCTTAAATGCCTGTACATCCAATAGCTTGTGCTTTGTTAGTATGACTAAAAAGGGTATCACTGGGAAAGCTGTCAATCCATGAAGGGAAACAACCTGAACAGACTGGAGTCCAAAATGACAACTCCAAAGAAATTAGACTGTTTTCTTCTCACCCACTTGTGCCCCTTTCCCAAAGCCCAGGGAACAATCTGCGGAAGAGGAGGTGTGGTAGATTTTAAGGGCTGTGGAGAGATAGGGGTGAATCATGAGACTACAGGAATATAGTCTAGACTCCTGATTGATCAACATGCCTGTGCATACAAGCTTCTCCAACTGGACTATGGGAACCTTGGGTTGTTCAAAATTTGGACATAGATACTTTCAAACACCAATTAACTAATTGTATGACATACTGAGTAACATCAATGTTACCTGCAAACAACTGTGTCATTATATTGTAGAATCCCTTAAAAATAAATTAAAAAATTAAAAAAAAAAGAGCAAAGGAATGGAAAAAGCCTCAGAAATAGAATGGAGAAAGAAGAACAAAGAATGTCAAACCTGGAAGATAACACAGAGCAACTAAAAAGCTCAAATAAAGATTATGAAATATTTTTAAATACACAAAAGTGGAACAAGCAGGAAATATGGACACTATGCAAAGATCAAATCTCTGCATCATAGGAATAGAGGAAGGAGAAGAATCTCAAGAGAATAGTATTGATCAGATCATCAACAGAATAATAGATGAAAATTTCCCCAAACTAAAAGAAGAGAAACCCATACACATACAAGAAGCACATAGATATCCAAACAGACAAGATCAGAAAACAAACTCCCCACAACATGTCATAGTTAAAATGTTAGACGCCCAAAACAAAGACAAAATTCAGAAAGCTACAAAAGAAAAACAAGTCACATATAAGGGGAAACCCATCAAAAATACAACTAACTTCTCAGAGCAAACCATGAAAGCATGAGGAACATGGAGCAAAGCATTCCCAGTGTTAAAGGACTATGGATGCCAACCCAGATTACTATACCCAGGAAAAATATTGATTATAGTTGGAGAGGGAAAATTCTTCCATGACATAAACAAGATGATAGAATGAAAACCAACTCTTTAGAAAACACTTGAAGCAATTCAAAAGGCAGAAGAGAGGAGCAACTATCCCCAAGCACTTAGAAAGAGAAACTAGTAAAAATATAAATGCAGAAGTAGAAACTGAGACTGAAAATGCAAATGGATAATAAGGTGAAGGGAAGCAACATGCATCTTTCAATTATAACCTTAAATATTAATGGACTAAACTCCCCAATCAAAAGACATAGACTGGAAGATTGGATTAGGAAACAAAACACATCAATAAGCTGTCTACAAGAAACCTATCTCAATCTCAAGGATAGGCACCAACTTAAGGTGAAGGGATGAAAAAAATATTCCAAGAAAATGGTACCAAAAAGAAAGCAGGTTTTGCTATTTTAATATCAGATAAAATAGACTCCAAATTTAAAGAAATCGAAAGAGACAACGAAGGCAATTACATCTTTATCAAACAAGCAATTGACCATGAAGATTCACAGTCATGAATATATGCACCAAACTCTGATACACCATACTTTATAAGGGAAATTCTTCAAGACCTCAGGCACAGATTAACTCCAGCACACTAATAGTAGGGGACTTCAATACCCAACGAAGTCGTATGGACAGATCAACAGGACAAAGAATAAACAGAGAGATATTTAAACTGAATGATACAATACACCAAGTGGACCTCACAGACATCTTCCAAATATTCCACCCAAACACCAGAGAATACACTTTCTACTCAGCACCCCACAGAACATTCTCCAAAATAGATCATATAATAGGACACAGGAAAAAGTCAACAAAACAAAAAGAGTGAAATAATCTCATGCATTTTATGAGACCACATGCAATAAAGCTCAATATCAACACCAGGATAAGCCTCAGACTAAACAACACTCTCCTGAATAATGAAAGGGTCAAGGAAGAAATAAAGAAAGAAATAAAAACATTCCTGGAACTGAATGACAACAATAATACAACGCAACAAAACCTATGGAACACTTTAAGAGCAGTCCTAAGAGGTAAGTTTATAGCCCTCGGTGCCTACATAAAAAAAAAAAAAAAAGAAAGAAAGAAAGAAAGAAAGAAAAAAAAGCGCACAAGTGAACAATGTAACACTGCTGCTAAAAAATTCTTAAGAGACAAAAAGTGAACTCTAAACACAGCAGACAAGAAGAAATAACAAAATCAGAGAAGAAATCAATGAAAGAGAAACAAAGAAAACCATACAAAAAAATCAATGAATCTGCAAGTTGGATATTTGAGAGAATAAACAAGATATGCAGACTTCTAGCCCAATTAACCAAAACAAAAATGAATAACTCCAAATCAATAGAATCTGTGATGAAAGGGGAAATACCACAACAGTCAAGGAAAAGATCCAGAAAATCATATGGGAATACTTCAAAAACATATACTCTACACAAGTTTGAAAACCTAGAAGAAATGGATGAATATCTGAAATCCTGGAAATCAGCAAAGCTCAACCAAGAAGAGATCAACAGCTTAACAGCGCAATAATATATGAATAAATTTAAGATGTAATAAGAAAACTCCGAACTAAAAAATGCCCAGACCCAGATGGTTTCATGGCAGAATTCTATACAACATTTCAAAAAGACTTACATCCATTATTACTGAAATTGTTTAGAAGGATACAGACAGAGGGAATTATCCCAAATTCCTTCTATGAAGCTAGCATCACTCTATTACCAAAACCAGGCAAAGATACAAACAAAAAGGAGAAGTATAAACCCACCTCATTAATGAACACAGATGCAAAGATTGTACATAAAATACTTGCAAATCACATACAGACCCACATCAAGAAGATCATCCTGACCAGAGATGCAGGGATGGTTCAACATAGGAAAATCTATAAATATCATCAAGCATATAAATGGACTGAAAGACAAAAACCACACCATCATCTCAATTGATGCAGAGTTTGACAAAATCCAGCATCCTTTCATGCTTAAAGTCCTAGAGGGAATTGCATTGGAGGGATCATTCCTCAATGTAATCAAAGACATATACAGGAAACTCACAGCCAATATCATCCTAAATGGGGAAATGACAGAGGCATTCTCTTTAAAGGTAGTAACTCGGCAAGGCTGCCCCCTGTCACCACATCTCTTCAATAGAGTGCTTGAAACACTTGCTAGGACAATAAGGAAAGAAAATAAAATTAAAGGAGTACTACTTGGAAAAGAGGAAGTCAAATTATCCCTATTTGCTGATGATATGATTGTTTACTTAAGGGATGCTAAAAACTCCACCAGCCAACTCCTAGAAATGATTAACAGCTTCAGCAAAGTGGCAGGATACAAAATTAACCTAAAAATCCTAGTAGCCTTTCTTTACACCAAAAACAAGAAACTGAAGAAGGAATTCAAGGAGAACTTCCCACTCACAATAGCCTCAAAAACAATAAAATACCTAGGAACAAACCTAACCAAAAACACCAAAGATCTCTACAACAAAAATTTTGAACCCCTGAAGAAGGAAATTGAAGAAGACATCAGAAGATGGAAAAAACTCCCATCCTCATGGATTGGGAAAATTAATATAGTAAAAATTTCCATTATACCCAAAATCTTGTATGGAATTATCACAATCCCATATAAAATCCCCAAGAGTTTCTTCACAGGCTTGGAAAAAAAGCTCCTTAATTACATTCGGAAGAGCAAAAGACCCCAAATAGCCAAAGCAATACTGAGTGAAAAGTACAATACAGGGGGTATCTCTATACAAGACTTAAAACTATATTACAGGGCTATAGTCATAAAAACAGCTTGGTACTGGCACAAAAGCAGACCTGTTGACCAATGGAACAAAACTGAAGATTCAAACCTGAGCACATATAATTTCAGCCACCTCATGTTTGACAAGGAGGCCAAGAAGACACAATGGAGGAAAAAGACAGCAACCTCAGCAAGTGGTGTTGGCAAAACTGAATCACAATTCTAGCACTTGGGAGGCAGAGGCACACGGATCTCTGTGAGTCCGAGGCCAGCCTGTTCTACAGAGTGAGTTCCAGGACAGCCAGAGCTACAGGGAGACCCTGTCTCAAAAAAAAAAAAAAACAAAACTGAATCACCACTTGTAGAAAAATGAAATTAAACCCCTACCTCTTGCCCTGTACAAAAGTCAACACCAGATAGATCAAAGACCTCAACGTGAAGCCCCAAACTCTGGAGGTGTTAGAAGAAAAACTTGGCAGCAGACTACAAGACATAGGCATAGGAAAAGACTTCCTAAATCAGACAGCAGCTGTGCAAGAATTAACATCGATAGTAGACAAATGGGACCTCATTAAACTCAAAAGTTTCTGTACATCAAAAGAAACAATCAAGGAAGTGAAGAGAAACCCCACAGAGGGGGAGGAAAACTTCACAGCAAATACATCTGACAAAGCATTGATTTCCTGATTATATAAACTACTCAAAAAACAAAGAAGAAAGAAAACAAATGAATCACTCAAAATATGGAGCAAAGTGCTGAACAGAGACTTCAAAGAGGAGGAATTAGAGATGGCTGAGAAACATCTTAAAAAAGTGTTCAACGTCACTAATATTAGGGAAATGTAAATTAAAACCTCTTTAAGATATCATCTTACTCCAAAAAGACTGGCTAGGATCAAGAAAACAAATGATACCAAGTACTGCAGAGGTTGTGGGGAAAGGGAAACAGTTATCCTTTGCTGGTGGGAATGTAAACTTGTACAGCTACTATGGAAAGCAGTATGGAGAACCCTTGGAAGACTCAAAATGAGCTTGCCATCTGACACAGTCATATCACTCCTGGGTATATACCCACAAGACTCCTCTTACTGCAGAGATACATGCACAGCTATATTTATTGCAGCTCTTTTCTCAATAGCAAAAATGTGGAACCAACCCAAATTCCCCTCAACTGAAGAGTGGATAGAGAAAATGTGGTACATCTACACAATGGAGTTCTATGCAGCAGTAAAAAAAAAAAAAAGACATCGGGCTGGAGAGATGGCCTAGTGGTTAGGAGCGCCGACCGCTCTTGCAGAGGACCCTGGTTTGATCCCCAGCGCCCACATGGCGGCCAAAAACCGTCTGAAACTCCAATTCCAGGAGAACTCCAGTTCCAGGGGAATCCGACACCCTCTTCTGACCTTCACAGCATTGCACAACACAGGCACACAAACTTGCATGCAGACAGTACATTTATACACTACAAAAAAAAAAAAAAAAAAGACATTATGCACTTTGCAGGTAAATGGATGGAACTAGAAGATATTATGTTAAATGAAATAACACAGTCCCAGAAAAACAAATGATGGACGGTATCCCTCATCTGTTGATGCTAATCCCAATAACCCAGTTGTAAATATTTCATGTGGGGAGTGGTGCATATTGGAAAGAAAAACAACCACACCAACAACAGAAAAGATTGCATCAAAAAACAGACTGAAATGGTGAATCTGGTGGTGTGGGAGGGTTGGGTGCAGGACAGGGGTCTATATTTGATTAATGTATATTTAATTGATGTGAGTTTAAGAGGTATACATATTTGTCCAAACTTTGCCTATATATTATATGGTATTTTAGGACTTAGTAAAAGTAAAAATGTCTGTACTAAACAACATTGGTTAAAAGGTTTTAATAAAAACGTTAATACATTTAAGCTAACTGGAAATATAATTGTTATCCACATTTGCTTTACTTAAAATTTGTATAACAATAACTTTGGGATTAATTCATACAAATGTTCTCTATAATTTTTGTGTTGTACAGTGTCATCTTGTAACATTTTCTTTTTCCTGTAAGATAATTTAACCTAAGGAATTAAGTTTGCTTCCCAAATTAACACATACAGCCAATGATAAAGAGCTTGGGTAAATTTATTGAAAATTTACACCTTGATTCCTGCCTATAGGTATGTGTACTACGACTGCCTTTTTGAGATTCATGGGTCAAAAAGTAAAAACCTTAAATAAAAAAGGGGGATACAGTTATATATTAAACCTTTTTGTCAAATTTTTCAATTTAATTCTTAAACTAACTATGGGAAAAGATTTGCATGTTCCCACAGGTCAAAATGTCACCAACCTAATGGCTAAGAAAGAAAAGATACAGCTTTGCATTTTGCAGGATGTACCAAGAAATACCAGCAGAGAAGTTGGCCCATCTAAACATTAAAATGAAGAAAAGCCCCAGACTGCTATAGGCATCAAACATATATGTGGATCCTATTTGTAACAACTGTTTTTAATGAGTCCTAATGAACTTTAACTTCCAGGTGCCGCAAAGTTTCAATATGAGAGAATTTCTTACCTCCTTTTCATAGAACAAAGAAATACATGATGGGGCTGGAGAGATGGGCTAGCGGTTAAGAGCACCGACCGCTCTTACAGAGGACCCGGGTTCGATCCCAGCACCCACATGGCGGCCGAGAACTGTCTGAAACTCCAATTCCAGGAGAACTCCAGTTCCAGGGGAATCCGACACCTTCTTCTGACCTCTGCGGCATTGCACGACATGGGTGCACAAACTTGCATGCAGACAGTACATTCATACACATACAGAAAAAAATAAAAATTTTTTAAAAATTAAAAAAAAGAAATACATGATGGTAATGAAGTCATTCTCTAACTGTAAACTAGAGCCAGCTGTTATAGAGGTAATCTCTTATAAAACCGGTATAACTGCTTTCTTTAATTGACTAATAGACATAGGAACTGTGAAAGGTTTATTCTCTATTTAGAGCCAAATATAATATTAAAATATTTATAAGCTGTGCAAGTAAGCAAAAGATATTAATACAGGAGAGCTCTGATATCAGCAATGGATTATTCTGCCAAGGAGATTTTGGCCAGGGGATACAAGCCCCCCAAAATGTAAAGCCATCTTGCCTGTAAACTGGGATACCTGCAAGAAGAGAGGCGGTAAGGCCTTGATGTCAAAGACCTGGTATAAACATGGGAAAGATGTATTGAGACCACAATTGCACATGTACAGTTGGTCTCTAGAATGCCAGAGAGTGTTACTAAAGGCCACTAAATCAATAAAGCAAATATTGGTCTCCTTGAGTCAAGCAAGACTTCTCCATCAGCATCAGCTACACATCACCTGCCTGGAAATACTGTGCAGCAGTGGCAGCCATATGTCTGTATATCCCAAATATATTTGGCTAGTAGCTCTCTCCTTGGAGGAATAATTCATGGCTGATGCCACAAGCTTACGTCTTCTAGTGGTTAGGAGATGTTATAAGTCACAGTAAGACCTTTTCATATTTTACAGAAAAACTACAGTTCATGGATTAGCATACCATCAAAACATCTGTGTCTATACCAAGGTAACCTACCATAATAATTAGTACTGTTTAAATGCCTGTATATCTAATTGATTGTGCTTCAATAGTGGGATCGAAAGCTTTTTCCTGGATAAACTGCCAACCCATGAAATGAAACAGCCTGAACTGATCAGAGTCAAAAACGACATCTCCAGAGAAAGTAGACTGTAACGCTTCTTGCCCATTTGTGCCCCTTTTCTAAAGCCTAGTGAACAATCTGTGGAAGACGGGGTGTGGTAGATTATAAGGGCTGTGTTGGGGTGAATTGTGAAACTACAGCAATATAGACTGGACACTTCTTTGATCAACAAGGCCCTCTAGCTGGATGGTGGGAGCCTTGGGCTGTGTGGGTTTGGGCATAGCTGCTTGCAAATTGGTTTTACATGAAGGATGCAGGTATTCATTACTTATTACTTATGTTAAAAATTAAAAAAAAATTAAATTAAACTATAAGCACCTTAAAAATTATGGTTTGGCTGAAAAAGAAAAGATACAGCTTTGCATTGAGTAGGATGTACCCGAAAGTGCCAACTGAAAGGTTGACCTATCTGAACATCAAAAGGAAGAAAAGCCTCAGATTGCTATAAACACTGAACCTCTCTGTGGATCCTACTTAAAACAACTATTTATAATGAGTCCTAATGAAACTTACCTTATAGGTGCCTCAAGGTTTTGATATGAGAGACTTTCTTGCCTCCCTCCCCCCCATAGAGAAAGGAGAAATATGATGATGATGAGGTCGCTCTCCAACTGTAAATTGGAGACAACTATTATAGAGGTAATCTCTTATAAAATCGGTAAAACTGCCTTCTTTAATTGACTAATAGGCATAAGAACTGTGAAAAGGATTATCCTCTGTTCAGAACCAAATATAATACTAAGGTCCTTAAGCTATGCACCTAAGCAAAATATATTAATACAGGAGCTCTGACATCAGCAATGGATTAGTCTACCAGGGAGATGTTGGCCAGGGGATCCAAGGCCCCACAAAAGGTAAAGGATCCTTGCCTCTAAACTGGGATACCTGCAAGAAGAGAGGTGATAAGGCCCTGCTGCCGAAGACCTGACATTAACATGGGAAAGATATATTGAGACCACACATGCAAGTGTACAGATGGCCTCTGGAATACCAGAGAGTGTTACCAAAGGCCACTCAACCAATAAAGCAAATA
>VZQC01007933.1:165961-180528 GCA_009823505.1 Rhizomys pruinosus
ATATATATATAATATGAATTCATTAAATTGGGTGGGAGCAGTGAGGGAGGGAAGAGAGTGTCTCTAAATACCATCAAACTATATCAAATGAAAATCACCAAATTTTAATAAAAATTTTAAAGCCTGATTTTGAAAAAGCACATACTTTATATGTCTAATGTAAATGATTTCAACTCACAAATATATGAGTTGTAACCATAGATCAAAAAGAACTAAGAGTAATAAAGTATAAGAATCACACATATGGGGCTGGAGGGATGGCTCAGCAGTTAAGTACACTTGCTGGTCTTGCAGAGGACCTGGGTTCATCCATATGGCATCTCATCAGATAAAACTTTGATTCCAGGGGATATGACATCCTCTTCTGGCCTCCAAAAACATCTGCAAACATAGGCACACACAAACTCAAACTGCTACACACACGCACACACACACATAAAATAATAAACCAATCTGAGCGTGATAGTGCATGCCTTTAGTCCTAGCACCCAGGAGGCAGAGGTAGGCAGATTTCTGTGAAATTGATGTTAGCCTGGTCTATATAGTGAGTTCCAGGTTAGCTGTGGCTACAAGGAGACCCTGGCTCAATAATAATAATAATAATAATAATAATAATAATGACTTGAAAATATATCTTTCTGTTCTACTGACACTACTGCATTTCATTTTTCTTCACTGAATTTTTCCAAATATTGAGAAGGCACATATTAACTCAAAACTTTCTCAAAAATGTAAAAATACCTATTGATAGGCTTGAGAGGAATCAAGATAGAGCCAAGCTCTTCAAGAAATATTGGACATCTGCTGAGTTAATACCCATGTATTGTTACCCAGGCCTTTCAATGAATTCCACTGCAGCCAAGAGTGGGACTCTAGCACTCTTTATATGACCCTGAGGAGCATTCGTGAACAAGTTATCCACATTACAGTGGAAATCTCAAGCCATGGAAAATCTGTGTCTAGATTGGAAAGACAGTAATTGTAGTCTTGGGAAGATATAGAAGGCAGATGTGACCTTCTGCAATCAGTCACCCTGTTTTATTTTCACATCATTACTCATATGCATTCTGATTCTTAATATCTGTAGAGAATTACCATTTACTTTCATTATTGCAACCCGTCTATAAAGAGTCCTAGAATTATGATCTTGAATTGAAAAATATAAATATAAAAGGAATCAGTCCCCAAGGGAAGCTATGTTTGACTGCATTATTTTCAGTCATTCAGAAATGGGAAGAGTGAGGAAGTTGCAGAACATTGAGAATGGGGGGAGAAGGGGAGGATGGGGGAATGTAATTCTGATTTGTATGTGTAGGGGAATCACCCAAACCTAGCTATGTATGCAATCATAAGGAAACCTGTAAATGTGTATGCTAATAATAATTAAAAAATAAAGATAATGTAGCTTTTATACTTTCTTCCCTGTGATGTGAGTTGTTATGCTATAGATTAAAGTGGTGCTTTGAAAATCCTTTCTAGACTGTGAGCCCAACATTCATAATTATACAGAGAACTGTGCTTCACACACAATGTATCTGAATCCAGATGGCATCTCCTTGGCTCAAAGCTGTGATTCTACCCAAAATATAGATGGGATCTGGTGATCTACAATTTTGAACTATTGAATTATGCTGTAGAGATGAGAGGCGTTCCTAAAACCATGTTTCAGTGTTATTTGTCTACTAAGAAATCTGATTCCATTGGAGCTAGTTTGATAGATTTAACATGCAGGGGTACATGGTGAATGTTACTACAATTGATTTATACAGCTTTGTGCTGTTTAATAAAGGGACATGTGCAAGAGAACTGTATTTTGGATGGGGAGAAAACTTAGTGTGTAATATGTTTGCTATGCAAGTACATGTAAGGATCTGAGTTCAGATCCCCAGAATTGGTGTAAAGCTGAATGCCACAAGGCAGGCCTGTAATATCTGGACTCCAACTATGTGATGGAGAGAAGGTGCTCCTGAGAAGCATGCGACCTAGCCAGCTTGACATATGCAAGGCTAAGTAACAACAGATCATGTCTCAAAGTGGAAGGCGGATACTGACTTTGAAGTCGTCCTCTGACCTCCATGTATGTGCCATAACACACAGAAACTTGCAATGACAATTGCATGCTGTCACTCACACATTCTATACACAGAAGCACATAAAAAATATCTCTTGGTAATTTCAACATTGCGATTCACTGAGTGAAACTGTAAACACTTACTTAGCTATGGAGTTACAGAGTCACGAGGTAACATAGTCTTTAAAACCACAATCAAATATATGATCATTCTAGTGCTCATATGGCCTGTCCTTGGCTCCCACAACTATATTAAGTCACATATTTTGAATGAGTTGTTTTATAGCTACTTCCTTCTCTCTTTACTCCATATTCTTACTTGCCAGACTGTTCTCTTTACCTAAATCCACAAATTTTTATTTCAGCCATAACTAGAATATATACACTGCCACTAGCTATACCATACAATTACATGAAAGAACCATCTTGCGGTGGTGAGAATGAAAGTAATGCCTTAAACATTCAATTACATTTGCTTCTGCGAAATTACATCTTAGGGGAAGGTGAGGATTACCCACAAAAGTTATCTTCCAAGCCCTCATCTAACATGTCTGGGACCTTTTTTGGCCCTAATATATTTATATTATTCATATATATAAGATAGATAAATATATAATTATATATTATATAATTATAGAGAATAATTTTTGTGCGTTCTTACAATACATTTAATCAGATTTAGACCCATCCCTCCTTTGATTTGTACCCCTACACATAGACAATACCACAAGATTTTCAAGCACTCTCTATAATACCATAAGATGGATTGATCAATTTATGTAGCCAGATTTCCTCAGTGGTTTTGAGTTCACTACCACTGGATCTGGTCAGCCTGTCAAGGATCACCCCTCTGAAGAATATCAACTCCTCCTCCCTGAGGTACCATTAGTTCCTCATCAAGGTTTGAGGCCTCATGTCCATTTCCCTATTAATATTCCAATGCCAAATTTAAAGCCTAATAACCCACAATGGCCTGCCCCCCAAAAATCTATTCAATATGAAACTTTGATTTCGACAAAGCTTTTTGAGAATGGGGGTCGCCCTGTAGGCGCCACAACTGCCCTATTCATGACTACTCTATAGACCAGGTTGGCCTTGAACTCACAGAGATTGCTTGCCTCTGCTCTGTGTGTAGGATTAAAAGTGTGTGCCACCACACCCGGCTTCTATTGACACTTTGAATCTGAAGGTAATCAACAGCTTGTAATTGGATTTAAAGCCCTCTCAATGGGAGTGAACTCATGGGTACTATTTGAACACAGCCAAATACACTGGCTGGAGGAAGTCATAGATCGAGAGAAAACCCTATATCTGTCATATCTCTAGAAAAAATGAAAATTTTTACCACATTTAAATATGGATTCTTGTATTTTTACATACAAGTATACATGTGACACTTATCAAATTAACTACATTTTTACAACATTAGACTTATTATACATCTTCTACAACTAGTCACACATAGAAAATAAAAGTCTCTAAATGCCCATTCTTGATTGACACATCTAGAGTGAACTTCTGCACCTCATGAACCATAGTCGAACAAGTTTGAGAGAACACACTAATACATCTCTCAACCTCACAGCTAAGCTTCCTCATGTGACAAGGGCGTTTAACAAAGAAGGCCACAACTGGCCAAAGTGTACAGAAGAGACTGACAGAGGTGAGTGTCTCGTGGTAGGACCAGAGTGGTAGAAAGGAAGAAATATTGTAGAGCTACGATGGTTGTTGCATGGAATATAAGAAACAGAGGCTTTAGGCTGTTGGAAGCTTGCAGATGTGAACGCGTATCAATGGTAATAACAGCATAAACAGTATCCATGCAAATTTGTCTGGGGACTTTTTTTTTCAATTTTCATTTTTTATTGATGCTTTGTGTATTTCATACATCATTTTCCAATTCAGTTCAGGCATATATCCCTTTCCCTTCCCCCCACCCCACCCCAACCCATCCCAGATCATGCATTCTGCCATAACTTTCCTGCATTTTTCTCTGTTTTTTTTTTTGTTGTTGTTGTTTTGTTTTTATTTTTTTAACAATAAGTGATAATTTGTGAGCACAAGCATCCTTCATGTAAAACCAATTGGCAAGCAGATGTGCTCAAACCCACACAGCTAATGGGTCCCACCATCCAGCAGGGGGGGCATGTATGCTCAATCAAGTTGATCAAAGGAGTGTCCAGTCTATATTGTTGTAGTTTCACCATTCACCCCAATCGGAGCCTTTACATTCTACCGCGCCCCCTCTTCCACAGATTTTTCCCTAGGCTTAGAAAAGGGGCACAGGTGGATGAGAAGCAAAACTGTCTGGGGACTTTTACAGGAATATGATATTCACATTCAGGGAGATCCACTGCAAAGAGGTTTTTCCATTGATCTTATATGACTAACAATAATAAAACTATTCACAGCATTATAACTTACTTTGGTGTTTGTGTGTGTTTGTGTGTGTGTGTGTGTGTGTGTGTGTGTGTGTGTGTGGTGTGTTAGGCTAGCACCCAGCAATTCCGAGCCATTCTCCACCCTCCATCTATGGAACTAAAATTATACTTACACCCACATCTGTCTTTAACAGGGTTCCTGGGAATCCAAACTCAGGGTCTTGTGCTTGAAGAATAAGTGATCTTACCCAATAGACTTTCTCATCCCCTATCACTTTCTTTTTTAAATATTTTATTTTCTATGTATATGAGTGTATTGCCTGCATGAATGTATGTGCACCCATAGCCCCGGGAGGCCAGACAACAGTGTCAGGTCTGCCTGAACTGGAGTTATGGATTGCTGTTAGCCACCAAGTTTGCTAGAAATTGATTCTTGGTCTTCTGCAAGAATATCCAGTGCTCTGAAGTCCTGAGCCATCGCTCCAGCCACATCTATCACTTTATTTAGAAGGAATATTTTTGCCCCTATTTGGGGTATATGGATGTTCCTTTTGTTGTTTCATTACTGATAGTAATTCACAAACAAAACCAAAGAAATTTAACAAATAAATGTAAAGAAATAAAATCACCCTTAAGTTTCAACTGAGACTTTTTTTCATGACACTCCCCCAATATTAAAATCCACAGATACTAAAATCTCATACATAAATGCCTTAATTTACACACAGCCTCTTCCTAAAATTCATATGTTTCAAATCACCTCTCTGATTTTAGAAATACCTATTGTAGCATTTTCTTTCACCTATAGGATGATTTAATTTAAAAATTATGTTTGCTTCCCAAGTTAATCACATACAGTCACCCAAAACGGCATGGGTGTATTTGATGAAATCTGTGCTTTGAGTCTACCTTATAGTTATGTATAACACAACTGCCTTCTGAGACTCATGGGTCAAAAAATAAAAACCTAAAAAAATGGGGGATACAGATAGATATGAAACCTTTTTGTCAAAAACATTGCAATTCAAATCTTAAAACGAACTACGGGAAAAGATTTGCATGTTCCAACAGGTCAAAATGTCAACAACTTAACGGCTTAGAAAAAAAAGATGCAGCTTTGCATTGAGTAGGATGTACCAGAAAGTGTCAACAGAAAGGTTGGCCTGTCTGAACATTGAAAGGAAGAAAAGCCTCAGATTGCTACAAACATCAAACCCCTCTGTGGATCCTACTTGTAACAAATATTTATAATGAGTCTTAACAAAACTTACTTTCTAGGTGCCACAAAGGTTTTAATATGAGAGAATTTCTTACCTCCCCCCCATAGAACAATGAGAAATATGATGATGATAAGGGCATTCTCCAACTGTAAATTGGAGCCAACTGTTATAGAGGTAATCTCTTATAAAACCGGTAAAACTGCCTTCTTTTTTTTAATTTTTTTTAAATTATTTATTTCTGTATGTGTATCAATGTACTGTCTGCATGCAGTTTTGTGCACCCGTGTCGTGCAATGCCGCAGAGGTCAGAAGAGGGTCTCAGATTCCCCTGGAACTGGAGTTCTCCTGGAATTGGAGTTTCAGAGGGCTCTGGACCGCCATGTGGGTGCTGGGGATCGAACCCGAGTCCTCTGTAAGAGTGGTCAGCGCTCTTAACTGCTAGGCCATCTCTCCAGCCCCAAAACTGACTTTTTTAATTGACTAATAGACATAGGAACTGTGAAAAGGATTATTCTCTATTCAGAACCAAATATAGTACTAAAGTCACCTTAAGCTATGCACTTAAGCAAAATATATTAATACAGGAGCTCTGACATCAGCAATGGATTATTCTACCAAGGAGATATTGGCCAGGGGATCCAAGCCCCCACAAAAGGTAAAGACTCCTTGCCTCTAAACTGGGATACCTGCAGGAAGAGAGGCGATAAGGCCTTGCTGTCAAAGACCTGACGTTAACATGGGAAAGATGTATTGAAATCACACTTGCAAGTGTACAGATGGTCTCTGGAATTCCAGAGAGTGTTACCAAAGGCCTCTAAACCAAAAAAGCAAATATGGTTCTTCTTGAGTCAAGCAAGTCTCCTCTGTCAGCACCAGCTACACCTCACCTGCCTGGAAATACTGTGCAGCAGAGGCAGCCATATGCCTGTATATCCCAAATCTAATTGGCTATTAGCTCTCTCCTTGGAGGAATAACCCATGGCTGATGCCACAAGCTTACATTCTCTAATGGTTAGGAGATGTTATAAGCCACAGTAAGACCCTGTCATATTTAACAGAAAAAATGTAATTCATGGATTAACATACCATACAAACATCTGTGTCTATACCAAAGTAACCTACCATAACAATCAGTACTGTTTAAATACCTATATATCTAATTGCTTGTGCTTCATTAGTAGGATCGAAAGGTTATTCCTGGACAAACTG
Source organism: Rhizomys pruinosus (assembly GCA_009823505.1). Taxonomy (NCBI): domain Eukaryota; kingdom Metazoa; phylum Chordata; class Mammalia; order Rodentia; family Spalacidae; genus Rhizomys; species Rhizomys pruinosus. The sequence continues at coordinate 172,843 of VZQC01007933.1, forward strand.
TCAGCCCATGAAAGTAAGCAGTCAGAACTGACCAGAGTCCAAAACAACAGCTCCAGAGAGAGTAGACTGTTTTGCTTCTCATCCACCTGTGACCATTTTCCAAGCCTAGGGAACAATTTGCGGAAGAGGGGGCGTGGTAGAATATAAGGGCTGTGATTGGGGTGAATGGTGAAACTACAGCAATATAGTCTCACACTCAATTGGTCAACTTGATTGAACATACAAGTCCCCTCTGCTGGATGGTGGGACCCATGGGCTGTGTGGATTTGGGCACAACTGCTTGCAAATTGGTTTTACATGAAGGATGCTTGTACTCATAAATTATCACTTATTGTTAAAAAATGAGAAAAAAAACTGAGAGAAAGATGCTGGACAGTTATGGCAGAATGCATGATCTGGGATAGGGTGGGGTGCGGTGGGGCGAGGGGAAAGGGAAATATGCCTGAACTGAATTGGAAAATGATGTATGAAATACACAAAGCATCAATAAAAAATAATGAAAATTAAAAAAAAAGAAAAAAAAGAAATAACTATTGTGGTGCTGAAGAGATGGTTCAGAGGTTAGAAGCACCAGGTGCTCTTCCAGAGGATCCAGGTTTGATTCCTACCACCCACATGGTGGCTGGGGATCTGACTCTTTCTGCTGACCTTCACAGGCATTGCATGACACTGGTCACATACATGCAAGCAATACAGTAATTCACATAAATAAAAATAATAAACAAATTCTTTCTTTTTCTTTTTGGTCTTTTCAAGACAGGGTCTCCCTGTAGCCTCAGCTGTCCTGGAACTCACTCTGTAGAGAAGGCTGGCGTTGAACTCACAAAGATCTGCCTGGCTCTGCCTCCTGAGTGCTAGGATTAAACTTGTGTGCCACCATGCCTTACATAAGCAAAATATTTTTAAAATACCTAACAGAATGTAAATGCTTTGAAATTACCAGCTGCAATGCATATTTAGGGAACACAAGTAAAATGGAAATATATGCAACAGACATATTTTAACAATGGATATTAATTGCCCAAGTAAATGTTTTGCTAATGAAATTTCCATGCCTGCATAGCATGTACTCTGGTCATATGCACCTACTCAATTACCCATTATTTTTGTGTGTGAGAGTTCAGTACACATTTTTTTCCATTGTATATCCTGTCATGGGAACATACGAAGACCTAAAGTTGATACAAGAGTCTTCTTTGATAACTTTCTACTGTACTTTTTGAGACAGAATCTCTTTTGCAATTTCTGTTAAGCTGCCTAACCAGCAAGCCTGCAGATGTTCCTGTCTCCGATTTGATCACCCACCACTGTATTACAGCCATGTACTGCCACAAATGGCTTTTATATAGGCACTTGGCATCTGAAATTAAACTCCTTAGCTTGCTCTGAAAGCATTTTACCCAGGGAGCCATCTACCCAGACCTTATCTTTTCTTATTACTCCTCACCTCTCCTCTTTCTTCTTCCACTTTCTTAATAGTCTCCCTTTTTACTTTTATGTCACTTTGCTTTATATTCCACATAAGACAGAAAATATGATATTTAAATTGTTCACATTGGATAATGATATCCAGTTCCATGCATGTTTTTGGAACTGAACTAATTTCATTCTTCTATATGGCTGAAGAAAACTCCACTGCAGACTGCCTTTCTCTCTCTTTCTTTCTTTCTTTCTTTCTTTCTTTCTTTCTTTCTTTCTTTCTTTCTTTTTCTTCTTTTTTTCTCCTCATCTTATTCCTCTTCCTTCTTCACAGCTTTCCTCCCCCTACGTCTTACATTCTTTCTTTCCTTGTTTCTTTTTCTTTTCTTCACTATCCAGCATTTGGGGGATTTGAGTCCTTGGACATATGAGCCAAGAACACAGAGTGTAAACTAGACTTTAATTTTTTTCTGACACATTTTGACAACCACCTGAAGTGGGTTCATCAAAAGCAGTTTTGTGATATTCTGCAGTCTGGTTGGGTATGTGAAATTCCAAATGGTAATTTGAAAAAACAATCCTTTTTCATAAGTTATGAGACCAGAAAAAAATCCTGTTGCAAAAATAAACAATCCAGCTTTGTTGGAAATAGTAATTATCTCAAAATGCTGTCCCTAGTGTGGCCACTAGCCAAAATTGAAAAATAAAATATCTGATGTACAGTCTCCGTGATTCTATTTTCTTTCCATTTTCAACTCTGTGGGGCAGATAGATTCTTTTTTTTTTCTCACAATGTTTATTGATAGACACAAGTACATAAATCAGAGCATGAACTTGATTTGATAGATTAAGCAAACTTAATTTCAATATTATAATAAGGGAACAATTCAAATTCCCACCATTTGTTTCTCACCCACAAAAACCCCTTCAAGGGCATTAACGATCTCTCAAATCTGATCAGTTTTGTGCAAGTAAACCATATTATTTTTAAAAAGACTTGTGCACTTGCCCAGGCTCAAGAATATTGCAATCTAGCACATAAAGACCATTAATAGAGGTAAAAATATAGGCAATATACTATTACAGCAGATAGGCTCTATACCAACCCAGATTCCTACCATTAAAATCATAGCTCCTTTTTCTGTTTCTAAAACGTATTTAAAAGCTTTAAATATGTGATGTAGTTTTGCCAAAACTGGATCACCACTTGTAGAATAATGAAATTAAACCCCTACATCTCGCCCTGTACAAGAGTCAATTCCAGATGGAACAAACACCTCAACGTGAAACCCCAAACTCTGGAGGTGATAGAAGAGAAGCTTCCAGCAGACTACAAGACATAGGCATAGGAAAAGACTTCCTAAATCAGAGAGCAGCTGCACAAGAAATGAGATTGACAATTGACAAATGGGACCTCATTAAACTCAAAAGCTTCTGTACATCAAAAGAAACAATAAAGGAAGTGAAAAGAAAACCTACAGACTGGGAGGAAACCTTCAATGCAGATACATCTGACAAAGCATTAATTTCCAGAGTATACAAGCTACTCAGAAAACAAAGAAGGAAGAAGACAAATGAATCACTCAAAAGATGGACCAAAGATCTGAATAGAGTCTTCACAGAGGAGGAATTAGAGATGGCCGAGAGACATCTTAAGAAGTGTTCAACATCTCTAATAATTAAGGAAATGCAAATTAAAACCACTTTGAGATATCATCTTACTCCAATAAAACTGGCTAGGATCAGGAAAACGAATAATACCAAGTGCTGGAGAGGTTGTGGGGAAAGGGGAACACTCATCCGTTGCTGTTGGGAATGTGAACTTGTATAGCCACTATGGAAAGCAGTGTGGAGAACAATTAGAAGACTCAAATGAGCATGACATTTGACCCAGTCATACCACTCCTGAGTATATATCCACAAGATTCATCTTACTGAAGAGATACATGCACAGCTATATTTATTGCAGCTCTCTTCACAATAGCAAGGAGCTGGAACCAATCCAAATGCCCCTCAACTGACTAGTGGATAGAGAAAATGTGGTACAAGTACACAATGGAGTTCTATGCAGCGGTAAAGAGGGACAACATCATGAACTTTGCAGGTAAATGGATGGAGCTGGAAGACATTATGTTAAGTGAAGTAACACAGACCCAGAAAAACAAACGACAAACGGTGTCCCTCATATGTGGATGCTAGTGCCAATAACCCAGTTATAAATATTTCTTGTGGAGAGGGATGCATATTAAAAGAACAACAACAGAAAGATTGCATCAGAAAACTGACTGAAATGGTGACTCAGGAAGGGGGGAGGGGCAGGAGAGGGACACGGGTGTATATTCAATTAATGCATATTTAATTGACGTGAGTTCAACAAGTATCCAGTTTTGCCCAGACACTGTCTACAGGTTACATGGTGTTTTGGGACTTAGTAAAAGTAAATGTGTATATTAAACAACATTGGTTTAAAGGCTCTGATAAAAACGGCAATGCATCTGAGTTAAATGGAGATATAAATTGCTGTTGTCCACTTTGGTTTTACTTAAAATCTGTATAACAATAACTTTGGGATTGGCACATACAAATGTTCTCTATAATTTTTTTTGTTGTGTAGTATCACCTTGTAGCATTCTCTTTCACCTATAGGATGATTTAAGTTAAAAATTAAGTTTGCTTCCCAAGTTAAACAACTACAACCACCCAAAACAGAATGGGTGAATTGGGTGAAATCTGTGACTTGATCCTCACCCTATAGGTATGTATAATACAACAGTCTTCTGGAACTCATGGGTCAAAAAATAAAAACCTAAAATGACAAACAAACAAACCAAAATGGGGGAGACAGATATAAATGAAAACTTTTTGTGTCAAAAACCTTGGCAATTCAAATCCCGAAAAACAATTAGGGGGAAAAAGATTTATATGTTCCAACAGGTCAAAATGTCACCAACTTAATGGCTGAGGAAAAAAAGAAAGCTTTGCACTGAGTAGTGATATGACAGAAAGTGCCAAAGATAAGTTGGCTTCTGAACATTGAAAAGGAAAAAAGCCTTCAGACTGCTACAGAAGTGCAAACCCTTCAAACCCCTCTGTGAATCCTACTTGTAACAAATATTTATAATGAGTCCGAACGAAACTTACCTTCTAGGTGCCACAAATAGTTTTAATACGAGAGACTTTCTTACCGCCCCCACGCCAGTAGAAAGGAAAATATGATGATGATGAGGTCGTTCTCCAATGTAAATTGGAGCCAACTCTTATAGAGGTAATCTCTTATAAAACCAGTAAAACTGCCTTCTTTAATTGACTAATAGACATAGGAACTGTGAAAAGGATTATTCTCTATTCAGAACCAAATAGAATACTAAAGTCTCCTTAAGCTATGCACTTAAGCAAAATATATTAATACAGGAGCTCTGACATCAACAATGGATTATTCTACCATGGAGAAGTTGGCCAGGAGATCCAAGGCACCCCCAAAGGTAAAGGCTCCTTGCCTCCAAACTGGGATACCTGCAGGAAGAGAGGCGATAAAGCCCTGCTGTCAAAGACCTGACGTTAACATGGGAAAGATGTACTGAGACCACACATGCAAGTGTACAGATGGTCTCTGGAATACCAGAGAGAGTTACCAAAGGCCACTAAACCAATAAAGCAAATATGGGTCTCCTTGAGTCAAGCAAGACTCCTCCATCAGCACCAGCTACACCTCACCTGTATGGAAATACTGTGCAGCAGAGGCAGCCATATGCCTGTATATCCCAAGTCTAATTGTCTGTTGGCTCTCTCCTGGGAGGAATAACCCATGGCTGATGCCCCAAGCTTACATCCTCTAATGGTTAGGAGATGTTATAAGCCACAGTAAGACCCTGTCATATTTAACAGAAAAAAAAATGTAATTCACGGATTAACATAAAATCCAAAAATCTGTGTCTAAACCAAAGTAACCTACCATAACAATTAGTACTGCTTAAATACCTATATATCTATATAATGAAACACAATTGCTTGTGCTTCATTACTAGGATCGAAAGGTTATTCCTGGACAAACTGTCAGCCCATGAAAGGAAACAGCCAGATTTGACCAGAGTCCACGACAACAGCTCCAGAGAAAGTAGACTGTTTTGCTTCTCATCCACTTGTGCCCCTTTTCTAAGCCTAGCTAACAATCTGTGGAAGAGGGGGCATGGTAGAATGTAAGGGCTGCGATTGGGGTGAATGGTGAAGCTACAGCAATATATTCTGGACAGTCAATTGATCAACTTGATTGAACATACAAGCCCTCCCTGCTGGATGGTGGGACCCATGGGCTGTGTGGGTTTGGGCACAACTGCTTGCAAATTGGTTTTATATGAAGGATGCTTGTACTCATAAATTATCACTTATTGTTAAAAAATGAAAAAAAAAACTTAGAGGAAGATGCAGGACAGTTATGGCAGAATGCATGATCTGTGATGGGGTAGGGTGGGGTTGGGTGGGGGGAATGGAAAGGGAAATATGCCTGAACTGAATTGGAAAATGATGTATGAAATACACAAAGCATCAATAAAAAATGAAAATTAAAAAAGTAAAAGTTTTAAAGAATAAAACAAAAAAAACTAGTTTTTCATGAGCCTTGTATTATCATCTAATATTTGCAACTTAAGCAGTCATAACAGTGCACAGAAAATATTCACTATTCTTGTAATATCATTCAGCAAATATAATAAACCTTTTATTCAAGAAGATAGTACAACATCTTTAGTAGAAGGTAAGAGAGAGGCTAGAATAGTTGGGTCATTTTACTGTAGTTCTAACAAATGATCAGTGCACAATTTGTACATAGATGTTTTCTTAGCTGATGTTTTTGGTGGGCCATGATGCAGGATTCTGATGAAGGCTTTCCTGTGTCAAAACATGGCAGAGGGTGTCATATGGAATGATGCAGCAAGTATACCAAATTACCTCACTCTTCCTTTTCCCTTTCCTCTCCTCTGCCCACTCGTCCTCATTATTTAAAAAAATATGTATAAGCATATGACTTGTGTGTGTGTGTGTGTGTGTGTGTGTGTGTTGTTGCACTTCTTCATGTGCATACTGGTAGAGGCCAGAGTTTGACATCAAGATGCATTTCCTTTGTTGTTTCTTTAACTTTTATTTTATTATTATTATTATTTTTTGAGACTAGGTTTCTCAACAAATTTATGCTCACTGTCTCACTTGGATTTTCAGGTCAATGTGCTTCTACAATATTGCTATCTGTACCCCCAAAAGCTAGGGTCACAGATATGAAGTTCCATGTTTGATTTGTATACATCCTTCTCCCTGATCATTAAAAATGCATTTATACACTGTCACACAAAGGACAAACATGGCATTGATTGATTAAGAAACTCCACTTGACAACTGCTTAGTTAAAGAGTATATATCAGAATACTTGTCTTATTGTGACACATTAATGAAAACCTAATTCATGTATAATTTCAAAAATTTGTCTCTGGCTGGGTGTGGTGACACATACCTTTAATCCCAGCATTCAGGAGACAGAGCCAGGAGGATCTCTGTGTGTTCAAGCCCAGCCTGGCCTACATAGAGAGTTCCAGGCCAGCTAGGGCTACAGGAATACCCTGTCTCAAAACAAAACAAAAAAAAAACATGTTTGAAAGACTGATTGTTTCCACATCACACTCTTGAGCTATCAGCAGTGTGGAGTATTGGTACTAAGTGGTTGTACTAGTCACATTTCTGTTGCTATGATAAACAACCATGATCAAGAGAATTTATAAAAGGAAGAGTTTATTTGAGCTTACGATTGATGGTTCCAGAGAATTAGAGTCCAGTCCATCGTGGCAGGAAGCATGGTGGCTGGAGCTGGAGCAGCAAGCCGAGGGTCACATCTTGCAATGAGCACAGGAAGCAGAGAGAGCGACTGGAGACAGCAAGGCTTGTTAAACTCACTAAGCCTGCCCCCAGTGACATACTTCCTCTAGCACGGCCACACCTTCTAAGACCTCCAAGAACAGTGCCACCAACTGGAGACAAAATGTCTGAATACTTAAAGCCTATGGGGGACACTCATTCAAACCACCACATTCCACTCCCTGGCCCCCATAGGCTCCTGACCATATAAAATGCAAAATGCATTTAGTCCAACCTTAAAAGTCCCCATAGTCTTTACCAGTTTCAATGCCATTCAAAAGTCTACAGTCCAAAGTCTCTTCTGAGACTCAGGCCAATCTCCTAACTGTAAGCTCCTGTAAAATCAAAAGGCAAATTACAAACTCCCAA
>VZQC01007933.1:181343-208903 GCA_009823505.1 Rhizomys pruinosus
GAACCCTCCAAGATTTTCCCCTCTCGGGGGTGGAAAGGGAGCTGAGAGAGACAGCCCAAGAAAATATATTTTTTCTTCCTTCTGTTTCCAGTGGAAAGTCAAGCCCCACGTTGGCACCAGTTGTGGGTTGTCCAATATATATATATATATATCATCTGCTGGTCCTTTAATCACACTTGGCTGCAATCCATGAGATGTTCTTCTCTCCTTGGACCAGGCTCACAGCTTTACAAGGCTGCAAGCCTCAGAGCTGTCCCCTGCCAGCAGACCAATAGTTCCTAGGCTGAGCTCTGTCAAGAAGTGGGGACGGAACCTCAAGAAGTCACCTGGAGAGAAAGGAAACGGACTCAAAGAGAGAGGACAGGAGAAAAAATTCTCTGTTTTATTCATGCCAGCAATGTGTTTATAAACTAAAAGTTATTGTGCTCTGGACAAGGAAGTGTGGGGGGAAGGAGGGTGTGAATGAGAGGAAGGGAAGGGTGAGACATCTTGTCTCCTACTGGGTGCAGCAGAGCTCCTGTTTGTGTAAGCAGTAAACTAGAGGTGTAACTTTTTGTTCAGTATCTCAAAGGATGAGGACTTCAGGGTCTGGAACTTTGCAGAGATAGGCGAGGCAGAGGTACTGCAATATCCCAACCTCAGAGAGCTACAGACAACTCCCAGAGGCAGCTTAAATGCCTATGGAGATAGCAGATAACTCACAGAAGCCCTGGGACAAAATTTGCAGGACCTACCTCAAGCCAGAATAAAGTCTTATTCCTACATATTTTGGACCAGAATAAAAACCTCAATATTTCCCTCTTTCAGGATAACTGGTTTGCAAAATTTTATAAACTACCGCTGAGAATCATCCCATTCCCTATAAAGTTTATAACCATGTTCATAATTGTAATCTCCCTGTTTTTTTTAACTTCTTAATGTAATCCAATAAAATAGAATTTAATGAGATTGAAGTTTTAAAACATTTGTCATCTTCTCATACCACCTTTGATTCTGTATATAAACTGTGCTTCAACACCAGTTCTACAATTCTCTAACACTGTGTGTCCTCAAGTTATATTCAATTTGGATACTACTTTTAGGTAGCATATCTCCCCTGGTTAAAGTTCTATCCCCACAAGAATGTCTCCACTTCTGAAGAAAATCATAAGAATCAGGAGGCCAAGAACTCAAAAGGGCATGAATGGCCAAACTGTGGAGTTCAGGAGTCTACAGAACATAGATCCATGGACTGATAGGTCACCTACACTCAGCTTCACCTGCCCAGGGTGCAGTGGACATTGAAGAAGGGGGGTGGAAAGATTGTAAGAGCTAGAGAGGTGGTGCAAGACCAAATGGAAATTAATCCTACAAGCTCCTATGACCTTTTTCATGTGAACCTATAACATTGGTTTCCACATGCACAAGACCCATACAAGTTCAACTGGAAAAAAAAAAAAACCCAGCATGGAACTGCAGAAATGGGTAGCCAAACCCAATTTGGATGAAGAAATGTTGGCAGCTGTTTGCAGTTGGGTGAGGAAGAACTAGCCTTCTTCCTGGCACTGAGCACTGGGTGGGGAGAGTAGTTTTACACAATGGACCCTAGCACAACTGACAAAATGTTTGAACTCCTGGGGGGGTAGGCTATGGGAGGGTGCCAATTGAGAAGCGGGTGTAAAAGTGACTAAGAAAATCGTAAGAGATATATATCTAGGGCTCATTCTTGGCATACACAGAAGCTAAATACGTTGCATGTTTTTTTTCAATTTTTTTCAAAGAAAAAGGTTTATTACCTGGTCACCTGGCAAGGAGGCAGGGAGCTGGAAAGAGAAAGAGATCAAATCTGATCTGTGGATCAATGTGTTTATGGTTAAAGAAATCAAAATAAGAGAAAAATGAAGACACTTTTTTGATTGGAAAAATGACAGCAGAATTTTCAAGAGGTTTTTATAAGGTTATATAGTCACAACCTTTCATAAGGTATACATTTCTGTTTTGTTGAAGTTATGTTCTGTACCAGGGACTTTGAGCATCGAATATCAATATGTACAAAAAGCTATGTTTTTATCCATTTCCATTTATTTTATCTTGTGTCAGTTTGTATGTGTGTATGGATGACCATTTGTATGAGTGTGCATGTGCCCTCAACACACAGTGTGAACACAAGTCTGATGATAGCCTGCCTTATAGGTCGTATAGATCATTGGCTTCCACATTGTTTGAGATAAAGTCACTTTATAGATTCTGGTTGCTTATGCACCAAGCTCACTGGTCCACAAGTAACTGGGGAATTCTCTATCTCCCATTGTGTCATGAGAGTCCCAGGACTACAGATGTGCACTGTGCTCTCTGGCTTTCTTAAGATGATTTCCAGGAATTTTTACTCAGGTACTTATTCTTGTAAGGCAAATGTTTCACCAACTCCATCCTCCTCCAGTCCATTTACACTTTTTTGTTTTGTTCAGTGCTGGGCATTGAACTCAGGGCATTTCTGCATAGATAATGCCATATCAAGAATGCACATCCCTAACCATACTTGAGAAATTACTTTGTAATTATTCCTTAGAAGGTTGTTTTGGCTTTTCCTTAAAGGCAGATTTAAGAGATGTTATTTCAAGAATTTATGTCCAGATGTGCACAGTCCTTAGAGAATTCCACAAGTACCTAGGATTGCTTAAAATTCTCACCAAATGGTTATAAATCTGAGGGCTCTTACAACCTAATCCTTTGATTTAATAGAAAGAAAAAAAAACACATGAACAATAATCCGTGAAAATCTAGAACAAACTAGAACAATCAAAACCTCAAGAAAATACTTTAGTTGCTATGAGTAACTTGTAAAAAAGAATAGAGCTGAAGACCAAAGAGAAGAAAGAGGACAAAGATTAGAAGATTGCCTACTTTCCCCAGGCTAGCTACTTTCTTCTCAGCACAGAAGGTATCCAAATCTCATTGTTCAAGAGTATCTATAGAATTCTACTTCCAGTCTTGTTCCTATTCTGGAAGATCTTGGAGAAGGCTGATTATAGATACTCTATAGTCATTATATGGATCTTAAGTTTGATCATCTCATCTGTTATCAAACACTTAACAGAAACAAGTTAAAGAAACAACTAAAGGGAGAATTATTTATCTTCGGTCAGGGTTTCACAGGTCACAATCTTTACTTTTTGATATTCTGGAGGGAGAGATAAAGAAAAGGAGAGAGAGAGAGAGAGAGAGAGAGAGAGAGAGAGAGAGAGAGAGAGAGAACACAGGAGAGAATGAATACACTGGGCCCCAGGAGGATGAATGATACTTCACTCGTTTAGGGTGATGGGTCTTTCTCCTCTCTGAAACCTCCCTGTCAGACATGGCCAAGTGTGTGATTCATAAATCTCTCAGGTTATTGTCAATACAATCATGTTTGTATTCAAGATTATACTTTGCAGGATCTTTATGAATAATAAAGAACACTCTTCTCACTCAGGAGATATCAAAGAATGAAGAGACACTTTACCAGGCAGTGAAGGCTTACTTTCTTTGTTTTGTATAACAAAGGATAGTGAAATTTAAGGGCCCAGTATATCCAGGATCCCAGGACTTTGTCTGCGATGAATGATTAAAAATATGCAGTCTTCAGATATTGTTTTTCCCCCAGCTAGAAGCAAAGGTCCACTCTCTGCATGGCTTTTTCCAGCACCTTTATTCATCCCCCCTTATATTCACCATCATCACCATTTATTTTGCAACCAATTCTGAATTAGCATCAACTACCAACCTTTTGAGAAGATCCATAGTTCTTTGAGTAATTATATCTAGTCTCAAAGACTTTAATTAAATGATAAAATCATTTTGTTTTGCGTTCTCCAAACTGCCTTTCCTGATCACAGTGCCTGGTTTAAAATGATTGTTAGCACATGGGCTTCTTATGGGGTTTATTATAAATGACATAGCAAAGAACCCAACACACCATCTTTCATGGTAAATAATAAAATTACAAACAACAACAGCGGAAAAGCAATAGGATCAGCTGGAAAGGTGGTTAAAGTAAAAACGTCTGGTAACATAGTCACTTGAGCTACTATAAATACTGAATTTGAATGGCTTCCAGAGCTCAAAGACTTCTTTATAAATACAAAGCTCTGGGAAAAGTAAATGCAAGAGTACAGCATTTTTCCTCCATGGAGCATTATCTTATCATTATCAAAATGTTCATAACTGTCAGAAATCTTCTGCAGCTGAATTTAACTATGATATCTGTATGGGTTAAAAAAATGAAAAGATTAGGAGCCAACCTGACCAACAACTGAAAGGGTAGATTTCCTTGCCTGGCATTGAAATTTTTTGTTGCTTTTGTTAAATAGTCTTCAAACATGGTGCTGTAAACTTTGCCATGCGAACACAGCTTGAGAGGTCACAGACACTGAAAGAAAAACTACTAGGGACACTTTTCTAGAGGTGCCCAACTATAAGTGACACTTCTACAAGGGAACCCCTACATCTAAGCCCTCAGGGAACATCTCAGAAGATGATATTGGGGGGCAGTTTATAAGACCCAGAGAAACAGTTTGTAAGACCCAGAGAAACATCTTCTGTAGATAGTATATTCTCTAATATGTCATGGGGATATGCACCTATGAAATCTACAGTAGATGGTCCTCTCAATAAGACTTGCATAATGACAAAACAACATGACATGCTGAAGTGGGTGGGGGAAATCTCCCAAGGACCAATCTCTAAATGAAGATATAGAGGCAATCAATAGCTGCTAAGATAGGGAAAATTAGCTTTCCTCAGAGAAGATCTCTGTGATTAATTATGTAATCCCCAGTGGTCAGCCCTAAAGACATGTATACATAAACTCCACTAAATGGACTCAATAACACACACACATACACACACACACACACACACACACACACACACACATACACACATGCCACAGAGATGTAAAATAATAATCAAAGAAGACATTGAGAGGGATTTGGGAAGGGACATGAGAGGATTTAGAGAAGGGGAGGGAAAACTAGTAACTCTATAAATATGCTACTCACATATGAAATTCTAAAAAAAAAGATAAATAAATATTTAGGGCTGAAAATGACTCAGTATATGCAACTGTGAGGATTTCACTGCAAATCCCCAGAACCCACATAATAAACCTGCATGTTGTAATATACATATTAATCCAAGTTCTTCTATGGCTAGATGGAAGGTACAAATAGAAGAATTTCTGGAAACTTGTGGGACAGGTAGCTTGACATATGAAAGAAGGAACAGTAAGACAGCTTGCCTCAAATAAAGTAGAAACTGAGAGCCAGAACCTGTTGTCTGATCTCCGCATGCATTCGATGGGATGCACACACCCTTACACACAGAAGCATGCTCATGCTCCCTCTCTCTTTCACATACGCACATTCATTCACACACATGATTTAAAAAATAATTCAGTCAACATGATTTAGAAAAGGATTTAGGCATCAGACATTGAGACAGAAATTTAATGATATTGAAATCATAATCTCAAAGAGTTATTCACACATTCAGGGTTATTAGAAAATTATAATAACCAGCAAACAGAGGACTCTGATGACTGTCTCCTCGAGAATATGAGGTCCAAAAAAATGATGTTCCATATGTAGATTTTTATTGTACACTAAGAAAAGAAGTCAGTCTTATCATGCAGTCATATCATTAAGTTTTATCACATCCTCTACTTTCCCCTATGCTGCTGACAAAATTTCCAACCTTGAGATTGTATCTTTGAACAATCAGCAGCTAGTATTATGTTGACAGCTTGCTAGCTGAAAGAACTTTCTTTAGGCTGTTGCCAAAGGGAGAAAGGTCATTGATAAGGAGAATATTGAATTGTGGTCCTGGAGCCTCGAGTTCTATACATATAAGTAGACAAGGGAATTGTCCTTATTCTCTGGTATCATAATGGAAGGAAGGAGGAGAATTGTTAGACTTTGCAAATGTGTCAGTAATTTTGGCCTCTGTTAAAGTTCTATGTAGTCAGAGTGATGTGTGTCCTTTTGAAGAGAGAGAGCAAACTATTTCTGATTGTGGATGGAAACTGTGTACATGTGTACATGTGGAGGGCTAAGGCCCGAGTCAGGTGTTATGAGTCAGAAACTGACAAGCTTGTTTACGTAGATAGGATCTTTTACTGAGCCTTTGGAATCATCAATGAGGTGAGATCTATTGGCCCCATGAGCCCAAAGGAGACCAGTCACTGCTTCCCCGCTGCTCGGACTGCAACTATGGACCTCATGCTCAGTTCTTGTTTGCTCGTTCTGGGGATTGAATTAGGTTCTTATGGTTGCACAACCAGTACTTACGAGGAGAAAGTAATCTAAGACAACAGCATTTATCTCTCCCTGATTACTGATGCAATGTGACCAGCTGCCTCTCCTTCTTCCTTCCATGCCTGCCCAGCCATGATGAATGATATCCTCAAAACGTGAGACAAAAGAGAACCCTTCTTTCCTTAACTTGGTTTTGACAGGCGTATTTTAACAACACTTAGAAAAGTAATTAGTATAATAGAAATGATATATTTATAGTCTAATATTTTTGTGGGCCCTCATAGTCTAAGCAAGCTAGAACATCCAATTTTTCTATGCATTTGGTGACAAATAAATGCCCCCTTATAATATTACAACTCTGATATTTGGGAGGAAAATTCTTCCAAACAGTTTCTACCCTTAAGAAAAAACTAAAAATAGATCTATCATATAATCCAATCATACCACACTTGGTATATAGATTACTTGCTCAGCCATGTTTCTTGCTACTTTTTTCACAAATAGTCACGACATGAATAAATCTAAATGTCCCTCAACTGATGAATGGAAAATAAAAATGTGGCATATTAACACAAACTGAGTCCTACTCAGTGGCAAAGAAAAACAGGCAAATGGATGGAATGAGACACTATTATACTGAATGAAGTAACATAGACTCAGATAAATAAGAGACATATGTTCTGTCTCATTATATATATATATATATATATATATATATATTCTTGATGTATTCTCAGTTTCCTATTTTTAGTGGTAGTCATCAAGAATACATTGGCTACTGGGAATGGAAAGCAGAGACAGGTGGATCTCTGTGAGTTCCAGGATAGCTGGGGTGACAGGGAGACTGTCTCTCAAAATAGAAAAAGAAAAAAAAAGAAAACATACATTGGCATTGAGCTTTTTCCCACACAATGTCAGTGAAATTAGAAAGAAATGTTGAATGAATTCTTCAGGAATCCAAATTCTGGTTGAAAGAAATACAGCCATTTACATTAAGAATAAATGCAGTTCTAAGTTGTCTGTATTTTCTGTGGTCCCTCAAACGTTCTGTTCACATTGACAGCACATGGAATATGTGCATTGGTGGCATGAAGGTTATGGCGGTACACAACCAGTTTCTCAGTGGATTTGAGACCTGATCCACAGGATGGAATTTTTTTGAAACAGGGTCTCTCTGTAGCCCTAGCTGTCCTGGAACTTGCTCTGTAGACCAGGCTGTCCTTGAACCCATAAAGATCCTCCTGCCTCTGCCTTCCGAGTGCTAGGATTAAAGGTGTGCACCACCACACCCAGCTTCACAAGATGGAATTTAACAGGTAATATAAACCTGGTGAGAGTGCAGGGCTCTGAAATAATAGGTTTAGGGAGAAGCATCTTATTTTTGTTTTTCAAAATACTGTTGTTCTAATTATATATCTTTGCACGCATAATAAGATTCTCAACCTTGGTCAGAACTTTCTGCAGTTGGCTCATAACTAGTCAAAGTGTTGAGAGTAGGTGACTGATAAGCACCCATCCTGAAACAGGACATCTATAGTAGTGCCCCTGCCCCAAGGTTCAGGAAATATCACAAAACAGTGGATAGAAATAATGTAAGAGCAAGAGGAAGAGGACAACTGCCACGAAGTGCTGTCTCCTGGATTTGGGATGGCTGATGCACCCATGAATTTGAATTAAAATTCTAACTCCATTTTTCCTAACTGACATTTGCTATACCCTACGTTTTAGCTCAGCCATCCCCACTGTAGAGAGCTAAGCAAAAGGTCTCCTGCAGGAAGGTTCAGGGCACACATTGCTTCTACAATACTAGGAAACTTATAAGTATCCAGGTAGCCTGTCCAGATACCTTCCTCCCACTTATCCCTGCATGTCCATGGAGTTCATTGTTGATGAAATACTGAGAAACTTGTAAATGAAATGCTTGCTCACTGAAAACCTCTTTGTTAAGTGACCTCCCCCCTAGTATGGTTTAACTAGGGTGACCTGCTATAACTTGGGTGATCTGATGTTACTATGGTTATTTTCCTTGGTCCTGGTATGATGTAATTATGATTTTAAGCTTTCTAAATCTGACTCTGCCTCCTCTTAGGGTTGAGAGTTCTTTGGGTTGTTAGGCCCCTCTCTGACTCATGGCTATTAATTAAATTCTCCTAATTGAACCATCACTATGTTGTGTTCCCCTATGCCTCTTGTGGTAGGAGGAATTCATTTCATGTTTCGTTACTCAAACAAGATCTGTGCAAGATCAATTTCAAGGATATTCCAAGAGGAAGCCATCATTGGATTAAGTGGGTTTCAGAAAAATAAAAGCAGATAACAGGAAATTAGGAAGAGAATATTTTGACTGATATTTAAGGGTAGTGTGCATGCCAGAGAAAGGGGTTGAAAAAGAATATGAGTTACAATTTCAGCCACCTCATATTTGACAAGGGGGCCAAGAAGACACAATGGAAGAAAGACAGCATCTTCAGCAAGTGGTGCTGGCAAAACTGGATCACCACTTGTAGAAGAATGAAATTAAACCCCTACCTCTCACCTTGTACAAAGGTCAACTCCAGATGGACCAAAGACCTCAACGTGAAACCCCAAACTCTGGAGGTGATAGAAGAGAAGCTTGGCAGCAGACTACAAGACATAGGTGTAGGAAAAGACTTCCTAAATCAGACAGCAGCTGCACAAGAAATAAGATCGACAATTGACAAATGGGACCTCATTAAACTCAAAAGCTTCTGTACATCAAAGGAAGCAATAAAGGAAGTGAGGAGAAGACCCACAGAGTGGGAGGAAACCTTCACAGCAGATACATCTGACAAAGCATTAATTTCCAGAGTATACAAGCTACTCAAAAAACAAAGAAGAAAGAAAACAAATGAATCATTCAAAAGATGGAGCAAAGATCTGAATAGAGACTTCACAGAGGAGGAGTTAGAGATGGCCGAGAAACATCTTAAGAAGTGTTCAACATCTCTGATAATTAAGGAAATGCAAATTAAAACCACTCTGAGATATCACCTTACTCCAATAAGACTGGCTAGGATCAGGAACATGAATGATACCAAGTGCTGGAGAGGTTGTGGGGAAAGGGGAACACTCATCCATTGCTGGTGGGAATGTAAACTTGTACAGCCACTATGGAAAGCAGTGTGGAGAACCCTTAGAAGACTCAAAATGAGCCTTCCATTTGACCCAGTCATACCACTCCTGGGTATATACCCACAAGACACAACTTACTGCAAAGATACATGCACAGCTATGTTTATTGCAGCTCTGTTCACAATAGCAAAAAGCTGGAACCAGCCCAGGTGCCCTTCAACTGGCGAGTGGAAGAGCACTGTGGTACAGTATTACACTTGGAATAGCAGCAGTAAAGAGGGACAATCATGAAAATTTTGCAGGTAAATGGATGGAGCTGGGAAGACATTCTGTTAAGTGAAGTAAAACACAGTCCCAGAAAAACAAACGACAAAATGGTGTCCCTCCATATGTGGATGCTAGTACCCAAACAACCCAGCTATAAATATTTCTCATGGAGAGTGAGGCCACATAGTAAAAGAACAGAAAGACTGCATCAGAAAATGGACTGAAATGGTTAATTGCGAAAGGGGGGGAGGGTTGGGAGAGGGACACGGGTGTATATCGATTAAGGCATATTTAATAGACGTGAGCTCACAAAGTTAGTGCCCAGTTTTGCCTAGCCACTGTCTACAGGACACATGGTTTTTTAGGACTTAGTAAAAGTAAAATGTGTATATTAAACAACATGGTTTACAGAATCTGATTAAAAATGTAATGCATCTTAATTAAATGGAGATATAATTCCCTGTTGCCCACATTTGCTTTAAATAAAATCTGTAGAGCAATAACTTTGGGATTTTAGGATTTACACATATAAATTTTCTCTATAATTTTTTTGTTTGTACAGTATCACCTTGTAGCATTCTCTTTAAGATGATTTAACCTAAAAAATTAAGTTTGCTTCCCAAGTTATCCACAAACAGTCACCCAAAACACATGGGTGAATTTGATGACATCTATGCCTTGACTCCACCATATAGTCATGTATAATAAAACTATCTTCTGGAGACCCATACGCAAAAACACAAGGGGGGGGGGTAACAGACAGACATGAAACCTTTTCATCAAAACCCCTGCAATTCAAATCTTAAAACTAACTATGGGAAAGATTTGTTGTGCCAACAGGACAAAACGTCACCACACTTAAACGGCTGAGAAAGAAAGATTACAGGTTGCATTGGTAGTAGTACAAAAAGTTGGCAACGGAAAGGATGACAGTCTGAAATTCAAAGGAAGAAAAGCCTTAGATTCCCTAAACACGAAACCCCTCTGTGGATCCTAAATGTAACAACTATTTATAATGAGTCCTAAAAACTGAAAAACTTACCTTCTAAGGGGTGGCCACAAAGGTTCTGATATGAGAGACTTCATTGCCTTCCCCCCATTAGAACAAGGAGAAATATGACCATGATGAGGTCGCTCCCCCAACTGTAAATTGGAGACAAAACTATGTAGAGGGCTCCTCATAAAACCGGCTAAGAAAACACTGCTTTCTTTATTGAAGACTACTAGGACTTTTGAACTGTGGAAGGGATTACTATCTGTTCAGAACCAAATATAATAACTACATGTCCTAGGGCTATGCACTCCAGCAAAATATATATTAATGCAGGAGCTCTGAATCAGCAATGGATTGTTCTCCAGGCGATGTGTTGGCCAGGGGATCCAAGGACCCACAAAAGGTAAGGGCTCCTGCCTCTAAGTTGGGATACCTACAGGAGGAGAGGCAATAAGGACCCTGCTGTCGAAGACCTTCGTTAACATGGGAGGGCTGTATTGAGACCACACATGCAAGTGTACAGATGGCCTCTGGAATGGCCCAGCGAGTGTAACAAAAGGCCACTAAACCAATAAGCAAATATGGGTCTCCCTGAGTCAAGCAAGGCTACACCGTAGCCACCCGATACCCCTCACCTGCCTGGCATTACTGTGCAGCAGAGGCCAGCCATGTGCCTGTATATCCCAAATCTAATTGGCTATTGGCTCTCCCTTGGAGAAATAACCCATGGCTGATCCACAAGCTTACATTCTCTACAGGTTAGATGTTATAAGCCACAGTAAGACCATGTAATATTTAACAGGGGGGAAGGCACATGTAATTATGGATTAACATATCAAAACATTGTGTCCACTTGCTAAAGTAACCTACCATAAACTATTAGTGCTGCTTAAATACCTATATATCTAATTGCTTGTTCTTCACTAGTCGGATCGAAAGGTTATTTCCTTGGACAAACTGTCAGCCCATGAAAGGAAACAGCCAGATTGACCAGAGTCCAAGTCAAACTCCAGAGAGAGTGGAAGAGTGGTACTGTTTTACCTCTTCATCCCCTGTGCCCTTTTTCACGGCCTAGGGAACAACCTGCGGAAGAGGGGGAGTGGTAGAATGTTAAGGGCGCGCTTGGGGTGAATGGTGAACCTACCGCAATAGTTGGGACAATCATTTGATCAACTTGATTGAACAAACCACTGTCACCCCCACTTGGCGGTGGGTCTGTGGGGTTTTGGGCACAAAAGCCTGCAGCTAGGTTTTGCATGAAGGGATGCTTTGTACTCATGGATTATTCACTTATAGCTAAAAATGAAAACACAAAAACTGACGATGCCGACAGTTATGCAGAAATGCATGAATCTGTGGTGGTGTTGTGTGGGGGGGAGGGAAAGGGAAATCAGCCTGAAACTGCATTGGAAAAAAAATGTATGAAATGCACAAAGCATCAATAAAACTTAATTAAAAAAAAAAAAAAAAAAAAAAAAAGAAAAAGAATATGAGTGCAGTAGCCGCTGATTAGGGAGTCACCTTGTCCCATCCTGGTGTCTTATTTACAGAAAAATGAACCGCAAAACGTGTACTTATGGTATAAACTCACAGAACTCATCATTAACACGCAGTTATTTTTAGGATTTGACAGTGATTTAACAAGGATTTATAACTGCCCACTGGCCAGGGAGCAGCAGGGAGCTTGGCTTGTCACAAGCTTAATTGTTGAGCTTCTCTGTTAGATTTGGCAATAAGCAGCTTTTGACTCTTTACACAAGTTTAATTCCCCTACGGGCGAAAAATAAAGCATTACTGCTATCTAGAATGGAACAAAAATACATCCTGAGGACTATTCCATCTGTAATGGTGATGATGCTTAGGTGATCCTTCAGCTGTCAACCACCACTGCCAGGATGACTTGCAGTACTGTTACTGCTGTGAGAAACTACTGAATGGGCTAGAGAGATAGCTCAGTAGCTAAAAGCTCTAAAGATCCTTAACTTAATCACATCTTTTACATATAGAATCATGTTCATAGGTGCAGGAATAAGCAGTGTCATTGGGGTCACATACGGTCAAGTGGGCACAGAATTGGAACAAATATATGGCATCAGCTCATTCAAGAGTAGGAAATCAACATGCATTTGGTCATATAAATTTTACTGTGGGTCTCAGGAAAAAAAGAAATTCCCATTACTTAACATTCACTCTGTGTACTGTGGGAAAGATTTTACAGAATATAGTATTTTTTTTAAATATAATACTTTTATTGATGTTTTTGTATTTCAGATATCATTTTTCAGCTCAATTTAGACATATTCCCCTTTCCCTTCCTCACACCCCACCACAGTTCATGAATTCTGCCATACATTTCCTGCATCTTTCTCTCAGTCTTTTTAAAGTCTTTTTCTGCAAAGATTTATAGTTTGGGGCAGAATTTAACTATATCAGTCTGTTCTTTGAGCCAGTCCTTATGTTGTGGTTCCCTCCCAATTGCATTGCTAGAAAGTATGCCTGTATACACATCATATATGTACCAGAATTATGTCCTCCAGGAATAAACTGTATGTTAACTCTGAAAAAAAAAGAATATGATTGGGAGCTGGGACCAGAAGGCCGGCAGGTTTGGGTCGGTGCCTCTGCAACTTTGTGTGGGCTGGCCGGAAGTCACTCAGGCAGAACAAAAAGAGAAGAGTGCTTTGGTTTCCAATATCCAATATATAAACAAAATTGAAAGCCTGAAACCTAGACAAGTCAATACGCCATAAACAAGGAGGAGGAAAGGGGAAAAAGAAAAAAACATCTGAAGGAGGAAAGCAAAATCATCTGCTAACATAGTGAAAAGGTATTTGTGATTTGAACCATGAAAGGGAAGCCCACATGCCAGGGACACGACAACGGGAGAACATGGGAAAGGCACAGAATAATCCCGCACCAGGCTCTACCAAACATGTACGAGATAGCTACAATGGGAACCCTCTGGAGGAGACCCAAGGAACAGATCTTAGAGGAATAATTGCAGACATATGCAGAGAAATTAAAGAAAATAAAGAAGAATTCAGAGAACTAATGAGAGAGAATGAAAAACTCAAAAAAGGACCTAGAGGGATACAATGATAAACTTCAGAAATAACTAAAGGAACAGATTGACAAACTCCAGAAAGAACTAGAGGGAGAAACAAACAAACCCCGAAAGGAAGTAGAAACACTGAAAAAGGAAGCCAACCAACGAAGTAAGGAGCACCACGAAGAGATTGAGAAGTTCAAAAAGGAAATGGAAATACTAAAGAAAACACAGGATGAAACGAAAAAGGAATTAGAATACACATCCAATCAAGAAGATAAGAAAGGAAAAAGCCTCAGAAGTAGAATAGAGGAAGCAGAACAAAGAATATCAGATCTGGAAGATAACACAGAGCAACTAAAAAGCTCCAATAAAGGTTATGAAAAATTTAAAAATACACAAAAGTGGAACAACCAGGAAATATGGGACATTATGAAAAGATCAAACCTTGGTATCATAGGAATAGAGGAAGGAGAAGAATCTCAAGAGAATAGTATTGATCAGATCTTCAACAGAATAATAGATGAAAATTTCCTCAAACTAAAAATAGACAAACCCATACAAATACAAGAAGCACATAGGACCCCAAATAGACAAGATCAGAAAAGAAACACCCCACGCCATATCATAGTTAAAATGCTAGATGCCCAAAACAAAGACAAAATTCTGAGGGGCTACCAAAATAGGGAACAAGAAAAAACAACGGTCCACATAAACAAAAGGGGAAGAAAAACCCATATCAGAACTCACCAAACTGACTTCTCCATCTCAAATGACGAAGAAAGCAAAAGAAGAACATGGAGGCACAGCATTCCCAGTCGTTAACGAAACTATGGAATTTGCCAACCCAGAATACTTTTACTCAAGCAAAAAATATCGACTATAGTTGAAGGAGGACAAGAGAAAAATCTTTCCCTGACATAAAAACAAGATGAAGAATACATATCTGGGAAAACAACCAAACACTTTTCATAAAATTACTTGAAGAAATTCAAACAACAGAGGAAAGAAGCAACACTCCTCAAAACATCTTAGGAAGAAGAAACTAATAAAACATTAAAAACATAGGAGGAAAAATCAGAGGGCTAGAACTCCAAAATGGCTATAAAAATTGGCAAAGGAAGCAAACATCCATCTTTCAATTATAAAATTAAATATTAATGGAATAAAAAAATATTAATGGACTAAACTCCCCAATCAAAAAGGCATTATAGACTGGGAGAATTGGATTAGGAAAACAAAACAAAACCATCTATATGCTTGTTTACAAGAAAACCCAATTTCTCAATTTCAAAACGGATTAGGCAGCCAAACTTAAGGCTGAAAAGGAAGGAAAGAAAGAAAAATACTCCAAAGCAAATGGTACCAAAAAAGAAAGAAGGTGTGGAACTATTCTAATTATTCAGGGACCAACAATTTGATTTCAAACAAAAAAAAAAGAAATCACAAAGAGACCAAAACCGGGCATTTAGCTTCTTTATTAAAGGGAAATTAATGGAACAATGAAGATTTCACAAGTCATGAATATATATGCACTAAAACAACCGCGTTGCACCAAAAATTTTATAAAAAGACAATTCTTCAGGATCTCAAGGGCCAACCAGATTCACCCCTGCACACTAATAGTATGGGACTTCACTACCCCATTAAGCCCACTAGACAGATCATAGGGAAAAGGGATTTAAAAAACAGAGAGACATCTGAAAAACAACAATGGACATTAATACACCAAGTGGACCCTCACAGGGACAATCTACGGAATATTTCACCCAAACACAAGAGAATACACTTTCCACTCAGCACTTCATGGAACATTCTCCAAAAATAGAACATCTACTGGGACACAGAACAAAAAAAAAAACACTCAACAAATTAAAAAATGATTGAAAAATAATCTCATGCATTCTATCAGACCCACAGTGCAATTAAAACTCAATCTCACACCAGGATTAAACCCTGCAAAACTTTACAAGAAACACATGGAGACTAAAAAACAACACTCTCCTAAATAATGAAAGGGGTTCAATGGGTCAAGGAAGAGCAAAAGAAAGAAATAAGAAAGAAAAGAAATTAAAAACATTCCTGGAAACTGAATGACAATGACAAACAAACACAGCAAAAATCTTGGGACACTTTAAAAGCAGTTCCTAAGAGAGAAGTTTATTGAGCTCTACGTTGCCTTTACATTTAAAAAAAACAGAGCAACAGTGAACATGGATTTACATAAACACTACAGTTAAAAAATACTTGAGAGGACAACAAATGAACCCTAAAAAAAAAAAAAAAAAAAAAAAAAAAAAAAAAAAAAAAAAAAAAAAAAAAAAAAAAAAAAAAAAAAAAAAAAAAAAAAAACAAAAAAAACCATACAAAAATATCAAACTGAATCCACAAATAGTCGTTCTTTGAAGATAAAACTAAACGAGATAGAACAGACCTCTAGCAAATAGTTAACGCACAAAAGAAAAGAGGGAACAACTCCAAACCAATAGAAATCTTATTGAAGGGGGAAAATGAAATATCCACAACAGACAATGAAATAAAGATCCCAAAGACCATCATACCGGGGAATCTCAAAAATTCTTACTCTGCTTAAGTTTTGAAAAACCTAGTAAGAGTTTATATGTGTACTGATGAATTTGCAATCTGGGATATCATACTCAAAGCTCAACCGAAGAAGATGCATCGAACAAGCCTAAATTAAACAAATAATACAGTATGAGAATGAAATGTGAAGATGTCAGTTCATAAAGTACTGTCCGTCCCAACCATTATAAATCAATTCCCCAGGCACCGAGATGATTTTCTACTGGGCAGAATTCTATTATAATACATTTCAATAAGTAGAATTACAAACCCATCTACGAAATTGTTTTAGACAGGATACAAATTGTGAGGGCAAGTTCTCCCAGATTCCTTCTATGATAGGCCACAGATCAACGTTATTACCAAACCATGGTAAAGACACAATCAAAAAAGGGCGGAGAACTATAGACCCACTCCCGTTATTGATTAACACAGATGCCAAACTCCTAAACAGGATTACTGGGCAATTCGCCACACGGGACCATCATCAAGAACATACTCATTTCCACATGCAACCCGGTTGGTCTCCATCCCAGAGATTGTAGGGGGATGGTTCAACCACTCCGAACGTCATTAAAATTACTCATCACAACATAAACATATTGATCTGACGACAAAAACACGACCCATGATCTCCACCTGATCACACCGAGATGCCCTCTTTGAATTTTTTTTTATTTTATATATTTTTTATTTCTTTGTGTCTGAATGTTACTGTCTGCCTTGGCAAGGTCTGGGGCACCGTGCCGTGGCAATGCCACGGAGGTCAGAACGAGGGGTCTCAGGTTCCCCTGGAAACTGGAGTTCTCCTGGAATTGTAGCTATGACGGTTTCTTAGCTCTCCAGTGGTTGCTGGGCGATCGAACCAGGTCTCGGTTAGAGAGGGTCGGTGCGGTCTTACAAAACGCTTAGGCTATTCTCTCCAGCCCCAGAGAAAGCGCTTTGACCAGATAAGCTAGCATCCGCTTCATTGTTTAAAGTCCAGCAGTGGAAGAATTGGACTGGAGGGGAATCATTTCTCAAGTGTGTAATCAAAGCCTATTTAACAGGGAAACCTACAGGCCAAACATCATTCGAACTTGGAGTAACCACACCCTCTTCGACCCCCCCCCTATAGAACGCTCCTCCTTGAAAATGACAGAAGACACTTCCCTTTAAGGTAGGGAACCTAGGCAAAGGTGCTCCCTCTGTCACCATCCTTTTCAAAATAGTGCTTGGACCAAACCGCTGGCTATGGGCTAAAATAAAAGGTAAAGAAAAAAAGAAAATTAAAGGAGGTTCTAATTGAAAAAGAGGGAAGTCCAGCTATTCCCTTTTTGCTTGCTGATATATTGTCTACGTAAAGGATGCTTAAGAACTCCACCAGAAAAACTCCTAGAACACGATAACGGCAGGCTTCGGTAAAGTGGCAGGATATCAAACTAAATCTCAACAAAAGTCAGTAGCTTTCTTTACACCAAACCAAAACAAGCAAATGAAGAAAGGACTACAAGGAGCCTCTTCCCCACTCACATAGTGGCCTCAAAAACAATAAAACACTTAGGAAAACAAAACCTAAACCAAAGACACCAAGGATTTCTAGAACAAAAATGTTTAAAAAAAACCCTGGAAGGAAAAAAAGGAAAGTTTGGGAAAGACATCAGAAGATGGAGACCATGGCTCCATGCTCATGGATTGGGAAAATTTAAAATATAGTAAAAATGTTTCCATCCTACCCAAACTAGGTGTCAGATTTAATTACAATCCCAATCAAAATCCCCCAAGAGTTTCTTTTCACAAGGGGCTTGGAAAAAAAAACAAAAAAAAAAAATTCAAAAAAAAAAAAAAAAAACCAAAAAAAGACCCCCGAAATAGAAAAGCCAAACCTGAGTGAATAAGCAATACAGGGGGGGAGCGCTACGCTATACCCAGACATTCAAACTATACTACAGGGGCTATAGTCATAAAAAAACCACACTGATACTGGTGCAAAAAACCAGCCAGTTGACCAAAATGAAAATAAAAATAAACTGAAGATCTGAACCTGAGCTCTTCATACAATTTCAGCCACCTCATATTTGGAAAAGGGGGCCAAAGAGGAAACAATTGGGGAAAAGACAGCCTCTTCAGTAAGTGGTGTTGTAAAAAAACTGGATCACCATTTGTAGAGAGAATTAATTAAATCCCCCTATTTCTTGTCCTGCACATGAAGTCAACTTCCAGATTTGTATCAAAGAAGCTCAACGTGAAATCCCAAAACTCTGGTAGGTGATAGAAGAGAAAGAACTTGGCAGCAGAGATAACAAAGACGTAGGCGTAGGAAAAGGACTTCCTAAATCAGACAGGCAGGCTGCACAAAGAAAAATAAGATAGACAATTTTGACAAAACAGGGACCTAATTTAAACTCAAAAAGTTTCTGTACATCAAAAAAGAAACAATAAAAAGGTAAAGTGGAAGATTAAAAACCCACAGAGTGGAAGGGAAACCTTCACTGCAGAACATCTGACAAAAAGTATTAATTTTTTCAGAGTATACAAAGCTACTCAACAAAAAAAAAAAAAAAAAAAACAAAAAAAGAACAGAGTGAAACAAAAATGAATCACTCAAAAGATGGAGCAAAGAATCTGGAATAGAGAATTTCACAGAGGGGAATTAGAGATGGCTGAGAAACATATGGAAAAACATATAAGATAAAGTGTTTTTAAAACATCGCTAATAATTAAGGGAATGCAAAATTAAAAACCATTTTGAGGATATCATTCTACTTCCATAAAAGGAACTGGTTAGGGAACTGGGAATACGGGAATGATTTTGCCAAAGTGCTGGAGGGTTGTGGGGGAAAAAAGGAAAACAACTCATTCCATTTGCTGTTGGGAATGTAAACTTGTACAGCCGCTATGGAAAAACAGTGTGGACAACACTAGGAAGACTCAAAAATGAGCCTTCCATTTGACCCAGTATACCACTCCTGGGTATATACCCATATTAAGGACACACATATTACTGCAGGAGGATACGCTGCATAGCTATGTTTATTGCAGCTCTGTTCACAATAGCAACAAAGCTTGGACCACCAGCCCATGGTGCCCCTAAAACTGATGAAGTGGATAGGAGAAAATGGGGGTACATGTATACAAATGGAGGTTCTATGCAGTGGTAAAAGAGGGACAACATCATTGAAACTTTGCAGGTAAATGGATTAGGAGGAGACCATTATAGTTAAGTGAAAGTAACACAAGTCCCAGAAAAAAAACAAACAACAAAATTGGTGTCCCTCATATGTGATGCTAGTAGTGGCCAATAAGCCCAGTTTAAATATTTCTCGTGGAGAGGGGATGCATAAATAAAAATAACAATAACAAGAGAAGACTTTCATCAGAAAACTGACTGAAAAAAATGGTGAATTGGGGGAAGGGTGGGAAGGGAGGGGGAGGCAAGAGGGGACACGTGTGTATATTCGATTAATGCAGTATTTAATTGACGTGAGTTCTAACAAGTACCCAGTTTTGCCCAGACAGTGTCTGCAGGTTACTTTGGTGTTTTAGGACTTAGTAAAAGTAAAATATGTGTCATATTAAACACATTGGTTTTTTTTCAGGCTCTGATATTTTAAAAAAACGGTATTAATGCATCTGAGTTAATTGGAATATAAATTGCTGTTGTCCACATTTATTTTAACAAAAATCTGTTATAGCAATAACTTGGAATTGGCACATACAAAATGTTCTCTATAATTTTCTTTTCGTACCAGTATCACCTTTTAGCATCCTCTTTCACCTATAAGATGATTTAATGTAAAAAATTAAGTTTGCTTCCCAAGTTAATCAACATACGTCGCCCAAAAACAGCATGGGTGAATTTGATGTAATCTGTGCTTTAATTCCACCCTATAGGTAGTATAATACAACTTGCCTTCTGGAGACTCAAGGTAACAAAAAAAAAAAAACCTAAAAAAGGGGGGGGATACAGATAGATATGGAAAATTTTTCGTCAAAAACCTTGCAATTCCAAATCTTATAAAACTAACACGGTGAAAAGATTTGTATTTCCCAACAGGTCAAAATGTCACCAAACTTAACAAGCTGAGAGAATTAAAAATAAAAGTACAGGCTTTGCATTGAGTAAGGATGTACCAGAAATGCTGCAACAAGAAAGGTTGGCCTGTCTGAAACATTGAAAAAAGGAAAGAAAAAAAAAAAAAGCCTCAGATTGCCTACAAACATCAAAACCTTCTGTGTATCCTACATGTAAACTATTTATAATGAGTCCTAATGAAACCTACCTTCTAGGTGCCACAAGGGTTTTAATGCCGAAGTTAGGGAACTTTATTACCTCCCCCCCATAGAACAAGAAGAAATACGATGATGATTGAGGCGTTCTCCAACTGTAAATTGGGGAGACGGACAACTATTATAGAGGTTAATCTCTTATAAAACCAGTAAAACTGCCTTCTTTAATTGACTAATAGACATAGGAACGTGTGAAAGGATTATACTCTATTCAGAAATCAAATATCAATAATACTAAAGTCTCCTTAACTATGCACTTAAGCAAAATATTTTAAAATACAGGAGCTCTCTGACATCAAACAAGTGATTATTCTACCAAGGGTGATGTTGGCCAGGGGAACCAAGGCCCCCCCCCCAAAAAAAAAAAGGTATAAAAAGGATCCTTGCCTCTAAACTGGGATACCTGCAAGAATAGAGGCAGTAAGGCCTTGCTGTCAAAGACCTGATGTTAACATGGGAAAAGAGATTGTACTGAGACCACATATGCAAGTTTACAGATGATCTCTGTAATACCAGGAGGAGTGCTACCAAAAGGCCACTAAAACACAAATAAAAGCAAAATATGGGTCTCCTTTGAGTCAAGACATCCTCCGTCAGCACCAGCTACACCACCAGCGCCTGGAAATACTGTGCAGGGCAGAGGCAGTACTATGTGCCTATATATCCCAATCTAATTGGCTATTAGCGCTCTCCTTGGAGGAATAACCCATGGCTGGTGCCACAAGCTTACATCCCTTAAAGGTTAGGAGATGTTATAAGCCACAGGTAGGACCCTGGTCATTTTTAACAGAAAAGAAAGTAATCTTATTGCATTTAAACATACCATCCAAACAACTCTGTGTTCTATACCAAAGTAACCTACACATACAATAGTACTGTTTAAATACCTATATATCTGGCATATTTCACCTTTCTTCCACCCTTCCACCCCCAACCCCATCCAGATTCATGTTATTTTGCCCATAACATGTCTTGCATCTTTCTCTCAGTTTTTTTTTTCAATTTTTTTAGCTATAAGTGATGATCCATGAGTACAAGCATCCTTCATATGAAACCAATTTGCAGGCTGTTGTGCCCAAACCCCCACAGCCCCACCATCCAGCAGGGGGTGAGGGGTTGTATGTTCAATCAAGTTGATCAAATGAGTGTCCAGACTACATTGCTGTAGTTTCACCATTCACCCCAATCGCAGCCCTTACATTCTGCTATGCCCCCTCTTCCGCAGATTGTTCCCTACGCTTAGGAAAGGGGCGGAAAATGATGTATGAAATGCACAAAGCACCAATAAAAAAAAGTATAAATGTTGGGGCTGGAGAGATGGCTCAGCATTTAAGAGCACTGACAGCTTTTGTGGAAGATCTGGGCTCAATTCCAAGCACCCATTTGGAAGCTAACAACTACTTGTAACTCCAGTTCCAGAGGATCCAACACCCTCTTCTGGCATACATATATGCAGGCAATACATTCCTACCCATAAATAAAAATTTTAAAAACAATTAAATGTTATATATTATTGGTGAGAAAATAAACTGTATAATTCACTGTAGACAGCAGTATGGGAAATTCCAAAAAAAGTCACTCCTGGGTATATACCTTTAAGAATCAAAAGTCAGCATACAATAGAGATACCTGCATATACGTATTTATCAGAGTTATTAATAATAGTTAAATTATGGGATTAGCCTACATGAGGTACTATTTACTTTATGAAGAAACATTATATATAAATATGTACAAAGGAGTATAATTCAGCCACAAAGAAGAATGAACTCATGTCACTAGCAGGAAAATGATTGGAACTGGAGATGATCATGTTAAGTGAAATAAGCCTGACTCAGAAAGACAAGCATTTCATGATTTCTATAATACATGAAGTCTAAGGAAATAAACAATAGATGGCTTGTGAAAAAAAATAAATACCTATATATCTAATTGCTTGTGCTTCATTAGTAGGATCCAAAGGTTATTCCTGGACAAACTGTCAGCCCATGAAAGAAAACAGCCATAATTGACCAGAGTCCACGACAACAGCTACAGAGAAAGTAGACTGTTTTGCTTCTCATCCACCTGTGCCCCTTTTCTAAGCCTAGGGAACAATCTGCGGAAGAGGGGGCGTGGTAGAATGTAAGGGGTGTGATTGGGGTGAATGGACAAACTACAGCAATATAGTCTGGACACTCATTTGATCAAATTGATTGAACATACAATCACCTCTGCTGGATGGTGGGACCCATGGGCTGTGTGGGTTTGGGTGCAACTGCTTGCAAATTGGTTTTACATGAAGGATGCTTGTACTCACAAATTATCACTTATTGTTAAAAAATGAAGAAAAAACTGAGAGAAAGATGGAGGACAGTTATGGCAGAATGCATGATCTTGGGATGGGGTGGGGTGGGGGGAAGGGAAAGGGAAATATGTCCGAACTGAATTGGAAAATGATGCATGAAATACACAAGCATCAATAAAAGAAAACAAAAAAAGAGAAAAAGAATATGATAAATAATATACAACAAAGAGGGTTCTAGTCCCATGCAGGAGAAGCTCCTTTCAAATCATCAATTGTGATGGAGATTTCGTTTAGTATAGGGTACTCTCTTTTTAGTGTTACAAAATAAATATTTCTGTAAGGTATGTTTATTTTGTCTTAAAGTCAAGAAGAGATCCAATCCTTCAGGGAGGTATAAACAGGAAACAGCTGGTCAGAATGGAACCACAGTCATGGAAGAAGAGATGGATGAGTGACATTGCTTCTTCTTCATTCTACTCAGCAAAGGTCCCCATTCCCAGTCCATGGAATGGAGTTGCAGAGGGTTAAGTTGACTTTTCTACTTTAGTTAACTAACCAAAAAACTCCCTCATGAGCATGCCTAGAAGCCCCTTACCAGGGCGATCCTGCCAAATTAACATCAGTATCAACTATCATACAATTTGAACTGGAAAACTACTCCAAGTTGAAATATCATCTCAGACATACTAATATTTGCCAAGTGATTAATTCCTTCCCTCTTCAAAGATGCAAATAAAGTCTATTTAAAAAGGAGAGGAAAATATTTAATCTTCTACCTTCTGTAACAATTCTTTCTTTTCTTGATGTTTGGCCACTGTGTAAGAAAGGGGCTGGGTGAAAGGAATGGTACCCTGGGGAATGGAGGGCATTATTTGTAGAGTGTAATGTACAGTTAAGTAGCTCTTAATACATCTCCTGGAATATTAATTTTCACTTTTATAATAATTTATGTTGTGTCTTTTTCCATGCCTGAGAAAATAACCATGTTCGAAATTGTTAAAGTCTCCCCGCCCAGATTAGAAAAACCATGCCATCCATAATGCAATATGAAAATAGATGTGTTTTATATCTTAGCTTTTTAAAAGTAATTTCATTCATTTCATAAATTGAAGGAAACAAGTACATTACTTCCCAAAAAGCCTTTCAAAAATCACAAATGCATAAAGCAGAGGCATTAAAATCAGCATGCAGATGGAGCCTGACCTGGCATTTTCTTTATTTGTGTAGGGAAGAAAAAAAAAGTTGTAATTAGGCCTGATATAATCAAAATGGGCAGAAAAAAAAGTTCCTAGTTTTTAAGATTATTTGGGGTTACTATCTGTTATCTACAATAGACAGAGTTATAGAATAGCTCAGATAAAATGAAAGTCTGTCGTCAGGTGACTCAAGATAATATGTTCAATGTTTATAAAACAGCATATTTTTTAAGCAGAGGCATTTTTATTTGATAATGCTTCAACCCTTAAGCACAGCTCATTCGGAATCTTGTTGCTTTGAGTTTGATTTATGCGAAATCCCATGTTGCTTCTGCCCTGATGTGTGACTCTGAAGTTAAACCAACTCCTTTCTTAAAAATGATTTATAAACAGGTTTATAAACACAAATGTTCACAATCCCCTTCAAACAAATATATCCTTTGAAGCACTTGCTCACACTGGAAATGCTCAAGGTAAGTTTTAAAGCATTCACATGGGATTATTTTTAAAGTATACCACGAATTACCGTGAATAACCACAGAGGTGGCAAATTTATTTTGTTAATGTTCAACTTTGTTTTCCTGTAGCAGCAAATGAGAAGGATTGTGGGTAAGTGAATGGAGAATAGGAGGAAATACAAATGAATAATATTCTTCTAAGTGTAAGACCAAGGAGAATTTAGATAACAGCATGAGTGAAGTTTTTCTTCTTGGCTTTATGAATTAGCATACGAAGGGAGATTTGCATGTGTGGGCTGAAAGGAGGAAGGGTGTGTGTGCGTATGGTGGCTTGCATGAAATCTGCCCCACATAGATTCCAGGTATTGAGTATTTGGCCCCCATCTCGTAGTGCTGTTTACAGGAGATTAGGAGGCATGGGCTTTCTGGCAGAAGCTTTTCATTGCTTCAAATTTTATTCTCACTGCATTCTGCCTGTGCCTGAAGACAAGAATTTTGAGGGTCATTTCTCAATAGACATTAACTCTGAATTTAGGCTGTGTCTCTCCTGGACCTTCTGCTAGCCCACGAAGTGTACCATCTCCTTATAGACTTCTTTCTGCTTAGCCCTGATGCATATATGCAACATGTGTCTATCAAGAATTGTATGACCCTTAAATGAGAATAAATATATGATATATTTCTTTCTGCATCTGAATTACTCCAATCAAATTTATGGTCTCAATTTGCACAATTTTCCTGAGCATAGCAAATTTATGTTCTTGTTTATAGCTGAATAAAACTTTATTGCATATATGTAGAGACTTATAACTGGCCAAAGTGTAGAAAACAAGAAGCTGCAGGGTGCTTTTGCTTGAATAGGACACCTATATTAGGCTTCTGCCTCCCGAGGGTCAGGCATCCTTGTTGGAAGAGGAGGATGGAAAGACTGGAAGAGCCAAAGGTTGTGGATGAATACAGGGTAACAGCTGGACAGTTGCTCCCATTAACTCACAGCAATGATGACACCATGTACATGTTCCACCAAAGGTCGAACCAGACAAAAATCACAACATGGACATAGTGAATTGAGTAAGAAACCCCAACTCTGTGGAACTGATGGCTGTTGGGAGTGGAGACAATCTGGTTTAAAGGTAAGACCCTTGCTAGGTTGCCCAGGGCTCAATGAAACATACTTAATTGAAGGGCTTTTGAGAACACAAGGTTCATTCTTTAGATTTTTATGTGCATATACATATACAACTAAATGAGTACTTAACTTATGAGGGATTATTAAGAGGTTACAAATGGGGGAAGTTATGCAAATTAATTCAGAATATATTGTATGAGATTAGCAAAAAATCATCTAAAAATAAATAAATCTAAAAAATGACAGAAAATTACCTCTCAAAAGACTTCTTGTTCCACAAAGTAAGACCTCCATTTAGGAAAAGACACTGGTCTGAAAACTTCTAAGGGAAGAATTATTAACATATTTACATGTACCCAGTTCCCCTTTGTAGGTGCAATTCAAACTTTCATTGAGAAAACAATTACAAGACAAAATTCTATTTTATGAGGATGATCTCTTGTCTTTGAAATTTTCTGTCTTCTGACCTTTTCTGTATGTGTTCAAAGGAAACATAACATGTAGTTTGAATGTTAAGTTTGTTATAAATCTCTTTAAAAATTGATAATGCTGGACAGCAAATATTTTGGCTTATTCTTTGCTAAAATGAGAATATTTGAAGAAATCAAAGCTTGGCCAACTGACCCCTGTTTTTTGTCCTACCTTTAGTTCATTTTGCTATGGTTTAGCTACATTCAAGTGTGTCTCCAGGGATTCATTCATTGGAAGTTTGTAACTAAGCATGGTGGTTCTAAAAAATAAAGTGTTCCTTAAGAGTACGGACAGAGAGGGATGTTTGTAGTTCGTTGTTTCTAATTAGTTACTTTTCCTCATGTAACACTTTTACCTGAGAAAAACTTAAGAGTTTAATTTCCATCACAGTTCCAGGGTAAAATCCACCATGTTGGGAAAGGCAAGATGGCTTCAGGAGCTTGAGGTAGGCAGTGACATTACATCTGTACTCAGAAACCATGGCCAGAGAGATAAATGTGGGCACTCAGCTAACTTTCTCTATTTTATTCCGTCTGGGAGGCAGCACAGAAAATGTTGAAGCCCATGCTTAAAGCAGGTCTTTCCACTGCAATTAAACTAATCTAGACATTCCCACACACACACACCAAATGCCTAGAAATAATGATTCTAATTTAAAATGGTGATTCTAAATCCCATCCTATTGGCAATATTAATCATCACAGTTCTGTAAAACAAACTCCTTTTATCAGAGAAAGACAGGTCTCAAGGTCTCCAATACATGCCCTAGACCTCACACAGTACCAAACTCTACATGCTATCCATTTTCACATATACTACAAAGGAACTGATATAAGACAATCATGTACCATGTATCACATGGATATTCTGGAAGGAACGAAGATCCCTAGGGAGTGAGAGAACCAAAGATTTTATTACACTATTAAAAACACATACAATCCATGAATTACATTTTCTTCTGTTAAGTATGACAGGGTCTTCCTGTGGTTTA
This sequence comes from Rhizomys pruinosus, assembly GCA_009823505.1. Taxonomy (NCBI): domain Eukaryota; kingdom Metazoa; phylum Chordata; class Mammalia; order Rodentia; family Spalacidae; genus Rhizomys; species Rhizomys pruinosus. Next base: position 208,400 of record VZQC01007933.1, read on the forward strand.
TAACATCTCCTAACCATTAGAGGATGTAAGCTTGTTAACATGCCATCCAAACTTCTGTTTTTATACCAAAGTAACCTACCATAACAATTAGTACTGTTTAAATACCTATATATCTAATTGCGTGTGCTTCATTAGTAGGATCGAAAGGTTATGCCTGGACAAGCTGGAAGCCCATGAAAGAAAACAGCCAGAATTGACCAGAGTCCAAGACAACAGCTCCAGAGAGAGTGGACTGTTTTACCTCTCATCCACCTGTGCCCCTTTTCTAAGCCTAGGGAACAACCTGCGGAAGAGGGGGCGTGGTAGAATGTAAGGGCTGCGATTGGGGTGAATGGTGAAACTACAGCAATGTAGTCTGGACACTCATTTGATCAACTTGATTGAACAAACAACCTGTCACCCCCCACTGGATGGTGGGGCTGTAGGTGTTTGGGCACAACAGCCTGCAGATAGGTTTTGCATGAAGGATGCTTGTACTCATGGATTATCACTTATAGCTAAAAA
>VZQC01007933.1:229091-261949 GCA_009823505.1 Rhizomys pruinosus
AGATATTAGAGAAAACACCAAGAACTGTAAGTACATAGACGAATGCAATCTTACTATGGGCAAAATATGAATCCTTACATTTAAAGAAAAGGATGCTAGTTACCACCACTCATCAAAGAATCTTTTTTTTTTTTTTAACAGATTGGGTAACTAATGCAGAATACAAAAAAAAAAAAAAGATTCTTTGATGAGTGGTAACTAGCATACTTTTCTTTAAATGTAAGGATTCATATTTTGCCCATAGTAAGAAATTGCATTTGTCTAGGTATTTGACAGTCTTGGGGTTTTCTCTAATATCTATGACCTCCCCAGCCATTTGTATTTCACTATGTTTACAGTACCACACATGAGTTTCCTTCCCTTGAGTGGGCTTTAAGACCAATTAGGTAACTGTGGAATACCCCCAAGATAAAGGTGCACCAACTTCATTTTCTGAGCAGGTCATTGGTGTGGTTATATGGCCTAGAAGGTGGTTTGGACCATCACTTGATGTTCTCCCTTAGTAGCTTGTATAGTACTCTCCAAAGCTATGCCAGCCAGTCTTCAGGGTTAAATAGCTTCCAGCTCAGTTCTAGCTCCATTGCTCTAAATCCTGTCTCCAAAGTATGTCCTGTCTTCAGCGATAGGATTTACCTTCAAATTGGTGAGGCAATCAAAGACTGTGGCAATAGCCTGTGTAATTTTGGGAGTTTCTTGGACTACCCTGGCCAAGGACAAAAAGGAAGGTTTTTCCTGCCTGACACTGTTTCTTATGATGTAGCCTTCAGCAGTACAAATAGATTTATGTAGAGATATTACATATTTAATTTGTCATTAAGTTATTGGACTAATATGATTCCCTCTGGAATTTTGCTCTAGCTGGGCATTATTCAATAACTCAGTAGGTACTTGTGACTAATGTATTTTTATCTATGTTTCTATTGATTATAGGTATATAATCTTTTGGGTGGTTATGTATTTAGTTTTGTATTATTTATTGCTTGAGACAGTATGTCACTATGCTGTCCTTGCTGGTCCAGAACTAGACAAAGCTGGCCTGGAACTCACAGAAATCTGTCTGCTTCTTCCAACTGAGTGCTGTGACTAAAGCCTGTGTCACCACACCTTGACTTAAATACATAATCATATTAAGAATAAATTTCTTGAGAACAGAATGTATCTCGCCTAATTTTTAATACTAACTGCGTTAATAGGGGATTTAATATTTGCTGGTGTGTGATACAATTTGTTGACTGAAGGAATGAACACTGTAAGAGCCCTATGAAGCAGTTAATGCTTCTGACCATAAACAAGTGTGACTTTATTTGGAAGTGGAGTGACTCTGTTATTAAAGTTTACTGAGCATTTAGCACTGAAATGTCCACTTCAGGCAGAAAATAATGGTTAATATTTTTCCACACTTTTACATTCCTTAATGAAGATTTTTCCAGGCTGTTGGTCTCTGCATAAAGATGCTCTGCATATTGAAACATCTCCAACTTATCCCAGCTGTACATATTAATCTTACATTTCTGCAGCTGTAACAAAACTCCATTAATTCTACACATCGTTCAGTGGACACAATGTCCTTCAATTAGAGGAACAAGGTGGTAGGATGCATCACGTCAGCAATCCCTGCACTTGGGGATTTCATGGCCATAGGATCTAGGAATTCAAGAGCAGCCTGGACTGTCTAGTGGGTTTACGACCATCTTGGGATGCAGAGCAATACCTAACCTTAAAGCAGCAAGAAACATTGAGCAAAAGAACAAAAAAGGAGGAGGAGCAGCAGAAGAGAAATTAAGAGAGAAGGGAAAAAAGGAGGCGAATAAACAGGAAGAGGAAGAGGTGACAGAAGAGGAGAGGAAAAAGGAAGAGGAGATGGAAGAAAAGGAAGATGAGAAAATGGCAAAGGAAAAAGAAAAGATGAAGGAAGTAGAGGAAAAGGTGAAAGAAGTACAGGAGGAGATAAAGAATGCAGAGTTTCTAATTGAGAGGAGTGGAGCCAATAACACAACAAGCAGGGTAGAAAAGAGACTGCTACTATGACAATTCAAGTATACAACAGGATTTACTTTGTTGTTAAATTCTGTGCACAAATACTCCGCACATCCTAAGTTGTACATTCTGAAAGAAATGTTTAGGCCACATCAACCCTGCGTTCTGTCTTAATTTCATAGCTCTACTGCTATAAATTATCACAAATTTGGAAACTAATAGAGCATACAATTTATTATATCTCTGTGGAGATCATAATTCAGAAACAGAGGGAGACTTTCTTGACGTTTCCAGCTTCCCTGAGCCCCTTCCACATCTTGATCCATCCTATTTACTGTAATTTTCAGTCAGTTTCATTGCATCTTCTCATCCCTTTCCACTTCACCTATCAGAGTTTCCTCCATGACCTCCATGTGAGGCATCTTTGCTTATGTTAGACTCATGCATAGAATTCAGGATCGTGTGTCCTTTTCAGTCTTTTAACCACACACTGCCTGCATCGTCATATTTGATGGATAAGGTAATATCCTGATTTTAATAAGAAGTATCCTCATAGGCCCAAATATTTGAACACTTTGTCCCTATGGGAAGGTTCATGAGGTATTGCTTTGCCACAGGATGTATGGCACTTAGAGGAAGGGGCAGGAGAGTTCATAGCCTTATCACTTCAACCCCACTCTCTACTTGTGTTTGTCACTGAAGCTCTCAAATAAACTCATCCTTCAGTAAGTTTCCTTTGGTCATGGTGTTTTATCCCAGCATAAGAAAAGTAATTAGTAACATGGAACAGATTGTATAGAAACGTAATGTGGACATCGGGGTGAAAGAATACCTTTGTTTTCAGATGACCCCATTGGTCAAGCCCTCCCTGGCTAAGTTTGAGTAGTCCACTGTTTTACTCACTCAAGAAGTCACATGACATCTCAAAGCACCATCTAAAGGAATGAAAAAAGCCCACAATAAGGTTGGTCACATTGGTTAGTATTTTATTCCTTGCTTATTGTTGAACTCATTACTGGGATGTCCATTTTCATGCTTAGCCAGATCATAAGCTCAAGGGGGCAGATCATCTGAACTTGGAATCCACTGTTTTATTGGCCGCAAGGCATACTTTGACTATGAATGCTAAAGGAGGAGACTGACAAGAGCACTGTTTTATGTTTCCATCAGAGATGTAAGCAGATATATGCTGAAAACAATACATTTCTCCCTGGTCCTTCACTTATCTACGTTCCCAACCTGAGATGCTATTTAAAAATCCAATATTCATCTGAATCAATTTTACTGATGTATTTTACGAAAGGGAGTAGAAGGACCCCAAATATCAACAGGATACAAATATTAAAATGTGGCTAATTTTCAAGTGTTTTTGGCCTAGAATGAATAAAAATGGTCATTTTATTAAGTCCGCAAGTAGAGAACTTGCTTATTCTTTATATTGTCTTATTAAAATGTAAGACTTAGAGAGATGAGTGGAGGATATTTTAATTTCACTCTACAGTGTACCTTATATTAAATTCAAGAAATAAAGGCTGTTGACAAAAGCATTTTTTCATTTGATGAAGATTTATAGATATTAATGTGTGCTCAAAAATGTGTACTAGTCCTGTCTTTACAAAATCAGGGTAGAGGGCTGGAGAGAGGTATGAAAAAGTGACCTGCTTGCAAGCACATGTACCCATGTTTGCATTTTGGGCACTCTCATTAAAAGTTGGGCATAGTACTACATTCTGTGTTGTGAAAGCAACAAGTGGAGGCTCCCAGGGGCTTTCTAGATGGTTCCTTTACTGATCCCTCTCCCCAGCCCTTACCCAGAATAGTATAAATTTGGGGGCACACAATTAATATCTATAAATCTTCATCAGTGAGCTACCAGTTCAGTTAGAGACCTTGTCTCAGACAGCAAGGTACAGTGCGTTAAAAGAGACACTAATGTTGCTCTATATTCTACACATGCAAGTACTCATGTGCAAGAGCACAAAGAGAAAGCTGTGTTTTTTTCACTAAAGAAACATTTCGGCATGGGCTTACTCTGGAGTGTTATAGATGACTCAATAATATTGCTAATGTTCCTGACCTCTTTGCAACTGGAATAGTACACATCAAAATCAACGACCAATTTGTTTTACATTTTCAGTTACAAATTCAAGTACAATCTGAATAAGTCACACACACACACACACACACACACACACACACACACACTTTCCCAGAGATAAAGCACGCTGTTCTCACAAATCTCATGAGCCATTCCTTTTCCTGGCAAGGGTTAATCTTTTAGGTTTATGCATATGGGTTAAAATGGGGAGCAATGACACCCCAAGGATGGTTTCTTAAGTCTTGTCATTCTCTGTTACACCAGCCTTTTATTTTTCCAACTCCTGGTAGAAAAATAAAGACATACAATATTGCACTTTTACAATTTTGATTAACTTTCACAAGAAGGACATCATGTATTTTGAAGGTGAACTTGGGATTTGTAAGTGATGAGTGCATTTAGGAGAGCCATAAAGAATAATCACTCTAGTATCGAAAACTGCTCAGCCATGCCGCCATGTCTTCAACTCTGTATTTATCTTGGGGGTGGGGAGTTTTAATAATGAATATGCTATTTTATAATGGGATTTAGTAGCTGCCTAACTGTGTTTTGATTTTCTAGGATTAGCACTCGCCTGCCATAATTGTGAGTCCCTCTGTTTGCAGACTGCACTGTGGCTTCAGTGCACTCTGAGCACCCACCCCTGTGTTCTTTTCAGTCTGATTTGAAGGTAATGAAACAATCTATATTTAGGCATTTTCCAGAGATTTTTATTTGGGGCTAAATGTTAGGCATACATATTTTTTTTCTGTAGTAAGTACTGCTAAGAGTGAAGGAGTAAAATGGATTTTCAAGAGGTTTTCAAGAGAAAGTATTTAAAACCTGACTTGTATTTAATGAGTCTCAAATCATTCCATTGCTTAACTCTCTTCTGATCTTTGTGAAGAGAAAATTACAAGGTGGATTATTTTTGTTGAATACTTATTCCACAGGTCATCAAATACTTGATGTAAAAATATTGTACATAAGGTAAAAGAGTCCACATTGAGACCTTGGGCAGCAGAAAGCTTGGTATAAATAAAGTCATTTTAGGGACCACATCCAACTTTTTTTTTACAGGATTTGAGTACTTATTACTTTTCTTTTTAATATAATTTAATTTTAAGTTTGTATACTTTAATTTGGCATGAAATGTATATTTAACAACTGAGTCATAAAATATTAAAACATTCAGGGTTGGCTTGCTGGAAAGATGGCCATTTCTCCAACACAGAACTATGTCCAGGGAATCAGGACATATCTGGCGATTATTAAAGAAAAGCCATGTGGCAGTCCTTTCTTATTCTGTGGTGATATGTTTCAAGACCTTCAGTGGATACCTGAAACTACAAATGCAATGCAGAACTGAGAAATATATATATATTCAGATGTACATAATAAGATACTAAAACACATCTATCCATAGACTCTATTACACTCTCATTCCATCCATCCACCCATCTATCCTCACCTAATTTTTTAGTTCAGCTTGGTCATTATTTTGGTGATTACTTATTCTCTATATATTTGTTATGTATCTAAACTATGTTAAGTCCTCTGCAGTAAAATATGTGGGGGAGGTGGGATCTGGGTATAGTCATGCACACCTTTAATCCCAGTACCTGGGAGGAAGAGACAGGCAGATATGTGAGTTTAAGGCTATCCTAGTCTACATAAAGAATTCCAGAACAGTTGCAGCTACAGGAAAACCCTGACTCAAAATAAAATTCAAAATCAAAAAATAATAAAAATGTGGGTGGATGGTTGGATGCAATTAGAGTAAGGCAGGGTTTATGGATAGATGGGAGAAAAGTATATCACTCTGTTAAAGGTTTGGTGATTGGATGGAAAATTGATAGATGGATGAACGGATTGATGTGTGTGTGGATGAATGGATTGCCAGATATATGGATTTGTTGATATATTTGTTGATTATTCTATTTCTATTTTTAGGTGAGTTTCTATGCTGTCTGAAACACTGTGGAAAATGGTAAGGGATAGATGCATAGAGAGGTGAAAGAGTCATTACATTTGTGTGTAGGTGAATGGGTTGATGTGTGGGTGGGCAAATGGACTGATGAATTGGTGTGTGGATAGATGGACCAATTATTAGGTGAGATGGAGGGATGGATACATGCATGATGGAGAACTGGATAATATGGAAGAAAACAGAGGAATTGATGCACATATGAATGATAAAATAGATGTGTATCTCCATAGATATATGCAAGCATGTATGGATAGATGGATGCGGGACGAGTTGCACTAACATGCAGATGTGGACATGAATGAATAGATGGATAGATGGATTGATAGGTGAATTTATGGATGGGTTGCCCTAGAGATGGGTGGATAAATATAATGGAATGGATAAGTAGATTGATGTGTGGATGAATGGTGAAAAAGTGGAATGATGGATCGATGTGGGAATAGATGAATAAATACAGATAGTTGAGTGGATAAATGGATTTAGATGAATTGATATGTGCATGGATGGTTGTACATGAATGAATGGATGTATTCGGGATGTGTAGATATGTAGATGAATGCATGGATAGATGGATAAATAAATGCATGTGTAAATGCATAGATGCATTCACAAAGAGATTTGATATGTGAACGTGTAGATGGGCTGATATGTAGATTAACTGAAAAATTGGATAGAGGAATGGATCACTAGATCAATGGACTTATATATAAATGGATAGATGGGTTATTTGACGGATGGATGGATGGATGGACGGAAGGACGGAAGGACAGGTGGATGGATGGATAGGTGGGTGTGTGGATGGGTAGATGAATTGGTGTACAAGTGGATGGACAGATAGATGGGTGAAAGTATGGATGGATTTAAATGTAAATTGATGGATGGATGAATGCTTTGATAATGTGGATGGGTGAAAATAGGTCCATAAATGTTTCAATGGATACATGAATGGATGTACATATTTGGAAGGAATAAGAGAGGAAAATATATATGTGGATAGGTAAAGAGACAGTGGATGAATGGACAAAATGGATAAGTCTAAAATGCATGTATTTTCTTAAGCAAATGTTTTGAGAACCTGCTATGTACTATTTCATGGTGGTTATCTGAAGTTCTCTCCATTAACTGCCCAAACTTCTGTTTCTTTATTTTAATTCTCCAGACAGATCTCCAACTACTCCATCAAGTTTGTTTTTTCTAAGGCAACATTCCTCATTCCTTGTTTCTTTCTTTCTGTTTGTTCCACTCTTGTGTATTTTTAAATTTTTCATAATCTTTGAGTATTTTAGTTGCTCTGTGTTATCTTCCAGATCTGATATTCTTTGTTCTGCTTCCTCCATTATATTTCTGAGGCTTTTTCCTTTCCTTTCTTCTTGATTGAATGAGTGTTCTATTTCCTTTTTCATTTCATCCTGTGATTTCTTTAACATATCCATTTCCTTTTTGAGTTGCTCAATCTCTTCTTGGTTCTTTACTTCGTTGGTTGGCTTCCTTTTTCAGAGTTTCTACCTCCTTAAAGTGTTTGTTTTTTCTCTTTCTCTAGTTCTTTCTGGAGTTTGTCAATCCCTTCCTTTAATTCTTTTCGAAGTTTGTCATTGTATCCCTCTAGGTCCTTTTTGAGTTTTTCATTCTCTCTCTGAATTCTTCTTTATTTTCTTTAATTTCTCTGCATAGGTCTGCAATTATTCCTCTAAGGTCTGTTTCTGGGATCTCCAGGGGGATCCCATTGTAGCTATCTCCTACCTAGTTGGTAGAGCTTGGCGTGTAATTATCCTGCACCTTTCCCATGTTGTCCCTTCATCGTGTCTTTGGCATGTTTCCCTTTTGTGATTCAAATCTCAAATGCCTTTTCGTTGTGTTGAAGGGTGAAAGCTTGTTTTATTTTGCTTGCCCCCTTCTGATGCTTTTTTTCCCTACTCCTTGTTCATGGAGTGTTGACTTGTCTAGGTTTCAGGCTTTCATTTTTGTTTATATATTGGATATTGGAAGTCTAAGTCACTCTTCCTTTCCTGTTCTGAAGGTTCTCCTAATCCACTGGATACTCTCTCCTCAATTCCAGTTGTTGGGAGGGTGAGGGGATTCCTGACTTAGCCCGTGACCTGGTACATGCCTGGAGCAGTGGTGGGCTGCTCCTGAGTCCCCAACACACGACCTCACTATGGCACCTGAGCCAGACCCAAACCCAGGCTGACTTTCATATGTTGAACCATCCCTGCTTCTCTGGTATGAATGCAACTGGTCATGATGGATGATCTTTTTGATGTGGGACTTGCAGTTTGTTAAACTGTTGATCTCTTCTTGGATGAGCTTTGGAGATTCCCTGGATTTCAGATATTCATCCATTTCTTCTAGGTTTTCAAACTTAGTAGAGTATAGGTTTTTAAAGTAATCCCATACTTGCAGTTTGCAAGTATCTTGAGAATTTTTGCATTTGTGCTCATTAATGAGATGGATCTATAGTTCTCTGTTTTGGTTGTATCTTTGCCTGGTTTTGGTATTAGAGCAATGCTGGATTCATAGAAGAAATTTGGGAGATTTCCCTCTGCTTTTATCCTTCTGAAAAGTTTGGGTAATAATGGTCATAAGTTGTTTTGAAATGTATTATAGAATTCTGCCCTGAAATCATCTGGGCCTGGGCTTTTTTTAGTTGGGAGGTTTCTTATTACATTTTCAATTTCCTCATATAATATGGGTCTGTTTAAGCTGTCAATCCCTTCTTGGTTAAGCTTTGTGTGATTCCCAGGATTTCAGATATTCATCCATTTCTCTTAGGCTTTCAATCTTAGTAGAGTATAGGTTTTTGAAACATTCCTATATGATTGTCTGGATGATTTTGTGGTCTGTTGTGATATACCCCATTTCGTCATGAATTCTATTGATTTGGAGTTCCTGCTTTTTTCTTTTATTTAACTGGGCTAGAGGTCTGACTATCTTGTTTTTATTCTCTCAAAGAACCAACTTTTGCATTCATTGATTTTTTTTGTATTGTTTTCTTTGCTTCTATTTCACTGATTTCTCCTCTGATTTTTGTTATTTCGTCCTGTCTGTTACTTTTAGGGTTCATTTGTTGTTGTCTCTCAAGTGTTTTTAGCTGCAGTGTTAGATCATTCACTTGTGCTCTTTCTATTTTTCTAATGTAGGTACCCAGGTCCATAAACTTCCCTCTTAAGACTGCTATTAAAGTATCCCATGCGTTTTATTGTATTGTATTATCATTGTCATTCAGTTCCAGGAATGCTTTTATTTATTTCTTTATTTCTTCCTTGGACTCATTCATTATTCAGGAGTGTGTTGTTTAGTCTCCATTGTTCTTGTAGATAGTAGGGCTTATCATAGTGTTGATATTGCGCTTTATTGCACTGTGGTTTGATAGAATGCATGAAATTATTTCAATCTTTCTTATTTTTTTTAGTTTTTTTTTCTGTGTTCCAGTATGTGGTTGATTTTAGAGAATGTTCTGTGGGTTGCTGAGTAGAATGTGTATTCTCTGGCATTTGGCTGGAATATTTGGAAGATGTCTGTGAGTTCCGTTTGGTGTATTGTATCATTCAGTTCAGATCTTTCTCTGTTTATTCTTTGTCTGGTCAAACTGTCCTAAATGCTCAGTGGAGTACTGAACTCCCATACTATGAATGTTCTGAGGTTATTCTGTGCCTTGAGGTCCTGGAGAATTGTCTTTATAAAGTTTGGTGCACCACAGTTTGGTGCACATATATTCATGATTGTGAAATCTTCATGGTCAATTGTTCCTTTAATAAAGATGCAGTGGTCCTCTTTTTCTCTTCTGATTTCTTTTACTTTGAAGTCTATTTTTTCTGATATTAAAATAGTAACTCCTGCTTTCTTTTTGGTACCATTTGCTTGGAATAATGTTTTCCAACCCTTCATGTTAAATTGGTGCCTATCCTTGAGAGTGAGATGGGTTTCTTGTAGACAGCATATAGATGGGTTCTGTTTTCTATTCCATTCTCCTAGTATATATCTTTTGATTGGGGATTTCAATCCATTAATTTTTAAGGTTATAATTAAAAGATGTGTGTTGCTTCTTTTCACCTTATTATCCATTGGAATTTTGGGTATATGTTTCTACTTTAGAAGTTATGCTTTTACTAATTTCTCTTTCTAATTTCCTGGGGATAGTTGCTCCTCTCTTATGTCCTTTGAAATGCTTCAAGTATTCTCTGAAGGCTTGGTTCTCTGGAAATGTATTCTATCATCTTGCTTATGTCTTGGAAGGTTTTTTTCTCTCCTTCAACTATAATTGACATCTTTGCTAGGTACAGTGTATGGAAAAGCTGACAGGTTCAGAGCTCTTCAGTAAAGTGAAAGTGCCTAGGCCCGATTCACGATGATGGGGTTGCAGTTGGTGGGTTCTGGAAGGCCAGTAGGGAGGTTTCAGACCTAGGTTTCAGGAGGATTCTGGTTCCAAGGAAGGGGTCCAAACATTATCGAGAAGATATAATTAGCTAGGCAGTAGTGTGGACTCTGGTGCAGGAGACTAGCTGGTTTGGATGCATGTGGATTAAGATGCAGTAGGTGGGTCTGGTTTAAGAGGCTAGTCAGGAGGTCTCAGGTGGGACAAGCAAGAGGTGCCTAAGGCTGAGGAATGAGGCAAGCCTGAGGCAGGTCTAAGAAGCTAATCAGAGTATGTGGGTGCCCAGGATCAGGAGAAAGTAAGTGACTGGTGTGCAAGGTACATTTGGGCCAAGTTCTTGGGCTGGAAGTGCAGAAGCAGGCCTGGGACCAAGGCAGGAATGAAAACACTGTGAGGAGAGAGAATGTAGCTGATCAGCATGCAGGGGAATCAATGTGTAGTATGTGGATTCTCACTTACTGGGGTAGTCCAAAGGACTCGTTCAGGACCAGGATCATCTCTATGTTCCAAGGAAGTTAGGAGTACAGTGTAGGGAAGATCTAAGTAGTTAGCAGAGTTGATGTAGGCCCTGAACCAGTAACATGTAGTTGATCTGCTTACCTGGGATCTGGAAGCAAAGTCTGGTTTAGAACACTAGTCTTGTGGACGCAAGTGGCTTGAGCAGAAGGGGCCCTAGGCTCACGTTGGGATTGGAAACAGCCTGGGGAGATAGAATATACCTGGTCAGAATGTAGAAGAATTAAACTTCAGTGGGCAGAGTCTCACTTACCATTGTAGTATTAGGGAGGCTTTAGGATGTGGTGGAGGGCTTAGGGTGGGGTGGGAAGATGGTGGGGAGGGCCTAACTAGCTAAGCAGAGTAGTTGTGAGTCCTGAAACAGGAGAATGTAGCTGGTCTGGGTGGATGGAGTTGAAGAGGCTGATAGCTTGATTATAGCTTAAGAGGCTAGTCTATGGAATTTCAAGTGTGACAAATAGGAAGGGTCATAGACTCAAGGTGGGAATGAGGACAGAATGGGGAAATAGAATGTAGCTGCTCAGGGTGTAGGGAAATATTAACCCAGAGTAGGTAGGTTTTGATTTACAGGGTAGATTGGAAGTTTCAGGCGAGACAAGCAGGAGGGGGCTATGTACAAGGCAGGTAGTGGGACAGAATGCAAAGTGTTGATCTAGCTAACCAGAGTAGGTGCAGGCCCTGTAGCTGGCGAATGTAGCTGGTCTGAGTGGAGGGGATTCAATATGATAAAGGACATAAAGCAATCTTCAAACCCCACACAGGAATATATACATTGGGATTCGAGGCTATGACATCAATCCTGTTCTGATAATTCTTCCATCCAGTTATCATAGAAAAGAAAAAATAAATAAAAATCAAATGTATCCTTGGGAGAAACATAACATGGTGAGTTCCTTAAGCCATGACATCCCATGTATTTTCAACATTGACTTAGATTAGGAATCGCCAGTTTCAAGATAGTGGCTTTTTCTTTCCAGCTTTCTGAATGTTACACTTTATTTTTGCACTATTTTTTCTTGCTTGTTAAATACTGTCTTTGGCAATCTTTATTTGCTTGCTTTATCTCTTCCAATGCCAAGTACAGCAACAGCAACCTTTTATCTGTCACAAATCCCTTAATAAAACTGGCATGCCATGGTCACCCTGGAAGTTGTATTTGCACTTGATTGTTTTTCCAAATTGTGCTGGTAGAAATGTGTTTGCTCATATCCCCTGTTTGTGTTGGGTCAATGGCTCCCAACAAGGAAACACACAGGAGACCATTTTGTATGGCCTGACTCTTGTAAATGAAAGAGGACTGGCTTGTGTAGGTTCTGCATGGAAAGCTACTCCTCTCGATAATAGAGAAGCTTCCTGTGGTAGCTGAGGGCTGCAAGAATGGTGGATAGGAACAATGGTGATTCTCTCTTTTTCTCTCCTACAGGATGTGTTCAGAATGAATGCTTCGTAAGACATTTTATTACATGTATTTATTGTCTGTTTGTGTGTGTGCAAATGTGTCAGAAGACAATCTGTGGGAATCCATCATGTCCTTCCACCATGTTGGTTTCCAGTGATTGACATTAAGATGTCAAGCTTAAAAGCAAGCACCTTTGCCCAATGAACCATATCCCCGTATCCTAGCTCAGGTGCATGGGGACAATAAACCTCATCCTTATAATTATTGTCAGCCAGCTTCAAATATCTTGCGTAGGCTATTTCCACACAGGGTGCCCAAGGATAGTATCTACCTGAAGAAGAAACGAAACAAGACACAAGGTCCCAAAATTTCCTACCTAATAGTAGAGAAAATTGTGTGCGTGCGTGTGTGTGTGTGTGTGTGTGTGTGTGTGTGTGTGTGTGTGTGTGTAAGTTTAAAGAGAAAACTTCTCCAAGGACATGCAAATCTAAAGATAGAAGAATCTTTAAGCTTCCTTTTTGGAAAATGTAGACTGATTTTCAACAGAAACAATGTTTCTGTTGAATTTCTTTGGAGTTAACATCAATAGGGATAACAGCCTCTAACATCAGTGAGAATGAGTCTAATAGGATGGAGAGATGGATTGGTGGGTAAATTTCAATCCTTGGCAGTCAAGGTAGAAGGGACAAAAAAGAGTCTTGAAAGTTGTTCTCAGACCTATACACACATGTATTGGTAATGCACAACCAGCCAGCCAGCCACACACACACACACACACACACACACACACACACACACACACTCACACACACTACAGCATATAAAGTTTTTACCAGCAATTAAACAGATATGAGTTGTGATGTTCTGGAAGGTCCGAATGCAGTGTATTCATCTTGGCTGAGCTACTTATTCCACTGTTCACATTCCTTGCATATATCTGCCGAGCTTTAGCCATTGAGAGCAAGACATGGATGGAGGGTTGGTGGCTTACTGTGTGACAATTAATTTTTAAACCTATACTTTTGTGTTATTTCTCTTACAGATAAGGAAATGGAGCCTCAAATGTAATATATGCTTCTGTAAAGATCCACAGTCACCTGTGCATTTGTTCTTTTTTATTAATATTTTATTGATGTTTTATGTATTTCATACATAATTTTTCATTTCTGTTCAGGCATATTCCCCTATCCCTTCCCCCCATCCCACCCCAAACCATTCAAGATCATGTACTCTATCATGACTGTCCTGCATCTTTCTCTGTCTTTTTTTATGCTTAGGAACTCACATTTTCCTCCATTAATTTCATATTAATCTAAAATACAGATACATACTCTCCACCCATATACAGTAATTACAGAGTGTGAAAATAATTGGTGGGTGGATTCTAGAGCCCATTGTGGGGTTCACATTATAACAACATAGTTGCTTTCAGATAAACCAAAAATATGACCATACTGTCATTCAGCTTGCCTTTCATCTGGGGGACTTGGTGTTAGCATCCACAAATGAGGGAAACCATTCTTTGTTTGTCTTTCTGGGACTATGTTCCTTCACTCAGCATAATGGCTTTGAGCTCCATCCATTTACCTGCAAAGGTCATAATGCCATCCTTCTTTACCACTGAATAGTACTCCATTGTGTAGATGTGCCACATTTTTGTCATCTGCTCATCTGTTGAGGGGCATATGGGTTGGTTCCAGTTCTTTGCTATTGTGAAGAGTGCTGCAATACATGGATGTGCATATATCTTTGCAGTAGGATGAGTCTTTGGGGTATATCCCCAGGATTGGTATGATTGGGTCAGATGGTAAGCTCATTCCAAGTCTTTTAAGGGTTCTCCACACTGCTTTACATAGTGGTTGTACAAGTTTACATTCCCACCATCAGTGGATGAGTGTTACCTTTCCTCACAACCCCTCCAACATCTGTTGTCTTTTGTTTTCTTGATCTTAGCTAGCCGTACTGGAGTGAGATGCTATCTGAGAGTGTTTTTAATTTGCATTTCCTTAATTATTAATGATGATGAACACTTTTTAAGATGTTTCTCAGCCATCTTTAATTCCTCACTGGTGAAGACTCTGTTCAGCTCTTTACTCCATATTTTGAGTAGGTTATTTGTCTTCTTATTTCTTTGTTTTTTGAGTAGTTTATATATTCTTGATGTTAATGCTCTGTCACATGTGTCACTGGTAAAGATTTCTTTCCACTTTGTGGGTTTTCTCTTCACCTCCTTGTTTGTTTCTTACACTGTACAGAAGATTTTGAGTTTTATAAGGTCCCACTTGTCAACTGTTGACCTTAGTTTCTGTGTGGCTGCTGTCTGGTTTAGAAAGTCTCCTCCTACATCTATGTCTTATAGGTTGTTGTCAACATTTTTTGTATCACCTTCAGTGTTTCAGGCTTTATATTGAGATCTTTGGAGTTGATTTTTGTACAGGGTGAAAAGTAGGGGATTAATTTTGTTCTTCTACAAATGGTAATCCAGTTTTGCCAACACCATTTGCTGAAGATGCTATTTTTCCTCTATTGAGCTTTTTTGGCCCCTTTGTCAAATATGAGGTGGATGAAGCTATATGAGCTTAAGTTTGGATCTTCATTTTTGTTCCATTGGTCAATGGCTCTGTTTTATTTTGCCAGTACCGGGCTGTCTTTATGACTAGAGCCCTGTAATATAGCTTGACGTCTGGTAATGTAATCCTCCAGTATTGCACTTTTCACTAAGGGTTGCTTCAGGGTCTTTTGTTTTTCCATATGAATTTAAGGATTTCTTTCTAAGTCGGTGAAAAAGCTCATGGGGATTTTGATTGGGATTGCATTGAATCTGTATAATTTGGGTAGAATGGACATTTTTACTATATTAATTTTTCCAATTCTTGAGCATAGGAGGTCTTTCCATCTTTTGATGTCATTTTAAATCAACTTCTTCAGGGTTTTAAAATTTTTGTTTTAGAGGTCTTTGGTGTCTTTGGTTAGGTTTATTCCTAGGTATTTTTTGAGGCTATTATGATTGGGAAGGTCTCCTTCTATTCCTTCTCAGGTTGCTTATTGTTGGTGTACAGGGAGGCTACTAATTTTTCTAGGTTTATTTTGTATCCCGCCACTTTACTGAAACTTTTGATCATTTCTAAGAGTTTTCTGGTGGAGTTTTTAGCATCCCTTTGATAAACTATCATATCATCTGCCAAAAGGGATAGTTTTACTTCCTCTTTTCCAATTGGTACTATTTTAATTTCTCTTTCTTGCCTCATTGCACTAGAGAGCATTTTAAGCACTATATTGAAGAGGAGTGGCGTTAGTGCACAGCTTTGTCATGTTCCTGCCTTTAAGGGGAATGCTTCCAACTTTTCTCCATTTAGGATGATGTTGGCTGTGGGTTTCTTGTATATGGCTTTGATTGTATTGAGGAATGATCCCTCCAGTCCAATTCCCTGTAAGAATTTAAGCATGAAGGTATACTGGATTTTGTCAAAAGCTTTTTCTGCATCAATTGAGATGATTGTGTGGTTTTTGTCTTTAAGTCCATTTATGTGTTTTATGATATTTATTGATTTACATATGGTGAACCATCCCTGCATTTCTGGTATGAATCCAACCTGGTAATGATGGATGATCATTTTGATGTGGGTCTGTATGCAATTTGCAAGTATTTTGTTGAGAATTTTTGCATCTGTGTTCATCAATCCTATGGGTCTATAGTTTTCTTTCTTCTTTTTGTCTTTGCCTGGCTTTGGTATTAAGGTGATGCTGGCTTCATAGAAGGAATTTGGGATATTTCCTTCTGTCTGTATCCTTCTGAAAAGTTTGAGTAGTAATGGTTGTAAGACCTCTTTAAATGTTTTAAAGAATTCTGCTGTGAAGCCATCTGGGCCTGGGTTTTTTTCTAGTTGGGAGGTTTTTTATTACATCTTCAATTTCCTCAAGTATTATGGGTCTGTTTAAGCTGTCAATCTCTTCTTGGTTAAGCTTTGGAGAATTCCAGAATTTCAGATATTTATCCATTTGTCTTAGGTTTTCAAATTTAGTACAGTATAGGTTTTTGAAGTATTCTTGTATGATTGTCTGGATCTTTTCTGTATCTGTTGTGATGTTTCCCCTTTCATCGCAAATGCTATTGATTTGGTGTTGCTCTTTCTTTCTTTTGGTTACCTGGGTTAGAGGTGTGTCTATTTTGTTTATTGTTTCAAAGAACCAGCTTTTGGGTTCATTGAATTTTTGTATTGTTTTGTTTGTTTCTAATTCATTGGTTTCTGCTCTGATTTTTGTTATTTCTTCCTGTTTGTTGGGTTTAGGATTCATTTGTTGTTGTCTTTCAAGTGTTTTTAGCTGCAGTGTTAGATCGTTTACTTGTTCCCTTTCTGTTTTTTTAATGTGGGCACTTAGGGCTATAGATTTCCCTCTTAGGACTGACTTCAATGTATCCCACAGGCTTTGTTGTGTTGTATTGTCATTTTCGTTTAGTACCAGGAATACTTTTATTTCATTCTTTATTCCTTCTCTGACTCACTCATTGTTCAATATTGTGTTGTTTAGTCAACATGTTTTCTTATAGTTAGTTGGTCCTACCCTGGTGTTAATATTGAGCTTTATTGCACTGTGATCTGATTGAATGCATGGAATAATTTTAATCCTTTTGTATTTGTTGATGTTTCTTTTGTGTCCCAGTATGGGGTTGATTTTGGAGAATGTTCATGGGGTGCTGAGTAGAAAGTATATTCTCTGGTGTTTGGATGGAATATACTGTAGATATCTGTGAGGTCCATTTGGTGTATTGTGCTGTTCAATTTTGATGTCTCTCTGCTTAGTTTTTGTCCATTTGACCTATCCATGTGGCTCAGTCGGGTATTGAAGTCCCCCACTATTAGCATACTGGGATTAATCTGTGTCTTAAGGTCCTGAAGGTTTGTGTTTATAAAGTTCGGTGCACTAGAGTTTGGTGCATAAATATTTAAAATTGTGAGATCTTCTTGGTTAATTGTTCCATTGATAAGGATATAATGGCCCTCTTTGTCTTTTCTGGTTAATTTTACTCTGAGTTCTATTTTGTCTGATATTGGAATAGCCACTCCTGTTTGCTTTTTGGAACCAATTGCTTGGGATATTTTTTTCTATCCTTTCACTCTAAGGTGCTGTCTATCCTTGAGGGTGAGATGGGTTTCTTGGAGGCAGCATATAGTTGGATTATGTTTCCTAATCCATTCTCCAAGTCTATGTCTTTTGATTGGGGAGTTTAGACCATTAATATTTAAAGTTATTATTGAGAGATGTGTGTTGTTTCCTATTGACTTATTTTTTGTTTGCATTCTTGGTCTAGGTATTTATTTACTCTGTTATGCTTTCGGTAATTTTTCTCTTGGGTAGCTTAAGGATAGTTGCTCCTTTCTTCTGTTCTTTGAATTGCTTTTAGTATTTTCTGAAGTCTTAGTTTTTTTGACATATGTTCTTTCATTTTGTTTATGTCCTGAAATATTTTTCTTTCTCCTTCAACTATGATTGACATTTTTTCTGGGTATAATAATCTGGGTTGGCATCTAATGTCATTTAGTACTGGAAAAATTTTGGTCCATGTTCTTCTGGCTTTCATGGTTTGCACTGAGAAGTCAGGTGTGATTCTGATGGATTTCCCCTTGTATGTAACTTGCTGTTTTTCTCTGTGGCATTCAGTATTTTGTCCTTGTTTTGAGCATCTTGTGTTTTAACTTTGATATGACGTGGGGAATTTCTGTTCTTGTCTTGTCTCTTTGGTGTTATATGTCCTTCTTGTATTTCTGTGGGTTTGTCTTTTTTCAATTTGGGGAAGTTTTCTTCTATTATTCTGTTGTAGATGTGATAAATACCATCTCTTGGGATTCTTCTCCTTCCTCTATCCCTATGATTCAGAGGTTTGGTTTTTCATGGTGTCCCAGATTTCCTGGTTGTTCCACTCGTGTTTTTTTTTAATTTTCCATAATCTTTACTTGAGGTTTCTAGCTATGCTGTGTTACTCTGTAGTTCTGATATTCTTTTTTTTTCTGCTTCTTCCATTCTGTTTCTGAGGTTTTTCCTTTCCTGCTGATTGGATGAATGTTCAATTTCTTTTTGTTTCATCCTGTGATTTCTTCAGTATTTCTACATCCTTTGGGAGCTTTTCATTCTTTTCTTGTATCTCCTTGTTTTGCTGGTCAGTTTCTTTTTTGCTTTCAGCCTGAGATCTTTCCAATGTTTCCACTTCCTTCTGGGGTTTGTCATTCTCTCCTTCTAGTTCTTTGTGAAGTTTGTATTTCTCTTCCTCTACCTCTTTTTGGAGTTTGTATTTCTCTTCCTCTAGTTCTTTTCTGAGTTTATCAATATATCTTTTTAGTTCTTTCTGGAGTTTATCATTCTTTCTAGTTCCTTCATGAGTTTTTCATTCTCTCCCTTTAGTTCTCTGATTTGTTCTTTATAGTCTGAATATGTCTACAATTTTTTTGTCTTTTCAAGACAGGGTCTCCTTGTAACCCCAGCTGTCCTGGAACTCACGCCATAGACTAGGCTGGCCTTGAACTCACAAAGATCCTCCTGCCTCTGCCTCCCAAGTGCTAGGATTAAAGGCGTGAGCCACCATGCCCAACCTACAATTATTCTTCTAAGGTTGGTATCTTGGTTCCCTTCCAGAGAGATCTCATTGTTGGGATCTTCTACAGGAGTGGTTGCATTTGGTGGGGATTTATTTTGAACTTTTCCCATATTGTTGTTTTTCCGTTATGTTTTGGGCATATTTTTATTTTTATTTATTTATTTATTTATTTATTTATTTATTTATTTATTTATTTATCCTTTTGAGACAGAGTCTCCCTGTAGCACTGGCTGTCCTAGAA
This sequence comes from Rhizomys pruinosus, assembly GCA_009823505.1. Classification (NCBI taxonomy): domain Eukaryota; kingdom Metazoa; phylum Chordata; class Mammalia; order Rodentia; family Spalacidae; genus Rhizomys; species Rhizomys pruinosus. Next base: position 248,256 of record VZQC01007933.1, read on the forward strand.
CTCACTTTGTTGACCAGGATGGCTTTGAACTCACAAAGATCCGCCTGCCTCTGCCTCCCAAGTGCTAGGATTAAAGGTGTGAGCCACCATGCCCGGCTTGGCATGTGTATTTTTGTTGTTTTTGTTGTCATTGTTGTTTTTCCCCCTTTGTTTGCCTTCTGTTGCTAATCTCAAATGTTGCTCTGTGGGATTTGTTCATCACTCCGTTTGCTTCCTGTTACTTTCTTCCTCAGTTTTGGCTATGTAGCCTCCAATCACTGACACTGTTGTATCCTCCCAACAGCTTTAAACTACAGTACCAACTGGGCGGTTGGGCACAGATAGTGTGCACCACTGGCTGACCTTCTATCCACGCACGCAGTTCCTCTCCATGGTCCTAGCGTTGGATGGTGCCTGCCGAGGTGGGCGGCCAGCCGACTGCCTGCACAACACAGATGGGCCTTGGCGGCTGGGTACAGGTAGTGTGCCCCGCTGGTTGACCTTCTATCCACTCACGCAGTTCCTCTCTACGGTGCTTGCTTAGATTTTATCCAAGAAGCACTGCTGAGGTACCAGTTGCACAGAGCTGCAGAGCACATGCAAAGTTACATGCAAACCTTGGAGGATTCTGACAGCTACAGAGACAGGCTACACCTGAGGTCATTTGCAAACTTGAAAGTGAAATTCTGTTTTATCACCCCAAGAACAACCTGGAGACTTTCAATACCTTTGCTGACCAGATGAAAAATGTTGGTGTCTTGAGTTATTTAAAGATTACCTTACAACACACATTGTATCTTTTACATCATGGCATGTTTGAGGATGCAGACCGGAAATCTATGTCAGGCAGAGACATGGAAGTATGGTGAAAAGTCATCTTCCCAGGAAGTATTAATCAACTTGGTTCAGTCCTACAGAGGGCATTTACAGTATTATACTTGGTATAAGAAGAAGAAGGAATTATCAGAGCTTGATAAGGATGATTATGCTTATACTGCAAAATCCCAAAATATGCTCAGCCAGAGCTACAAAACATCTAAAATATTTGTGCATTGATTAAAGTTCCTGGGGGTTGGGATCCTTTTGTGAAGAGCTATGTAGAGATGCTAGAGTTCTATGGTGATCAATATGGAGCCAGAAATGTCCTCACCCACTATGCCTAATGATGAAAAGTTCCCATCAAACCCAAATGTCCATGTCTACTTATAGGACTTTCTAAAGAGAGAGAAAGCAGCAGAAGTGAAGCTCATAAGTGTGCTTAAGATTTTACATGAGATTGTACCATCCCACAAATTAATGTTAGAATCCCATGTGTTACTTAGAAAATCAGAGAAAGAAGAGCATTGGAAAGTGAATTTGTGCATGTTATTTAGATCTTGGATTATGCTGGGTGCACTAGAACATAACTGCTTGGAAATACTTGGCAAAGTATCTGAAGGACATATTAATGGAAAGTCATCTTGCATGGGTTCAGAAAGAGTAGGACTCTAGGAAAAACTGGTGGCCAGCCTTCCACTTCAGCTACTTCTGGGCAAAGAGTAATTGAAAGGAAGATGCTGCTTTGGCTTACGAGAAAACTTTTGTAGGTGGAATTCTGTTAGGAAAATGTTGTAGATATTTTCAGTATATTTCAAAACAAGATCATCAAATCTTGAAGAAAATTAAAAGGATGAAGAAATCAGTGAAAAAATAAAGTATTGTAAAGCCATGGGTCTGATGCTATATATTGTTATTTCACAGTGGAGGCTACAATGTAGTTGCAGAGTAGTTACTGAATGTATTTATTTGGTATTTTAAGAAGATTGTTTATGTGATTATTTTTGTATTTGTGTGTATGTGTATGCTTATGTCTGTGCTCAATTGTATATGTGTGGACATATGTCCCTGTGCATGTGGGGATTAAAAGATCAGGTTTAAGTGTTGTCACTCAGGAACCATCACTTTTTTTTTTTTGGTCTTTTTGAGACAGGGTCTGCCATTAGTCCCAGCTGGCCTGGAGCTTACTCTGTAGAGCAGTCTAGTCTTGAACTCAAAGAGAACCACCTGGCTCTGCCTCCTGAGTGCTGGGATTAAAAGTGCGGCACTTTGTTTTTTGAGACAGGCTCTCTCACAAGGACCTAGAGCTTGCCTATTCAGGTGGAACAGCTGGTCAGTGAGTCCCAGGGACCCGCCGGTCTCAGCTGCCCCTGCTCTGGGATTACACGTGTGTGCCAACATGTCTGGCTTTTCTTTTTTAATCAAAAGATTACATCGATTTTTGTGTGGACATGTGCATGTATGAAGATGCACACGTGGGAGTCTCTTTTGTGCTGGGACCAGAGGGGCCGGTGCTAGTGGCCTGCACCTTGGTGCGGGCGGGAGTAGTTACCTGGGCAGGCATCTGCCGCCTCTGCCGCAGGTAGGGGGCCGTGGGCGGACCGTCCTAGTCTCTTTTGTGCTGGGACCAGAGGGGCCGGTGCTAGTGGCCTGCACCTTGGTGCGGGCCCCGGGAAGTAGTTACCTGAGCAGGCATCATCTGCCGCCCTCTGCCAGAGGAAGCCCAACTGCCAGCGGAAACACGACGGAAGGACAAACATTGGGAAGAAGCCACAGGAAAAATCACTGCCATCAAGCGCTACCAAACAGTAGAAGATAGCTACAATTGGAAACCCATGAGGACCCAAGGAAACAGACTTAAGGAATAATTGCAGACCTATGCAGAGAAATTAAAGAACATAAAGAGGGAATTCAGAGAAACTAGAGGGAGAGAATGAAAACTCAAAAAGGACCTAGAGGGAAACAATTGGACAAACACCAGAAAAGAACTAACAAGGAGACAGATTGAGCAAACCCCAGAAAGAACTAGACAGGAGACACAAAAAAAATAAAGATACAGAGAACATAAAGAGAGAGAATGGAAAAACTCAAAAAGGACTAAGGGATCAATGACAACTTCGGACAAGAAATAAAAGGAACGAACAAACAAACTCCAAAAGAACTAGAGGGAGGAAAAAAAAACACATCCGAAAAGGAAATAGAAACACTGAAAAAGGGAAGCCAACCATAACGAAGTAAGGAACACCAAGAAGAGATTGCAGAAGCACAACCAAAGAGACTGAGAAGCCCTCAAAAAGGAAATGGAAGTACTAAGGAAAACACACAAGGAATGAAACCGAACAAGAGGATTAGAACACACACCACAATCAAGAGAAAGGAAGGAAAAAGCCTCAGAAGTAAGAATGGAGGAAGCAGAACAAGAATATCAGATCTGGAAGATCACACAGAGCAACTAAAAAGTTTCAAGTAAAGATTTATGAAAAATTTAAAGAATTACACAACAGGTGGGAAACAACCAGGAACGTAAATGGGACACATGAAAAGATCAAACACTCTGAATCATAGGAAATAGAGGAAGGAGATGAATCTCAAGAAAATAGTAATGATCAGATCTTCAAATAAGAAAACTAGAATGAAAATTTCCACCAAACTAAAAATAGACAACCCATAAAAATACAAGAAACAACAATAGGAACCCACCAAAATAGACAAGGACAGAAAGAAAATCCCGCCACGCCAATATCATATTTTAAAAATGCTTAGAATGCCGCAAAAACAAAAGACCAAAATTCTGAGAGCTCACAAAAAGAAACAAAAAAAAAAAAAAAGTCACATACAAAGGGGAAAACATCAGAATTACAAACTGACCGTTCTCCGCATCCAAACTATAAAGGCAAGAAGAACATGGAGCAAAGCATTCCCAGTTGTAAGGGACTAACAAGATTGCCAACCCCAGAAAGACTTTTAACCAGCAAAAAATGGTCCCGATTAAGTTGAAGGAAGAGAAGAAAAATCTTCCATGACCATAAACAAGATGATGGAAAACATATCTGAAAAACCAACTCTTCAGAAAATAACTTGAAGCAATTCAAAGGGTCGAAGAGAGGAGCAACAATCCTCAAAAAACACCTATAACCTACGAAAAAAAGAAACTAACAAAAACAAAACATAGGAGCAAAATCAGAGGCCTAGAAGTCCAAATGGAATAATAAAGTTAAAGAAGCAACAATCCATCTTTCAATTAGTAAGAGAACCCACTAAATATTAATGGGCTAAACGCCCCAATAAAAAAAAGAGCCACAGACTGGGAGAATGGATTAGGAAACAAAACCCCATCTATATGCCTGTTTCTACAAGAAACCCATCTCAATTCCAATGATAGGCAATCAACCTTAAGGTGAAGGAATGGAAGAGAGTATTTCAAGCAAATGGTACAAAAAAGAAAGCAAGAGTTGATATTTTAATATCAGAACAAAATAGACTTTCATAGCGAAAAGAAAATCAAAAGAGACAAAAGAAGGGACATTAAACATCTTTTATCAAAGGAAACAATCACCAAGTGAAAATTTTTTCACAATCATAAAAATATATGCACCAAACACCGGTGCCACCAAACTTTATAAAGAAAAATTCTCCAGGAAATTTTCACAAGGCACAGATTTAACCCCAGCACACTAACACTAGGGTACCTCAATACCCCATTAAGTCCCCCTAGACAGATCAACAGGAAAAAAAAAGGATAAACAGAGAGACATCTTGAACTGAACGACATGATACAACAAATGGACCCTCCACAGACCATCTTATCGAATATTTTTCATCAAAAACACCAAGAGCTACAACTTTTACTCAGCAACCTCATGGAACATTCTCCCAAAAAATTAGACCATATTAACTGGGAACACAGGAAAAAAAGAAAAAAACTCAACAATATAAAAAGATTGAAATAATCTTCATGCATTTCTATCAGACCACAGTGCAATCAAACTCAACATCAACACAAGAATAAACCCTAGAACCTACAGGAACACATGGAGACTAAACCAACACACTCCTGAATAACGAGTGGGGGGGTCCCAAGGAAGAAAGAAAGAAAAAAAGAAATAAAAAAAACATTCCTGGAACTGGAAATGACAATGATAACAACCACAGCAAAATCTATGGGACAATTTAAAAGCAATCCTAAGAGGGAAAGTTATAACCCTAAGTGCCTACAAAAAAAAAAAAAAAAAAAAACAGAAACAGAACACAAGTGAATGATCTAGCACCACTGCAAAGCTAAAAATCTTGAAGAGACAACACATGAACCCCTAAAACAACGGAGCAGAACCAATGAAAAATAGAACAAAAATCAAGAAGAGCAGAGATCAATGAATAGAAACAAAGAAAACCCATACAAAAATTCCAATGATCCAAAAGTTTTGGTTCTTTTTTGAGAGAATAAATTAAGATAGACAAGAAACCCCTCTAAGCCCATTAAAAAACCAAAAGAAAGAAGGGAAAACTCCAAAAATCAATAGAATTGGTGACGAAAGGGGAAATATCACACAGACAAAAACCAGATTGACCGATCCAGGAAACACCATTCTAACACCGGACTCCCCTGAACAATTGAACATACAAACCCTCAACACCCCGCTGGGAAGGTGGGGCTGGTGCGGGGTGTTTGGGGCACAACAGCCTGCAAACTGGTTTTACATGAGAATGGCTTGTACTTCATGATATATCACTTGGGTATAGCTAAAAAAATTTAAAAAATGGAAAAAAAACTGAGAGAGATATGCAGGACAGTCAAGGGGGGTGCATGAAATGGGCATGATCTCGGTTGGGGGTGGGGGTGGGGGTTGAAGGAGGGGAGATATGGGGGCCACTGAACTGAAATCGGAAAAATGATGTATGAAATGAAAAAAAAAAAAAAAAAAAAAAAAAAAAAAAAAAAATGTTGTGAAAAAAAAAACAAAAGAAGATACACCACGTGGAAGGAGAGGACCCAAGGGAGTGAAGCCGGAGGGTCAGTTTTCTTTTTCCTTCTCACCATGTATGGGTCCCTGGGGAATTCCACTCCAATTCCATGGGACGTGGGTGGCAAGTGGCCTTAACCCCACCTGCAACGTCTTTTGGTGACAGCTATGCTTCAACTTTTTTAAAAGTGGGTGCCTGGGTTTTGAACTCATGTCCTGTGTGGGGTATCTCCTCTCTCCAGTTGAACATCCTCCCCCTAAGCCCTTCCCATTTTTTTGTATTTTTTTTCAGGTGCCTTTAGCCTTTTCACTTGTGTGGCATAAACCCTAAAAAAAAGTACTCGTCCTTGGCCGTTGCTCTTTGTATCATTTCTCTCTCCTCTCCTTTTTTCCTTTTTTGTTTTTTCCTTTTTCTTTGCCTTTCCCTCGCCCTGTTTTTTTGCCGGAATGCTTCCCTTTCCCCCCGCAAGACCAACAGTTTTGCTTCCTGTGCCCATCTCAGCTTCATGTCGACACGTTGCTCTTTTTACTCGCTTACTGGCTCCTTTGTTTTTTTTGGGTTGTTGCCTCTTGACTGTTTGTACTACAACTAACCTTTTTGTGGTGCTAGGCCAACCCCGCCCCACGCCCACAGGTTGTTACCATTTTGTACTTTAATCCCCCCTCGCTTGTTGGGCCTTACCCGCCGTTATAGCGGCTTCCGGCCCAGTCCCGAGCCCCCCCCCCGCCTCTTCCTTCCTCATTTTGGCACCCCCTTCTGGGGCTTCGCCCCCCATTCCCTACGCCCAGGTTGGTTTCTCCCTGCCCTCCTTTTGCCTTTCCTCTGTGCTCTCTACTGCCCGACGCGCCCGCGACCCGCCTCCGCCATCCATATGCTTCCGCACCTCTGTACCTCCCTTCCTCCACCGTACCCCTTGACTCCCTCGGCAAAAAACAAGTGGGACGAATGGAAAGCAACTCTTTTACAACACATTGCTTATCATCGCAATATCTTGTTTTTTTAAAAACCCCAAACCACATAGATAATGGGGGAAGTAGGGGTAAGAATTCCCCAATGATGCAACATAAAGAAAATTTTGACAAAAGATATAGCAGCTTTGGGAGGGGGAGAGAACAACGTATATTTTTAAAAAGGTAATTCCTGTTTCTGGGGCCCTGGAGAGAAAATGGCCCTAGTGGTTTTAAGAGCACCGACTGCTCTTTGCAGAGGAAACCCCCGGGTTTTTTTTGATCCCCAGTACCCCCATGGCGGCTAAGAGCCATCTGTTAACTCAATTCCAGGAAGAACTCCAGTTCCAGGGGAAAATCCGACAGCCCGCTTTCTGACCTCTGCCCGGCCAATTTGCACGAACACGGGTGCACAAAAAAAAAAAAACAAACCTGCCAATGCCAGAACAGTACAAAAAAAAACACCAGATTCATACACATACAAAAAAAATAAATAAAATTTTTGTTTAAAAATGAAATGGGATTTCCTTATAGGGATTAAAGCCAGGTTGTACTAAATGGATGACCACCAATGAAAGAACCATTTTTTGGGGAATACCAATTAGATTTCTCTCCTCTCTTCCTCCTTCCTCTCTCTCTTTCTTTTTTCCTCTCCTCTTCTCCTCTTCCTCTCTCTCTCTCGTCTCCTCCTCTTCTCCCCTCTCTCTCGCTCATTAAAACTGAATGGAGGCCAATAAGTGCAGGTGCAGATAAGAGAGTCAATCGAGCTATTAGCTCTCTCTTTGGAAAAATANGAAAAAAAAAAAAAAGAAGATACACACGTGGAATGAGAGGACAGGGAGTGAGCAGGAGTCAGTTCTTTCCTTCTACCATGTGGGTCCTGGGGATCCAACTCAAGTCATGGGACTTGGTGGCAAGTGCCTTACCCACTGACACGTCTTGACAGCCCTATGCTCAACTTTTTAAAGTGGGTGCTGGGTTTGAACTCATGTCTGTGTGGGGTATCTCCTCCGTGAACTATCTCCCTAGCCCTTCATTTTTGTATTTTTAGTACTTACTTTTACTGTGTGCTATACCTAAAAAAAGTAATCTCATTGCCTTTGCTCTTTGTACATTTATATACCTATATTTTTTCTTTATTTGAATATTACATGACTGTTTTTGAAGGAATGATTCTTTAAACAGAAGAAAAAAGTTTCCTTAATGTGGGAATACAGCTCTGTAACAGATAACTTGTCTTTGACTGTTTTGTAATAAAATAAAATTTGTGGTGCTGCAAAAAAAGAACACAGAACAAGGTTTAATTGTATTTAATCCCAAATCTCTTTGGGAATTAAAGAGTTTAGGCGTCAAGAACAAAACCAGATATTAATTATCATTTTGAAAACATTATGCTAGAACAATAAAATAAGAAAGGTGTTTATAAATGCCATCAATTTGATTAATCTGTGATATATATTGACAGAGAGAAAGAGAAAGATAGAGAAATAATATGCTTACTCACTTAATAAAATAGTACACATTGAGATCCATAGGAAAAAAACTAAGTGACGAATGGAAGCAAACTATTTTAACATTCTTATCTAAGCATTAATTGTTTAAAAACCCCACAATAGATATGGGGAAGTAGGTAAGAATCCCCAATGCAACATAAAGAAATTTTGACAAAAGATAGCAGCTGGGAGGGGAGAGACAGTATATTTAAAAAGGGTATTCTGGGGCTGGAGAGATGGCCTAGTGGTTAAGAGCACCGACTGCTCTTGCAGAGGACCCGGGTTCGATCCCCCAGTACCCACATGGCGGCTAAGAGCCATCTGTAACTCCAATTCCAGGAGAACTCCAGTTCCAGGGAAATCCGACACCCTCTTCTGACCTCTGCGGCATTGCACGACACGGGTGCACAAACCTGCATGCAGACAGTACATTCATACACATACAAAAAAATAAATAAAATTTTAAAAATGAATGGGATTCTTAGTATGATAAACCAGGTTCCTATGGATAGACCACCACTGAAAGACATTTGGGGATACCAATTAGATTCTCTCTCTCTCTTTCTCTCTCTCTCTCTCTCTCTCTCTCTCTCTCTCTCTCTCTCTCTCTCTCATTAAACTGAATGGAGGCCAATAAGTGCAGGTGCAGATAAGAGAGTCAATCGAGCTATTAGCTCTCTCTTTGGAAGAATAACCCACGGCTGATGCCACAAGCTTATATCCTCTAATGGTTAGGAGATGTTATTATAGGCCACAGTAAGACCCTGTCATATTTAACAGAAAAATGTAATTCATGGATTAACATACCATTCGAACATCTGTGTCTATACCAAAGTAACCTACCATAACAATTAGTACTGTTTAAATACCTATATATCTAATTGCTTGTGCTTCATTAGTAGGATTGAAAGGTTATTCCTGGACAAACTATCAGCCCGTGAAAGGAAACAGCCAGAATTGACCAGAGTCCAAAACAACAGCTCCAGAGAAAGTAGACTGTTTTGCTTCTCGTCCACCTGTGCCCCTTTTTCTAAGCCTAGGGAACAATCTGTGGAAGAGGGGGCGTGGTAGAATGTAAGGGCTGCGATTGGGGTGAATGGTGAAACTACAGCAATATAGTCTGGACACTCATTTGATCTACTTGATTGAACATACAAGCCCCCACAGCTGGATGGTAAGACCCATGGGCTGTGTGGGTTTAGGCACAACTGCTTGCAAATTGGTTTTACATGAAGGATGCTTGTGCTCATAAATTATTACTTATTGTTAAAAAATGAAAAAAAAAATAATAGAAATAAAAAAAGAAAGTAGGGCCAGAGATTCAGTAGAGCTGTAAATTCTCTTCTACTGCCTTTGGGTCACATGAATGTATTATTCATTTATAATGATTTTTAAAAATTAAACACACTTAATTGGTATCGCATTTATATCCCTTTTGTGCTAATATATTGAGTTAACTTATTGGTTAACTTGAAAGAAATATTGGTTAAGAACATTTGATTTGGTGCTAAGATTTGAATTTGAATTTTGACTTACTAACTGGTTTTCTCACATGTGACCTAAATTCTCAGAAACACAATTTTCTCAGGTGAATCAGACAGAAGAATACCTACTATATAAAGTTATGGTAAGGATCAAATTAAGACTGCTAAACATTTAGCATAGTTTATGGCAAATAATACATCAAACAAATTTCACAGTAATGAGAATGAAAATAACAAAAATTAATTTTCTTTTCTAGTAATGGGTACATTAATTGAATTTGAGGAAATATACTTAAAAGATGATCATTTTAACAGAAACAACTGCATATTTGGCAAAGTTTTGTTTTCCCATATAGATATATTTATGCACCTAGATATACACATAAACACATATAAAAGAATAGAGCTTTCTGCGAAAAAGAAATAAATGTGGTTAATATATTGTTTTAAAAATAGCTTTATTTTAGGAGCTGCAGAGATGGCTGAGTGGTCTTGTGATGCTGTTGCAGAGGAATCAGGTTTAGTTTCCAGCACCCTTATGGGGGAGGGGACTCACACTTCCTGTAACTCCAGCTCCAGTGGAATCCAATGCCTCAGATTTGCACAAGCACCTGCACTCACATGCATGTGCATGCACACACACACACACACACACACACACACGTTGTAAAACTTAGTTAAGATGGGTTGGATTCGAAGCCAATGGTACCTCCCTGGCCACACCCATTGGGTGGGGTGTAGTGATGAAAAGATTTATCATTCGGCCCTGAGAATTGACTCATGATGGATATTTAAGCAGACATGTTGGAATAAAAGCTCTCCTGCATTTGAACCTCAACCTGTGTATACGTGGTGTGCTTTCCTGCACATATTTTCCACGTGGGTCATCCCAGGATTAAGTGGGCCCACCACAAATCTCGATGGCGTCCCCCTACACACACATGTATAGATATACATATATTACATATTCTTGGATAATTCCAGTCATTTCACAAACTTTATAAAATATTCATTCATTATATTATTTATGTGGGGTGTGTGTGTGTGTGTGTGTGTGTGTGTGTGTGTGTGTGTGTGTATGTATGTCTGGGTAACCTTGAAAACTAGAAGAAGGTGTCAGATCCCTGCCAACTAAAGTTAAAGGCACTTGTGAGTCACCCAATATAGGTGGTGGGAACTCAACTCTGGTCCTCTGCAAGAGTTGTTCATTCTCTAAACTGCTGAGTCATTACTCCAGTCCCTTAATCTTAAAACCAATTTTAAAAAATTAAATTATTCTAACATGAAATTTCTGCATTAGTACATTCCAAAAGTATAAGCAATTCAGAACAGCACATCTGCATGTACTTTTTAGAGTCCATCAGGGTGCTGGTCACCCTGTAATGTGACGCTGTGAATACAATTTAGCCTGGAGAACTTTAAAAACATCATAGCACATCCCATGATTTCTTTTTTTTTTTAATTTTATTTATTTCTGTACGTGTATGAATGTACTGTCTGCATGCAGGTCTGTGCACCCGTGTCGTGCAATGCCGCGGAGGTCAGAAGAGGGTGTCGGATTCCCCTGGAACTGGAGTTCTCCCGGAATTGGAGCTTCAGACGGTTCTTGGTTCTCGGCCGCCATGTGGGTGCTGGGGATCGAACCCGGGTCCTCTGTAAGAGCGGTCGGTGTTCTCAACCGCTAGGCCATCTCTCCAGCCCCATCGTCCCATGATTTCATGCACTTCATGAATGGCATCATTTCCAGTGGGGTGTGGAAGACCCTATACTATAATGACTGTCAACATAGGTTAAAATGAGTCATCTAATAATTTTAAGAGTAGGATTTTCAGGACTGCCTATTTATTTTCATTTTAGTGTTTTGTTACATCACTTGGTATTAGGCTGCCTAGTTGGGAACATGTCACCTGCAAATTCGATTTCCTTATTAAGTTAAAAACAGTTCAACTCTGGAGTAGATGGAGGTTAGCTAAAAATTATGCAAAGAAAACTAAAAACTTATAAAGAATAAATTATAAGCAAAATGAGTGGAATTATCCCAGAATATATATGTACATCTATATATAATCAATAAATATAATTTTCACCCGATCCTCTAGATTCACATAAATTTAATCAAAAGAATTTTAAAAATTAAAAAAATAGTCAATCGAAATACCATCAAATTACATTGTATAAAAGTCACAAAAGTTCAATACAATTATTAAAAGATAAAATAAAAATATAATCAAATAATATTTTATATATGGCCACAGAAACAGAAACTAATAAAAATAAATTAATCAGATTGTAATTATATCAATCAGATTATAAGAAAAAATGAAAACCATAAATCTGCTTAACAGGAAAGGAAAATCCACGACAAGGTATCATGTATTTCTCAAAAATATGTATAACTTTAGATCGCCTTCAATCAAGTCTCACTTTATGGTGAAGTGCATCCCAACACTTGGTAGGCAGAGGCAGGCAGATCTTTGTGAAATCAAGTCCAGCCTGGTCTCCACAGGGTGTCCAGGACAGCTGGGGCTACAGAGGTAGCCTGTCTCTAAAAGGCAAAAAATAAATAATGTTATTATTATCTGAGCCAAACTTTTTAACAATGACCATGTATAATTTTAGTTTGATGGCCTCTTCTAGCTTCTGCACATAACACATGCACACACACACACACACACACACACACACACACGCACAGGAGTCCCATACAGAAATCCTATCATCATTAAAATTACATATTACAGGCTCAGGTACTCATGGCAGAGGATTGAGATTACAAAACAAGACACGATGATACCACATTTTTGGAGAATATTCAAGCAATTTAAATCCACAGGAGAATGCTTCTTTCAGTACAGTATACAGGATTGATTGTAGAACATTAAAATTAGATCTTGTCTACGGCCATACCACCCTGAACGCGCCCGATCTCGTCTGATCTCAGAAGCTAAGCAGGGTCGGGCCTGGTTAGTACTTGGATGGGAGACCGCCTGGGAATACCGGGTGCTGTAGGCTTTTTTGCACCTGTGGAGGGCAGCGGAGGGGACGGGAGGGGAGGGGACTGAGTTTTGTCTACCTAAGCTATGGGCCCACCCGCCCCTTCCTCCAAAGGCGCTCCCCCCGCCAATCCCCCGCCTTGTGGCCTGACAAGGCACCTCGCCTCTTCTGCACTGGGCTGCTGCCTGCGAGCCTGGGGTGCCCAGCCTAATGCATCAGAGAGCCAGTGTCTCCTAGGGTGACAGGCTGCCTCGTGCACACTGGTCCTGGACCCTGGACGTCCGAAACCGCCAAAGTAGTGACTCCCCCCATGCAGGACTGCCTGCCTGCCTGCCTGCCTGCACTGCATCCCTCAACACCACCACCACCACCACCACCACCTCCACCACCACCACTACCACCACACCTCTTGTCTCCCCCGCTCCCCACCAACCCTCTCCCACCCCGGGGACCTGACCATCCAACTGTGGCCATCTTTGTAGGGAGGGGCCTCCTGCGGCAGGCCGGCGGGGCAGGACACACTCTCCCAACCCTGGGGCTGCAGAGGACCACAGGAGACCCCTCTCCCTCTCCCTCTGCCTCTGCCTCTCCCTCTCGCTCTCCCTGGGACTCTGAGTTTTGTGAGCAGGGGGACTCTGAGTTTTGTGAGCAGGGGCAGGTGTGTGATGCCTGGTCATCACAGAGCCGCAGGGTGGCGACACTTGTCCCCGCTCTGACTCTCGACCTCGGGCTCCTGGGATCTGCCTGGTGAGGTGGGAGGGTTGGCCCCTGGAAGCCTGGCGTGGGGGGTGGGGTCTCCTGTCACCCTGGGGTCTGCTGTCATCCTTGGCCTTCTGTCCGTCCATCTCCAACCCCTCCTCCCCAGTCATCCTACTGTCGGTCCAGCACCACCATGCTCCTCCCCCGACCATCCGAAACCCCAATCCTGCTCTCTTGCCGGCCCCACCCACAGCCCCAGCCTGTCCTCAGGACTGATGGCTGTGTGTTTTCTTCCACGGTGGAGGTGTGTGTGTGTGTGT
>VZQC01007933.1:262287-277568 GCA_009823505.1 Rhizomys pruinosus
AACAACAACAACAGAAAAGACTGCATCAAAGAACTGACTGAAACAGTGAACTTCTGCTCAAAACAGTCAACTTCCCCATGGAAAATATTGAGAAAGACTAAGAGATGAAAAGCATGTTTGGCAGAATGCATGAGCTCTGGTGAGGTGGGGGAATGGGTGGGAACATGGGTCTAGATTTGTTAAAAATAAATAAATAAATAAATAAATAAATTTATGTGGGAAAAATATAAACAAAATCTGGGATGTAGGTCAATTGGTACAATGTTCATATAGCATGAAAAAAATCCTAGGTTAAATCCCCAGCCATGAATGCTTCATGAATGTATTACTACCACTCAACAGGTGGACACAGGAAAAGTCAAGAGTTCCAAGTCATGTTTGGCTGTGTAGACAGGTCCAGGATGGCTTGGGATACATGAGAGCATATCTCAAAATATCGAAACAAACCTTTCTCCAAATTAGTACCAAATATTTCTAATCATTTTATATATGGATAAATAATTTATATATTCATTATTTACTTTTTTCATAAGTATCACTAATCCATAGTCATTTCACAAACTGATATTCATCCTGTGTTCAACGTTTTATAATATTAGGGACAGACCTCGAAAAAAATTGAAAATGCAAAAATTTCCCCCCACAAAAGCTTGCACCTAGTAAGTTTAAGAGAAGAATGAAAATATGATACAGTTTTTAAAAATACTAATTTTAAGGGGCTGGAGAGATGGCCTAGTGGTTAAGAGCACCAACTATTCTTGCAGAGGACCCGGGTTCAATCCCCAGCACCCACAGGGCAGCTGAGAACCGTCTTTAACTCCAGTTCCAGGGGAATCTGACACTCTCTTCTGACCTCAGCAGCATTGCACGACACGGGTGCACAAACCTACATGCATACAGTACATTCATACATATACAAAATAAACAAAATTTAAGAAAATACTAATTTTCAACAACTATATGACCTCTATGGCATTTTAGGTAGTAATGGGTATAGAAATACTTTGACTGTGTAAGTTGGACTGGAAAGGAATAATGTTCAATATAGTTATGAGGAAAAAAAATTAAGTAATAAACTTTATGATTGACTTAGTTTCCTTTATCATCATTGTGATAAAATATTCTGATAAAGGAAATAGTATTGTGATAAAGGGTTTATTTTGATATACTATTCACGTTATAATCTGTCACTGTGGGGACATCATGGAAGAAGGATCTCAAAGCAGCTATTTGTAATAAATCTACAGTCAAGAAGATAGAAACATGAATGAAAACCTTGATACCAGGGCTCAGCTCAGATTGCCTTCTTCAGGCTTTCAAAATTTAGAATCACTTCCTAGAGAAAAAGGCTACCCACAGTTGGCAGGATTTCTCACCTCAATTAACATAATCATGATAACCACTCACTGGCTTGCCTTCAGACCAATCTGCTATATGCAATTCCTTGAAATCCTCTTCTCAGGAGGTGATGCTAACTTGTGTCAGGTTGGCTATGAAAACGGATCCTGGCATTTGTCTACTGCTGTGTATCATGTAGAAAGCATAAATAGAAAAGGTATGTGTTGCATGCTGGGTGTGCTGGTGTATAGTTTAATGGAAGTCTTCAGGAGGGTGACCAAGCTTATCTCTATTACCAAGGCCAGCCTAGTTCACAGTGACTTCCAGGGTGGCTTGGACTAGGGAGACTCTGTCAAAATAACAACAACAAAATTATGTTACAAAATGCATATCATGCATGTAGTTATTTATATAACTCTGAGTGTACCTGAGCTTGGGTGTGTGGGGGCTAACTTTTCAGACAGCATGCTTCAGAGTCACTAGTAAAGATCACAGGACCTCTCTGCACCTGAGAAATTGCAATGACATGTGACTGTCCAGAGGTCTAGGATTGCCCTCTGAGAGGTGATGTCACGCAATGTGAGGGCTATGTGTACCAAAACTATACAAGCTGCTGGCCCTGTAAGAATAAAGCGAATTCCTACAAGTTGTATCACCTGACAAAGGCTCCAGGTTGTTATTTCACACTCATGTTTTCTTTAGCCAGAGAAATCATGGGGCTGTTAATTTTACAGCTAAATTTTCAACCTGTCCAGTCATGGGGATCTGCAATTCCCCAACCAATTCGATGGTCCTGGATGCCAGCAGGCCCAGGCTAGGGTTTGGCTATGGAGTTACCAACCCCATAGGTGTGTTTGCTGTACAAGACTACCAGTCTCACAACTATGGAGCCATCAGCTCTGGTACCTGATTGACCATGAGGTCATCAATCTCATCCTCCTGGCCAGCAGGGGAAAATGACATATAACAAGTTCTGTAATCATTCTATTTTCAGGTAAGAAATCTACTTCTAACACTCTGCAATTATTTCAGTATAATTTACTGGTACATGTATATTCTTAGTGCTAGTTAGTTTTTGCCAACGTGACACAAACTCATCTGGAAAGAAGGACTCTCAATTGAGGAATTCCTTCCTTCAGACTGGCCACCTGAGGGTATGACTGTGTGGCATCTTCTTAATTAGTATTGACGTAGGAAGATCCAACTCAATTTGTGTTGTGCCATTCCTGGCAGTGGGTCTGGGGTTTATAAGAAAAGTAGCTGAGCTTGCTAAAGCAAACAAACTAGTAAGTTGAGTTCTTCCATGATCTCTGCCTCAGGTCCTACCTCTAGGGTCCTTTTATGAGTTCCTGTCCTGGTTTCCCTGTATGATCGACTATAACCTGTAATCTGTTATTGTTTTTTGTCTTTTTGAGAAAAGGTCTCCCTGTAGCCCCAGCTGGCATGGATCACACTATGTAGACCAGGCTTGCCTTGAACTCAAAGAGATCCACTTGCCTCTGCGTTCTGAGGTCTGGGATTAAAGTCCTATGCCACCACACACAGTGTAACCTGTAATCAAAAGCAAACCCTTTCCTCCCCAAGTTGTTTTTTGTCACTGTGTTTATCGTGGCCATAGAAACCAAACCAGAACTCACACTTGTATATATAGTCTTTTGAAATATTATTTGGAGATATATATATATATATATATATATATATATATAATACCAACATGGAGTCAATTGTCATAGAAATTAAAATTGCAAGCTGTCAGGCAACAGAAACTTAGCTTTTACTTGTCTGGGTATTTCTCTTTTGGTGGCTGGGAACTGTCAGAATGCCTTACTCATGGTTTAAATAAATATTTATTTAATCGAATTGTTAGCCAATGCATGTAAGAACAAGCTGGACCAACATGCTTTGTCTCTTATGAATAGAATAAAAATAGCCCATGTAATTCAGCAGATTATCTGATCAAAGGTTTCGTTCTTTTGCCTAGAGAGAGGGTGATGAAGAGGTCATTTGTAAGAAGCTAATTCTTCCCCACATACAGTGATTTAACGGCCTTCGAATGGAGGAGAAGCAGCAGTGGTTATAAATCATATCTATCTTTTACTTTTTTTCACTCATGGAAGATGCTTGAAATACTTCAGGAGGGGCAGGTCCTGGGAGGAGTGTGGGCCAGCCCACATTCCCGGCTGCTGGAACAGCACTTGCAGAGGAGTGTTTCTCCCAAGCAGACACTCCATTGTGGGGACAGCAGTCACCTCTGTGTGAGTGATTGCCCTTCCCCTGCCACTTACCTTATTATGTAGGAAAAGCTTAATTATGAGAAGATTATCTCCATCTCGCAATCGTCAATTCCCCCTCGAGGGCAGGAGAGGAGAATTACTTGTTATTATATCTGTTCTAATTCCCTTGATAGGAAAGGAGGGGTGGGTGAGACAAACTTGTTCATGTTTGAATTTTCTACTTTCTTTAGATGTGAGCCAAAAATTCCTGTTGCATTTTTACTGATTGCAGTGGTCACCCAGTTGCCTCTTGGATATACTTTCCTATTGTGCTAAAGTTTGTGCAAATTAGATCAGTCCCCATCTAAAAGGAATTTATCATTTAAAACAATATAGAAGCTAGCATCTGTCAACGGAGAGCAGCTTTGTGTCCCCGAAGGACATCTGTTGGTTCCTGGAGGCAGAGTTCCTTGTCAAACCTGGGGCAGGGGCTGGGGATGTACTGTAGTGCTGCTTTCTGGACATGTGCGAGGCCCTGGATTGGAGCCCCAGTGCTGAGCACNATATATATATATATCTGTCTGCCTATCTCTTGGTCTGTCTCTTTGTGTCTTTCTGTCTCTGTCTCTAGCTCTCTTCTTCCTTCTTTTTCTTCTTGTTTTTTATTTGTTTTCTTGTTCTTTTTCTTATTCTTCCTGTTCTTATATTTCTTATTCTCCTTTACCTTTTCCTTCTCCTCCTCCTTCCTCCTCCTCCTCCTCCTCCTCCTCCTCTTCTTCTTTGCCATTTAACAACCTCCATTTACTTACTAGTAAACCACAAGACTATGAAGGGAATCAGCAATGCTACTGTTCCTGACAGCTCAGTTGCTATTTTCAGTGTGTAAATTGAAGGAAATATATTTTGGATGATTTTGCAGAGTACAAGGGTTCAAATCCCAGCACCTACAACTGTTCATAACTCTAGTTGCAGGTGATCTGATGGCCACTTATGGCTTCCACAAACATTGTATAGCATGAGTGCATTTTCATACAGGCAGGTGAAACACTCATACACATAAAATAAAAATAAATAAAATTACTAAACTGTTTAAGAAAAGTTACCTTTCTGCAACGAATGACCATATCCTAAAGCTCTTGCATTCTTTCTACCACCTTTTCCACTATATTTCTCTGTGTTTTGAGGAAGATAGTTTCTTTCAATGATTCATTCAGGGCAATTAAAAAGCTCAAATAAAGATTATGAAAAATTTAAAAATCCACAAAAGTGAAACAGCCAGTAAATATGAAACATTATGAAAAGATCAAACCTCCACATCATAGGAATAGAGGAAGGAGAAGAATCTCAAGAGAATAGCATTGATCAGATCTTTAACAGAATATTAGATGAAAATTTCCCCAAACTAAAAATAGACAAACCCATACAAATACAAGAAGCACATAGGACCCCAAATAGACAAGATCAGAAAAGAAAATCCCCATGCCATTTCACAGATAAAATGCTAGATGCCTAAAACAAAGACAAAATTCTGAAAGCTACAAAAGAAAAACAAGTGACATACAAAGGGAAACCCATCAGAATTACAACTGACTTCTCGGCACAAACCATGAAAGCAAGAAGGACATGGAGCAAAGCATTTCCAGTGTTAAAGGACAATGGATGCCAACACAAAATACTATACCCAGCAAAAATGTTGATTATAGTTGAAGGAGAGAGAAAAATCTTCCAAGACATAAACAAGATGATAAACTACATTTCCAGAAAACCAAATCTTCAGAAAATACTTGAAGCAATTCAAAGTTCAGAAGAGAGGAGCAACTATCCCCAAGCACCTAGGAAAAGAAACTAATAAAAACATAACCACAGGAGTAGAATCAGATACTAAAAACCCAAATGGATAATATGGTGAAAGGAAGCAACATCCATCTTTCAAATATAACCTTAAATATTAATGGACTAAACTCTCCAATCAAAAGACATAGACTGGGAGAGTGGATTAGGAAAGAAGATCCATCTACAAGCTGTCTACAATAAACCCATCTCAATTTCAAGGATAGGCACCAACATAAAGTGAAGGGATGGAAGAAAATATTTCAAGCAAATGGTACAGAAAAGAAAGGAGGTTTTGCTATTTTAATATCAGACAAAAAAGACTTCAAAGCAAAAGAAATCAAAGAGACAATGAGGGCCATTACACCTTTATTAAGGGAACAATTGACGATGAAGATCTCACAATCATGAATATATTTGCACCAAACTCTGGTGCACCAAACTTCATAAAAACAACTCTTCAGGATCTCAAGGCACAGATTAACCCCAGTACACTAATAGTAGGGGACTTCAATACCCCACTAAGTCTTTTAGATAGATCAACAGGACAAAGGATAAACAAATAGACATCTGAACTAAATGATACAATACACCAAATGGACCTCACAGACATCTATTGAATATTCCACCCAAACACCAGAGAGAATACACTTTCTACTCAGCAACCCATGGAACATTCTCCAAAATATACCATATACTAGAACACAGGAAAAAACTCAACAAATACAAAAAGATTGAAATAATCTCATACAGTCTATCAGACCACTGTGCAATAAAACTCAATATCAACACCAGGATAAGCCCTATAACCTACAAGAAAACGTGCAGACTAAACAACACTCTCCTGAATAATGAATGGGTCAAGGAAGAAATAAAGAAAGAAATAAAAACATACCTGGAACTGAATGACAATGATAATACAACACAAAAACAAGTATGGGACATTTTAAAAGCAGTTCTAAGAGGGAAGGTTATAGCCCTAAGTGCCTACATTATAAAAACAGAAAAACACAAGTGAACCATCTAACACTGCAGTTAAAAACACTTGAAAGACAACAACAAATGTACCCTAAATGCAGCAGACAAGAAGAAATAACAAAAATCAGAGCAGAGATCAATGAAATAGAAACAAGGAAAACTATTCAAAAATCAATGAATCCAAAAGTTGTTTCTTTGAGAGAATAAAGAAGATAGACAGATCTCTAGCCCAGTTAACCAAAAGAACGAAGGAACAACTTCAAATCAATAACATCTGTGATGAAAGGGGAAACATCACAACAGACAATTAAAAGTTCCAGACAATCATATGGGAATACTCCAAAAACCTATACTCTATTAAGTTTGAAAACCTAGAAGAAATGGATTAATATCTGAAATCCTGGAAATCACCAAAGCTCAACCAAGAAGAGATCAACAGCTTAAGTAGACTAATAATATATGAAGGAATTGAAGATGTAATAAGAAGCCTCCCAACCAAGAAAATCCCAGGCCCAGACGGTTTCACAGCAGAATTCTATAAAATATTTCAAAAAAAACTTACAACCATTACTACTCAAGTTGTTTAGAAGGATACAAATGGAGGGAGTTCTCCCAGAATCCTTCTATGAAGCCACCATCACTCTATTACCCATACCAGGCAATGGTTCAACCAAAAAGGAGAAGTATAGACCCATCTCTTTAATGAACACAGATGCAAAAATTCTAAGTAAAATACTTGCAAATCACATACAGATGCACATCAAGAAGATCATCCACCATGACCAAGTTGGATTCATTCCAGAAATGCAAGGATGGTTCAATATACAAAAATCAATAAATATCTTCAAACATATAAATGAACTAAAAGACAAAAACCGTATAATCATCTCAATTGACACGAAAAAAGCCTTTGACAAAATACAGCATCCCTCATGCTTAAAGTCCTAGAGGGAATTGGATTGGAGGGATCATTCCTCAATGTAATCAACGCCATATACAGGAAACCCACAGCCAATATCATCCTAATGGGGAAATGACAGATGCATTCCCCTTAAAGGTAGGAACTCTAAAAGGATGCCCACTGTCACCACTCCTTTTCAATATAGTGCTTGAAACTCTTGCTAGGGTAATAAGGCAAGAAACGGAAATTAAAGGAGTTCTAATTGGAAAAGAGGAAGTCAAGATATCCCTTTTTGCTAATGAGATGATCGTTTACTTAAGGGATGCTAAGAACTCCACCAGAAAACTATAAATGATTAAAAGCTTCAGTAAAGTGGCAGGATACAAAATAAATCTAGAAAAATCAGTAGCCTTTCTTTACACCAACAACGAGCAACTGAAGAAGGAATACAAGGAGACTCTCCCACTCAAAATAGCCTCAAAAAATAAAGTACCTAGGAACAAAACTAACCAAAGACACCAAGGATCTCTACAACAAAAATTTTAAACCCCTGAAGAAGGAAATTGAAGAAGTCATCAGAAGATGGAAAGACTTCCCATGCTCATGAATTGGGAAAATAAACATAGTAAAAATGTCCATTCTACCCAAACTCTTGTACAGATTTAATGCAATCCAAATTAAAATTCCCAACTGTTTCTTCACAGTCTTAGAAAAAATTCCTTAATTTCATTTGGAAAAATAAAAGACCCCGAATAACCAAAACAACCCTGAGTGAAAAGAGCAATACAGGGGGGAATCTCTATACCAGACTATACTACAGGGCTATAGTCAGAACTATACTACAGGGCTATAGTCATAAAAGCACCTTGGTACTTGTACAAAAACAGACTAGTTGGCCAATGGAACAAAACTGAAGGTCCAAACCTGAGCACATATAATTTCAACCACCTCATATTTGACAAGGGGGCCAAGAAGACACAATAGAGGAAAGACAGCATCTTCAGCAAGTGGTGTTGGCAAAAGTGGATCACCACCTGTAGAAGAATGAAATTAAAACCCTACCTCTCGCCCTGTACAAAAGTCAATTCCAGATGGATCAAAGACCTCAACATCAAACCCAAAACTCTGGAGGTGATAAAAGAAAAACTTGGCAGCAGACTACAAGACATAGGAGTAAGAAAAGACTGCCTAAATCAGACAGCAGCTGCACAAGAAATAAGATCAACAATTGACAAATGGGACCTCATCAAATTCAAAAGTTTCTGTGCATCAAAAGAAACAATAAAGGAAGTGAAGAGAAACCAACAGAGTGGGAGGAAACATTCACTGCAAATACATCGGACAAAGTATTCATTTCCAGAGTATACAAACTACTCAAAAAACAAAGAATAAACAGAATAAATGAATCACTCAAAAGATGGAGCAAATAACTGAATAGAGACTTCACAGAGGAAGAATTAGTGATGGCTGAGAAACATCTCAAAAAATGTTCAACACCACTAATAATTCGGGAAATGCAAATTAAAACCACTTTAAGATATCATCTCACTCTGATAAGACTGGCTAGGATCAAGAAAACAAATGATGCCAAGTGTTGGAGAGGTTTTGGGGAAAGTGGAACACTCATCCATTGCTGGTGGGAATGTAAACTTGTACATCCACTATGGAAAGTAGTGTGGAGAACCCTTGGAAAATTCAAAGTGAGCTTGCCATTGGACCAAGCCATAGCACTACTGGGTATATACCCACAAGACTCATCTGACTGCAGAAATACATGCATAACTATATTTATTGCAGCTCTGTTCACAATAGCAAAAAGCTGGAACCAACCCAAATGTCCCTCAACTGACGAATGGATAGAGAAAATGTGGTACATGTACACCATGGAGTTCTATGCAGCAGTAAAGAAAGATAACATCATGAACTTTGCAGATAAATGGATCGAACTAGAAGATATTATATTAAGTGAAGTAACACAGTCCCAGAGAAACAAACGACGAAACGTATACCTCATCTGTGGATGCTAGCGTCAATAACACAGTTGTAAATACTTCTTATGGGGAGAGATGCATACTGGAAAGAACAACAACAGAAAGACCGCATAAAAAACTGACTGAAGTGGTGAAAATGGAGGGGTGGGATGGGTGGGAGAGGGACAGGGGTTTATATTCGATTAATGTATATTTAATTGATGTGAGTTTAACAACTATCCAACTTTGCCCAAACTCTATCTACAAACTACATGGTACTTTAGGACTCAGTAAAAGTAAAAATATGTATATTAAACAACATTGGTTTAAAGGTTTTAATAAAAATGGTAGTACATCTAAGATAAGTGGAAATATAAATTGTTGTCCACATTTGTTCTACTTAAAATCTATATAGCAATAACCTTGCTATTAACATATACAAATGTTCTCTATAATTTCTGTCTCATACTGTATCATCTTGTAACATTCTCTTTTACCTGTAGGATAATTTAACTTAAGGAATTAAGTTTGCTTCCCAAATTAACAACATACAGTCACCCAAAACAGCTTGGGTAAGTTTAATGAAATGTACACCTTTATTCCTGCCTATAGGTATGTGTACTACAACTCCCTTTTTGAGACTCATGGGTCAAAAAATAAAAACCTAAAATAAAAAAGGGGGGTACACAGTTATATATTAAAACTTTTTGTCAAATTTTCAATTTAAATCTTAAAACTAACTATGGGAAAAGATTTGTATGCTCCCAAATGTCAAAACGTCACCAACTTAATGGCTGAGAAAGAAAACGTACAGCTTTGCATTGTGCAGGATGTACCAAGAAATACCAGCAGAGAAGTTGGCCCATCTAAGCATTAAAAGGAAGAAAAGCCTCAGAATGCTACAGACATCAAACATCTCTGTGGGTCCTATTTGTAACAACAGTTTATAATGAGTCCTTATTAACCTTACCTTCCAGGGGCTGCAAAGTCTTAATATGAGAGACCTTCTTACCTCCTTTTCATAGAACAAAGAAATACATGATGGTAATGAAGTCATTCTCTAACCCTAACTTAGAGCTGCCCTGTTACAGAGGTAATCTCCTACAAAATAAGTGTAGCTGCTTTCTTTAATCGACTAATAGACATAGGAAATGTGAAAAGGATTTTTCTCTATTCAGAGCCAAATATAATACTAAAGTCTTTTCGAGCTGTGCATTTAAGCAAAATATATTAATACAGGAGAGCTCTGATATCAGCAATGGATTATTTTGCTAAGGAGATGTTGGCCAGGGGATCCAAGCCCCCACAAAAGGTAAAGGCTTCTTGCCTGTAAACTGGGATACCTGCAAGAAGAGCAGCAGTAAGGCCACACTGTGGAAGACCTGATGCAAGCATGGGAAAGATGTATTGAGACCACACTTGCAAGTGTACAGTTGGTCTCAGCAATGCCAGAAAGTGTTACCAAAGGCCACTAAACCAATAATGGAAATTTAGGTCTCCTTGAGTCAAGCAAGACTCCTCTGTTAACATCAGATACACCTCACCTACCTGAAAAGACTGTGCAGAAGTGGCAGCCACATGTCTGTACATACCAAATCTAATTTGACTATTTAGCCTATCTGCCTTTGGAGGAATATTTCACGGCTGATGCACAAGCTTATATACTCTAGTGGTTAGGAGAAGTTATAAAGCCACAGTAAAGAACCTTGTTTCATTTTTTTACAGAAAAATATAATTCATGAATTAAAATACCATCCAAACATCTGTTCCTATACCAAAGTAACCTACTGTAATAATTAGTACTGTTTAAAAAAAAAAATATAATATATATATATATATAATATTATATATATAATTGCTTGTGCTTCATTAGTAGGATTGAGAGGTTATACCTGGACAAACTGTCAACCCATGCAAGGAAACAGCCAGAACTGATCAGAGTCCAAAACAACATCTCCAGAGAAAGTAGACTGTTTTGTCTCTCATCCACCAGTACCCCTTTTCTAAGCCTAGGGAACAATCTGTGGAATGGGGCATGGTAGAATGTAAGGGCTGTGATTGGGGTGAATTGGGACACTACAGCAACATAGTCTGGACACTTATTTAATCAACATGATTGTACATAAAAGCCCTACCAGCTGGATGGTGGGAGACATGGGCTGTGCGGGTTTGGAAATAGCTGCTTGTAAATTGGTTCTACATGAATGCTTGTACTCATAACTTACTACTTATTGTTAAAAAAATAAAAATAAAAAAAATTGAAAAAAATGGGCACCACAGCACATATGTGTAAGTCACATGCTAAATGATAGAGACAGGGAGATCCCTTTTGTTTGAAGTCCAATTAGCATAGTGAATTCCATTACTGAGCCCCTGAGACTGTCTCCGAAAAGAAAATCTAGAATAATTAATCAAGGAAGTCACTGATGTTAACGTTTGAGTTTCATGAAGACTGACATTCAGCTATGTACAAACAAACATGAACACAAACACACACCACACACACAAACACAAGAATTTTAAAAACTCATAAAAAGCTACCATTTTCCCACTGATAAGTGGCATTTCTTTTGTTTCAGTATATTTGCACATGATATGTAAAAAGAAGAAAATATTATCATGTTCTTCTCATTGAAGATTATAGTCTACAAGTACACAATATGAAGTTGCTATTTTGGTTGTGTTGTCCCAACTGCATCGTATGATAGAGAGGGAACATAATCTAAGTTTTCCTCTTATTGCATCTACTTGACCATTTCTAAAGACTGCCCGTAACATCTTTCTTCTGCCATTTTCAATTATAGTAGAATGAATGGGTTCAATACTAGGGAGGTTAACAAGAATCTCAAAGGGGCCACTGGGCCCTTTTGGCTTACATAATCTGATAAAAGGGATCTTGGTAGTTTCCTGAGAAGGCCAGTGGATGGAAAGTTCTTAAAATGAGGATTCCAAGAATCAGGAGGTTCAAACATATTGGCCCGCTCAGATCTACTTTTAATTTGATGTTACATGTAATAGAGTTAGAGAAAGCTATGAAATCCTGTGATTTCCTTAGTATTATAGTAACATATACCAAGTTTCATTTATGAGTAATGTGTATATTTATTTGTCTAACTCTGTATCTCTTGTCAGTCTTTCCTTTGAAGGGGAAAAATTTCAGGATTAATAACAGCCTAAAGATGACAGTCCTAAATTCATTCTTTAAAATTCCCTGAGGTCTGAGAAAACATTTTCTAACTCTCAAAATTTATAGTAGAAACTCAAGCTGACAATGAAATTAAAATGTGCTGGAAGATATTTTAAAAGCATTTACCTAGTTTTGTTTGCTTTTTTTTTGTATGATTAAGCTATCATGTAGGTTGTTAACACTGCAAACATTTGTAATAATAGTGTCTTACCATGTCTATTGAGAGCCATGTTCAAGCAATCTGATAATGTTTTAAAAATATAGTCATAAAAGAATGTGTTCACTGAGGGTATGCCTCAAAGGTAGAGGGAGGGCTGGCTTAACATGCACTATGCTGGTTTTTATTCCTAGAATACACACACACACACACACACACACACACACACAGATACCCATGCATGCTTGCATGCACACACACAGATGATAAGCTTATAGGTAGAAACTGGATGAATAGAACTGATTATATATATATATATATATATATATATATGAATAAATGGTCCAAGGAAAGTAGATAGATGATAGATGATTGAGAAATGGATAATTGGCAATACAGTTGGAGATGGTTAGATAGATAGACACATGATAGACAGAGATAAATAATAGTAGATTATAGATAGACTCATAGATTATAGATACATGTATAGATGGATAGATAGATGATACAGATAATAGATGATAGACAGATTGTAGAGTGCTTCACATATTACAGATATATACATAGATGAGATAGGTGGCAAATAGGCAGATAGACATACAAACATACATACATGATAGCTAGATAGATATATACATACATAGATGGTAGATAGATACTGTGATGGTTAATCCTGGGTGTCAACTTGACTGGACTAAGGAATAAATAAGACAAAAAGGATCTTCGGATTGGATCACCTCAACCCACATGGCCCACCCCAAATGTGGGTGTTACCTTCTGCCTGCAGGCAGTATTAAAAGGCCATGGCAGAGGGAGCTGGTCCCTTTTTTCCTGCGGCTTGCCTCTCTCTCACTGCTGAGTTTGTCTTGCTGCTCTGATCAACCCTTCAGATCCCAGCGTGTACTGAGACCGGCAGATCTGGAATCCATCAGGCCTTCAGCAACAGATTGGGACTACTGAGACATCCAGCCTTGCGGACTGAGCAGTTCCCTGGATTCTCAGCCTCTCCAGTGTGGCGTGACTACTGTTGGACTACTTGAGCTCTGTCACGTGAACAAATCAATAAATTGTATATAGCTATATATTCGTCCTGTTGCTTCTTTGCCTTTAGTGAACCCTGACTAATACAGATACGTACATACATACATGCATACATATATACGTAGATGACAGATCAATACATACATGCATACATACATAGATGGTTGACAGATACATACATACATACATGCTAGATAGATAATTAGATAGATAAACAGATAGATAGATGATAGATAGATAGATAGATGATAGATAGAAGAAAGGCAGGAAGGAAAGAAGGAAGGAAAGAAAGAAGGAAGGAAGGATAATAAATGATAGATAGATAGATAGATAGATAGATAGATAGATAGATGGATAGAAAGATAGTTAATAGATTGAAAGAATAATATACTAGAGTCTAGAGAGATGACTCATTGGTTAAGAAAACTGGCTGCTCTTGCAGAAAACCCTAGTTTGATTCCCAGTACCCACATGGTGGCTAAAAAGCATCCATTACTCCAGTTCCAGGTAATCAAACACCCTCATCTGATTCCTTCTGGCATTGCAAGACATGGGTGTCCTTACATATATGTAGGCAACACAGTCATACACATAAAAAATAAATTTAAAATAAAAAATTTTAAATAAAGATGAATATAGTAATAGATGACAGAGGGATGCATGATAGGTGATTGATAGGTGATAAATACATAATATTGACATGCATAATGAAAACACAGATATAGAGGGGGTTTTCCAAGATAATTGTCTGACTTAGTTAAGGAGGCAGAAAAAATTTCATGGAAATCCATTTGCAAAACTATCTAGAAGCTGATATACAGACATTCCAAACATTGCTTTAGTCTTAATCTTTTAGCTTAATGACTAAGAACCTAATATCAATAACCACAAAAATGACCTCAACAAATAGAATTTATGTAAGTACACCTAAAGATCCCATAATTTATGAGCACCATATATGCGTATGTGTGTATACATATCATTTATACTCAAGAATTATTTATCTTTTTCTTGTCTCTTCTCTTCAGAACCATTTTGTATGAGTTATACAAAAGCCTGGAGATTATTTTGGGGAAACCCATAAATATCACATAAAACTTAACATCATGTCTAATGCATGCCTTGACCATTTTAATTTGTGCATTTTGGTTTATTTTACAGACTAAGCCACTGAACCATAGAAGTACAATAAATTTTTAAAATTTCTTTTCAAAATGTGGTACCAGGTTCTAGGAAATGCAAGCTCCTGTCCTCATACACTTTATACGTTGTTACAGACTAAAAGGAAACAACCAGAAACACTTTTGATATTTACAATGGAGCTAGTGCCAGATTCTATAAACTGGTAGCAGCTAGGGAGAAGGAAACAGACTGTGTCATTTCTACAGAACAAGATACTTTCTGCAGAAGAGTGCAGCTTCATGCTTTCTTTGTTTTTGGTAGTTAATTTTGATCGCAAGATAACCCTTTGCTGAGCTGAGGTCCCAGACTGAATAGGAGGAGAAAGCTAGCAACCAATCATGGCTGGATTTTCCAAGGGAAAAAGAAAAAGAAAAGAAAGAAAGAAAGAAAGAAAGAAAGAAAGAAAGAAAGAAAGAAAGAAAGAAAGAAAGAAAGAAAGAAAGAAAGAAAGAAAGAAAGAAAGAAAGAGAGAAAGAAAGATAGA
>VZQC01007933.1:284956-352226 GCA_009823505.1 Rhizomys pruinosus
GGGGGAAAATTGTAATTCATGGATTAACATATCCAAACATGTGTCTATGCTAAAGTAACCTACCATAACTATTAGTGCTGCTTAAATACCTATATATCTAATTGCTTGTTCTTCATTAGTAGGATCGAAAGGTTATTCCTGGACAAACTGTCAGCCCATGAAAGGAAACAGCCAGAATTGACCAGAGTCCAAGTCAACAGCTCCAGAGAGAGTGGACTGTTTTACCTCTCATCCACCTGTGCCCCTTTTCTAAGCCTAGGGAACAACCTGCGGAAGAGGGGGCGTGGTAGAATGTAAGGGCTGCGATTGGGGTGAATGGTGAAACTACAGCAATGTAGTCTGGACACTCATTTGATCAACTTGATTGAACAAACAACCTGTCACCCCCCACTGGATGGTGGGGCTGTAGGTGTTTGGGCACAACAGCCTGCAGATAGGTTTTGCATGAAGGATGCTTGTACTCATGGATTATCACTTATAGCTAAAAATGAAAAAAAAAAACTGAGAGAAAGATGCAGGACAGTTATGGCAGAATGCATGATCTGGGATGTGGTGGGGGTGGGGGTTTTCTACTAACTGCAAAGCCATGCCCTTTGACCAAATGCCTGACAAGAACCAACTTAAAAATTTAATTTATCTCATGATTTAAGGAGTCCAGGCCATCATAATAGGGTTGGTATGGTCACAAGCAGACCTTAGGTGGTGTGAGCTGATGTCTGGGACTCCTAATTTCTTCAAATCTCAATGGAGCAAAATTAGGGAGGGGACAGGAATCTGTGCTGTGCTATAAACCTGAAGCTGCCCCCTCTCTCACCACAGTAACTGACTTCCTCTACCTGGACTGTGCCTGCAAATGTTCTAGAACATTGTAAAAACCAACCAAGTCTTTAATCGCATGAGTCATGGAGAGACATTTCACAAACAAACTATGGCCATCAGCGACATAAAAAATAAATAAAACTAACAACTGAACTGAAGGGGCCTTAAAACTTGACTCCACCCTCACCACAAGATTAAAATGTAAGAAAGATTGAAAGCTGTTGTCATCCATTCTTCATGAACTCTGTTTCTATTTCCACTCAGGACTCCCATGACCTAAATTAGCTGTGTGTGTTCCCATGAGTCTATAACCAGTGGAAACTCTTGGTGTCAAATGTTCAAAGAGCAGCCCTTGGTGTCATAATTATTAAGTGCAATGAAATGATCTCTGCATACCATCTGTTCATCATGGTAGAAGTCAGACACAGGCTTCTGAATGTAGCAGGAACAGTCTGCTGCTTAAATTTGCTGCCTGCCTTCCATGTTCTGCTCACACTATCCTCTAACAAGTGGGGGCCATGAACTCCAACAAAGGTTCCTGGTTCTGTTTGCATCCTTTATAATTATTTTGTGTGTATATCTATGTGTGACATTGAGTGTCTCCTTTAATTACTCTCATAGTTTTTGTGGCAGACTCTTTCACTGAACCTGCAACTTGCTTATTTGCCTAGAGTAGCAGCTACACAGCAAGCCACAGAGATCCTCCTGTCTCTAACTTATCAGTCCAGGGATCACAAGTGTCCAACGTTTTATGTGAGTCCAGGGGATCAAACTCAAGTATTCACAGTTGTATGGTGTGAAGATCCATTTTAATTGTCAAATTGGCATGGGAGGAGGGCCTTTAAGAGAGTCTGAAAATGATTATATGAATTCTGTTAACTGGGGTTGGGGAGTTGGCTCAGTGGTCAAGAGTACTGTTTGCTCTTTCAGAGGATGTGGGTTTAATTCCCAGGACCAACGTGGCGGCTAACAACCATCCATAACTCCAGTTATATGAGATCCAGCTCCTTCTTCTGATCTATTTAGGCATTGCATAATGTGAGTGCACTAACACACATGCAGGCAATACTCTTATACATGTAAAGTAAAAGAAAGAGCACGTTAATTTTGATAATTGATGTGGAAGGATGCTGGGCAGTACCATCCCTTGGCTTGGGGGTTTGGACTGAACATGAACAAGAAAGCTAGCTGACCAGCCATTCATTAATCCATTTCTCTGTGGCCTTGCTTACAGTTAGATGCAACACAACCAGTTCTCTCAACCTGGTGACTTCCCACCTTTGATGTGTTGTACCCTTGAACTGTGAGCCAGGTAAACCATTGTTCCCTTGAGTTTCAATTGCCAAAGTGTTTTATCATAGCTACAAAGAAAGAAACTCAGACAGGAGGCGAACCCTTTATAAGCTGATCCATCTTCATAGCCCCTCATCTTTAGTAACTAGATTTCTACTGAAGCCAACCAATAAGAAAGAAGTGTGGGTTTTATATCCCCACCACTGTGCATGGCTCACACATGAATACATTCTCTACTCTGCATGTATTGCAAGAACATAGGTCATCAATTCTGAATCACTTGGAGAAAAGAAAAATACATCCCATGATGGTTTCAGTCACGTACACACCACCCATGTTTGGCATGTGGGAGGTGAGGGCATTGAGTATGGTAGCATAATGGTTAGTGTTAATTATTAATTTGATAAATGTGAGATCACCTGGGAGATGAGGCCCTGGGCATGTTGATGGGGGATTATCTTGGTCAGGTTAACTGAGATTGGAAGTTCTACCTGCTGTGGAGTTCACTATTCCCTGAGAGGATACAGTCCTGGACTGCATCAAAAGGGGAATTCAAGCAAGCATGAACCCCTCCCCGCTTCCTGACTGCAGATGTGATGATGTCACCAGCTTCTTCAAGCTCCTTTGACTTCTTCAAGCTCTTTTGACTTCTGATGACACACCTTGGCAGAAGGAACCTGAATGGAGAAAGGCTTCCATCAGATAGGCCAGTGGTGGCCATCTCTGTGGGCACTTTCTTAACAGCTTAATTGGTGGAGGAGGGTGCAGCCCACAGTGGGTGATGCCATCCATAGCCTGGTCTGCATGGGGAAAGTAGGTGAGCAAGCCAGGGGGAGAGAAACTGTAACCAGCATTCCTCCATGAGTTCTGCTTCAATTCCTGCCTCCAAGCTCCTGTCTAGCTCTGGCCCTGGCTTCCCTCCACAAAGGACTGTATTATAAGTGAAAACAAACCCGTTCCTCCTCGAGTCATTTCTAGTCATTGTGTTTATCACAAAAGAGAGGCAAACTAATACAGCCCTCATGATGGACCACACCTGGAACTTTGCATCAGAATGGACACTCCCTCTTAAGTTGCTTTTCTATGACTATTTTTATCACAGCAAGAAGAAAAGAAACTAAAGAGATATTTACAAAATGCTCTACATCTGGAGTGCACCATCAGCCCATAACATTACATTTTTTGAAGCACCCCAATTTGGAGGATTAAGGAAGAAATTTATGTGCTTGACTCAGCATAGCTATTGGCATTTCTTCATGGTGCTTCCTAGGTTTGGAAATGTGACGTGTCAATGTGCCTTTTGTCCATGGTCCTTAGGCAACTCAGACAAAGTAGACTGCATTTTCATGTAATCACCCATTGCTGTTGTATGAGGCTGCCTTCATTATTTTTGGTATAGGGCTGTGGAGCCAGGCTGAAAGTGCTGTAAGGTAAGGAATATGGTCCAATTTTTAATGGCAATGTTGAATGAATAGACCAATACAGGCTACTCTGAACAGTGATGACACATCAAGTTTCACTGTAATATGCAGTAAAATGTAGATGCTAATATGTTGGAAATAAGAAATACCTGCATCCACTATATTTATTGTAGCATTTCCTGCACACTGGGCAATAGAAGCAAGTGCCACAGAGTTGAGAACTCTCAAGATTCAAGAGAGGCCAAGATTTCTCAAATTGTTAAGTAGTCATTGGATGATTGAAAGTTCATTAAAAACCAAAAACTAATGTAGCTCTCAGAAGCTAAGATTCTAGCTGCGTACCCAGCATTTTCTACCATGGTAGATTAATGAAGATTCAGAACTTGTTTGTTTCAGGGTGTCTTTAGTTCTGACATCTGTGAACAAATGCTTGCTTTGGGGGAGGACAGAGTGCTCATGGGATAACAAGGGTCCACTTCACAAGCCTGCAGACCTGAGTTTAATACCCAGAACCCAAGTGAAGGTAGAAGGTGAGGACCAACTCCACAAAGTTGTCCTTTGACCACCCTCACACACGTACTGTGGCACACATGTGCCAAGACACACAAATTAACAAATATAAATTATGTTAGGTAAGTAGATAGATTAGATAGAACAAAGATAGATAGGTCGATAGATAGATGATTGATAGATAGATAGATAGATAGATAGATAGATAGATAGATAGATAGATATGGAACTCTGGAATGCTGGCAAATGGAAGCCAGGGTTTCTCACCTCCTAAGAAAATACACTAGCACTGAACTTCATACTCAGCCCTGTAATTCTAATATCTAGTTATTAACTATCCTAATATAGTAGATTACATATGGTATCAACTTAAGCAGTAAATAAGTGATCACTAGCTTAACTCATTGTGTTAGCACATATATTTCCCTTAACAGAATGTTTCTCATCATCTCCTTTCACTTCTAAAAGAAGCCTAGATTATTTTCTAAGCCATTGCAGATAAGCTGTTGAAATGTCTGGCGTTGAACCTCATCCAGGATGGTAAATCATCCTCTCACTTCTGAAGATAGCATGCTGGAACATTACTATCAGGTTTCTCTATTTTCTCTATTGCTGATAAAATGTGAAAGGAGGGGCCTACAATATGGGTCAGCAAGTAAACGTGCTTGCTCCAAGCCTGACAACCCTAGTTCAATACCCAGGACCCACAATGTGGAAAGAGAGAACCTACTCTCACACACTGTTCTTTCATCTCTGACTTCCACACTTGTACCATGTAGTGTGACCTGAACAACTAACTCAATGTGTAAAAAAGAGAAATGGATTGTTAGAATGAGTAAAAATGGTATTAATGTACAAAAGATAGAACTGAGAGCTAGAATGGATGGCTTCACAAAGGAAAATGATGTCTATGCAATGTATCTGTATCTCTCTACAGCTTTGTAAACGTCGAACACACAGGCAGAGGGAAAACTACAGCTACTGACAGACCAATTGGAACCATAGGATGATCTATGCTGCTTTCTTCACCAGCTTCCTTCTATCTTAATTTGTTCTTCCTTTAAATATACAGTCTTTTCTGTCACACATTTTTAAATTTTATCTGTATAATACTGGGCAATGAAAAGCACATATGCCAGGTAATGAGCTCTGAGTGTAGACTCAGCCCTATAGACACATATGGACACATATAGACTATTTTTTCCCAAACCTCAGCATGCGCAAAATCTGCAGCTGTTCTCATTTCTTGTATGAAATGCTGTTAGTTTTATGATGTTCTATAACCCTCCTATACATTTTGAATTGCCTCTAAAAGACATAGGATATTACTAAAATGTAAGTGCTAAGCAAGTACCTTATGTATCATTTAAGAGAAATTATATTGAGGAAAGCACTGTAAAAACTCAATACAGAGGCGGCCCTGCTTCTTGTCTATTATAACAAAATCACATTCTATGAATCTAATGCATAACATGGTGCAATAAGGTGCAGAATAGTTAATCACACTGTGTCCTATACTTGAAATTTTTAAAGTGTAGATCTGACATTCTCTTTCTCTCTTTCTTTCTTTCTTTCTTTCTTTCTTTCTCTCTCTCTCTCTCTCTCTCTCTCTCTCTCACACACACACACACACACACACACACACACAGGGTAACTAATGAGCTAGTATACAGGAATTGCTTACATAGAATACGTGAATCAAAGTCATTATTAAACTGGGTAAATATATTAGGTATGCATGTGTGCTTGTATTGTGGCTGTATGCATGTCTTCATGTGGATATATACCTGTGTCAAGACAGCCCATGTGCATGTGTACAACCCAGAGTTAACACTTCTGCCTTTCTTGAACATCCTTCAATTATTTCTTTTAAAGATATTTTATTATTTTTATTTTATGTGTATGAGTGTATTGCCTGCATGTATGTCAGTGAATTCATATGTCATGGAATGTTTGCAGAAGTCAGAAGAGGGCAATGGATCCCCTGGAACTGGAGTAATGGATAGTTGTTAGCCACAGTGTGGTGCTGGGAATTGAACTTGGGTCCCTTGCAAGAGCAGTCATTGCTCATAACCACTAAACCATATTCCAGCCCCATTTCACCTTGTTTCTTGAGACAGAATCTCTCACTGAACCTGATTCAGCTCAACTTTCTGGTCAACTAGCCCTGGTGAATCTTCCTGTTTTTGACTCCACAGTGTATACTACCTTGCCTTGCTGCTTCCAGAGGAACTGAGGCTCCACACTTCAGTTCCTAATGATTGCACAGCATGTGCTTTTCTAACTGAACTATCTTACTAGTATCAGTATATATTATTTTACTTTGGGTATTGTCTATTTATTTTTTAATGTATTTTAAGTTAAGTTTCTGGATTTCATAGATCTTAATCGTATTTACCTCCCACTTCTTTGCCTGGACCCCCCCATGAAAACTCAATCTGATGAGAACCAGCATAGTATGACCAAATTGGCAGAATTTTAATAAATATATAATTAGGAACTGGAGAGAAGGCTCAGCAGTTAAGAGCACTTGGTGTTCTTGCAGAATATCTGGGTTCGAGTACAAGCATCCATGCAGTGGCTAACACTGTCTGTTACTAGAGTTCCAGGGGGTCTGACACCTTCTCTGTCATCTGTGGGCATTGCATAGCACACGTGCACTCTCATGCAAGAAGGCATTATACTTGTACTCTTAGAATAAAAGCAAATACAAATTAATAAATATATGTGTATATCTGTATGTGTGTGTGAACCCCTGTCACGCAATGCCTTTGGATGTCAGAAGGGGGAGATGGATCCCCCAAAACTCAAGTTATCAATGGCTGCTAGCCACCATGTCAGTGCTGGGAATTGAACTCAGGTCCTCTGCAAGAGCAGCCAAGGCTCTTAATCACTGAGCCGTCACTCTGGGCCATATATTCCATTTTTATCTCTCGATTGTACCTCAATAAAATCTGAGGAAAAATAAGTCACCACAGCATTCTGTATCTCTCTATTTTTCTGCTTTGGGACCTTCTATTAACCATATATAAATAGGAAAGTACTCCCCAGACTATAGTAAAATTTTTGGTATCACTCTGTGATACAGTTTAATGTGCATGACGATTGCCTCCTGCCCGTTATTCTGGGTCACATTCTTTTCATTAGGGTAAAGCTATATTCCTCTTTTCATTTTGTTTTTAGAAAAAAATATACAAAGAGCACATATGACCTTTCTTACTGACTCAAGAAAATCAAGAAAGCATGCCATGCTGCAGGTTTTCTTCAGGGTGATGTATTCAACATGATTGGAAGAGATAAAGGACTAAGAACAGTTAGGCTTGCAGAATCTCTGTGAAGAATTCTCTCCTACAAAAAATATGCCAGCTGCTTTTGGAACACATTTGTAATTCATCAGAAGCAGCTTGCTCATGACACCCACCAGGACAAGGTCTGAAGGTGTGATGGTAGATGATGCTCTTTCTGTCATTTCTGCACTGAGAGATGTTATAAAGGAACCCAGACCACCTCTTTTACCTTGCCATTTGACATCCCATTCTGCTTCCCTGAAGTGTCCAATCTTGGAAGAAAAATGGAAATGACACTGTATC
Organism: Rhizomys pruinosus; assembly: GCA_009823505.1. Lineage (NCBI taxonomy): Eukaryota > Metazoa > Chordata > Mammalia > Rodentia > Spalacidae > Rhizomys > Rhizomys pruinosus. The sequence goes on from VZQC01007933.1 coordinate 292,590, forward strand.
ACAAAAGCTGAGGTCAAACGGTAGGTTAGCAATACCTGAATTTTTACTTAAAAAATGTGACATGCCAGCCTGGTTTACAATATCCAAGCAACCTGGGGATATATAAGACCCTGTCTCAAAAAGACCAGAAAAATGTTTGAATAACACAATACTAGGTGACTGTGTTAAAGTCCCCATGAACTAATATATCCATTTCTACATTTATAGATTTCTGCATTTCTACATTTCTTAAAAATATGTGTATAACTGAAGAAATATTCTGCATTCCCTGTGGCATGTGCCTGGTGCAACCACAGTGGTTTATTTTTTTTTTTTTATTCATGAAACAAGCTAACTGTATTGCAACTGGTCTGTATGAATTCGGCAGCTACATAGGGGTGGTGACCTCTGTTATAATCAGCATGAAATTATTGTCCACATTTATTGAATGGAGAATTCCAATATCATTCCTGTAATGATCAAAACTTAACTCAAATCTTTAGCAGTGACCAAATCCTTGTTTTGTTATGAATGTTTAAACAGTTCTAATTATTTTGGAACAGTTAATGAATCCATCAAGGCTAGCGTTTCCTGTTGCCTTTTTGAGACTCAGGGGTCAAAAAAACAAAAACCTAAAATAAAAACGGCGGATACAGATAGACATGAAACCTTTTTGTCAAAAACTTTGCAATTCAAATCTTAAAACTAACTACGGGAAAAGATTTGTATGTTCCCACAGGTCAAAACGTCACCAACTTAACAGCTAAGAAAGAAAAAACACAGCTTTGCATTGTGTAGGATATACTAGGAGGTGCCAGCAGAAAGGTTGGCCTGTCTGAACATTGAAAGGAAGAAAAGCATCATACTGCTACAGGCATCAAACCCCTCTGTGGATCCTACTTGTAACAAATATTTATAATGAGTCATAATGAATCTTACCTTCTAGGTGCTGCAAAGTTTTAATAGGAGAGATTTTCTTAACTCTCCTTCATAGAACAAGGAGAAATATGATGATTATGAGGTCGTTCTCTAACTGGAAATTGGAGCCAACTGTCATAGAGTTAATCTCTTATAAAACCAGTAAAACTGCCTTCTTTAATTGACTAATTGACATAGGAACTGTGAAAAGGATTATTCTCTATTCAGAACCAAAAATAATACTAAAGTCTCCTTAAGCTGTGCACTTAAGCAAAATATATTAACACAGGAAAGCTCTGATATCAGCAATGGATTATTCTACCAAGGAGATGTTGGCCAGGAGAGCCAAGCCCCCCCAAAAGGTAAAGGCTTCTTGCCTGTAAACTGGGATACCTGCAAGAAGAGAGGCAATAAGGCCATGCTGTCGAAGACCTGATGTAAGCATGGGAAAGATGTACTGAGACTGCACTTGCAAGTGTACAGATGGTCTCTGGAATACCAGAGACAGTTACCAAAGACCACTAAACCAATAAAGCAAATATAGGTCTCCTTGAGTCAAGCAAGACTCCCCCATCAGCACCAGTTACACCTCACCTGCTTGGAAATACTGCAGCAGTGGCAGCCATTTGCCTGTATATCCCAAATCTAATTGGCTATTAGCTCTCTCCTTGGAGAAATAACCCATGGCTGATGTCACAAGCTTACATCCTCTAGTAGTTAGGAGATGTTATAAGCCACAGTTAGACCCTGTCACATTTTACAGGAAAAAAATGTAATTCATAGATTAACATACCATCCAAATATCTGTGTCTATACCAAAGTAACCTACCATAACAATTAGTACTGTTTAAATACCTATATATCTAAATGCCTGTACTTCATTAGTAGGACTGAAAGGTTATTCCTGGACAAACTGTCAGCCCGTGAAAGGAAACAGCCAGAATTGACCAGAGTCCAAAACTACAGCTCCAGAGAAAGTAGACTGTTTTGTTTCTCATCCACTTGAGCCCCTTTTCTAAGCCTAGGGAACAATCTGTGGAAGAGGGGACGTGGTAGAATGTAAGGGCTGTGATTGGGGTGAATCGTGAAACTACATAAATATAGACTGGACACTTATTTGATCAACTTGATTGAATGTGCAAACCCCCCAGCTGGATGGTGGGACCCTTGAGTTGTGTGGGTTTGGGCACAACTGCTTGCAAATTGGTTTTACATGAAGGATGCTTGTACTCATAAATTAATATTTATTGTTAAAAACATGAAAAAAAATAATAAAATATTTTTTAAATGTTAGAACTAATTTGGTCCTAAAATCCTAAATATATTTTGATGCCTTTTATCCAATCTCTCCATCAAGGATACAGAACAATCTCTTCTGTTATGAAATATCTAAGTAGGAGGATAAAGTGACCTACATAAGTAAAGAAGTAACAAGATAAACTCTCAAGGTCATTAGAGTTATTGAGGAAAGGGCATGGGGGACTGGTCTGAAGGGAGATAAACTGGTAGCATTGTTGTGTAACAATATTTTTTCCATCTTGGAGAAAACCTGGATAAACAAGCTAAAGGAAGGTAAACAGCATGTTATTCTTGTGTGTGTGTGTGGGGGGGGGTAAAGCATTGATCCAACACGAAAGATGTTAAGCTCAGAAAATAAACAACTTGATAGCTTAAGGAAGTCCCTGAAATTGACCAGATTCACCAGTTCCTTCCCTTACCATGGATGTAGAAACCATAAAGAGTACTGGAGAGACAATCTCAAGACTAGCTGAGCTGCCTAAGTGTGCTGCAGACCAGCCACACAGCCTGAAAGAAGGAGCAATCAAGCTGCCTACAAAGATACTTCAAAAACTGCTGAGCTGCTTTTGGTGATACACCTGGTTTGAGTCATTTCTGTCCCTGTAAATAACCCTCCCCCATATTTCTGTCAGTAACCCCAGTAAAACTCATTGCTTCACCAAGTTGGATTTCGGTGGTCTCCAGTCTCCATATTTTGTTCTGTCCTTGCTTGCCTATCTGAGGTGAGCAGGCCTTGGTTGGGTCCATGACTCCCCAGGAACAGTGTAATGGGTCAATGTCAGTCATCTATCCTACAGGGTTTTGCCATTAGAAGAAAGAAAAGAAGCTTTTAGGAGATGGCTCAGTAGGTAAGAGTTTCTCCTGTTCAAGCATGGGGAACTGATTATGAATCAACACCACACATATATAATTGGGCACAGTGAGATAAATGAGAATCCAGAAACAATCCTTTCAGATGCCATTTTATATATCTCAGGCCCAACTTCATCTTGTGATGTTTCATTTCTTTAAGTTGTTTTCCCTGAGACATACCAGGAGGAAGTTAAGGATCAGTTTCATTTTACTGGAAATCATATGTGCCCCTAAAAGCCTTACGCTGACTGTTGACTCTTGTATTTGTAATTGGCTTGTTTGTTCTGGGCTACTCCTTGATTGGTATTAATTCTGATATTAATCATGATTGGCTACTGTACTTATAAAAAGCTATGTAACCCATTTCTCAGCACCTCACTCCTCCCAAGCTGAATGTTAGGCCCGGACGTAATAAACCATTCTTTAAAACTCGAAGTGTGCCGGCGAGTAATCTCTCTCTCCATCCCGTACCACACAGTTATTATTAATAAAATCAGGACATTGAAATTGGGTGAGCAGCTTAGCATAAAGACCCCAAAAGAAAAAAAATGGCCAGTTTCTTTTTCATCTGAGAACTGTCAATTCCCTCTGATCTGCAGTAAACTTGTCCCTACCTGAGGCTAGATTCCAGAACTGTCGAATCCAAAGATGTCTCTGGTTCAACCATAGCTAGAGGTTGGGGATGCCAATAAGGGGGCCTGGTTTTCTCCTTATCTCTATTTTCCCTGAAATAATACTCTGTTTCTGGAAGACATATTGAGGACATGAACAGGATCTAGAGAGACAAGGACACCTGGAAAAAGGACTGGACTGACCAGCTCATTCCCCTCTCCCCTCATCTCTCCTCTAAACTCTTACTTAGTCCTGAACAGTCTTTGTAGAATCCCATAAACATGGACCCCTCCTGCTGTACAGGAGCTCTGATTTTTCTATTCTAAACTCCCTATAATAAAATAATCCTTTCTAAACTCACCCTCTGTGGTCCTTATGTTTCATTCATTCTTCAAATTCGTGAGACAGGAACCAGAATTCCTTTGTCTTGAGGTGTCTTTGGTGACCATTGGGATTCTGGAAACCCAGCTTCTCAAGCTAGAAAGTACCCTGTTATTCCTATAACATAATCAAGGTAAAATGTGGTTGCTTTCATTGGGAGGGAGAAGAGAGGATTAGAGTGGAGAGATAAATAATGCTTATAGGGTGCAAAAAAACAGAAGAAATTTTATTAGCTCCACACTGTACTGAAAAATTTCATATACAATATTTCTGTATTTGTCCATATGTATAGCTGAAGGACATATAAAAAGAAATAGTGTCAGACAAAAGAAACCTCCCTTAAGGTTGTAGGCCAGGGTAATCCAAAAGACTCCCAGAACTATATAGGATATTGCCATAGCCCTTGGTTGCCTCCCAGAACTTGAAGATAAGACCTTGTTGATGAAGATAAGCCATACTTCAGACATGGAATTTAGGGCAGTGGAGCTGGAACTTACCTAGAAGCCAACACCCTGAAAGCTAGTTCTCATAGTTTTGGAGGACACTTTTTTATGCTGCTAAAGAGGGAGTAACCCTCGATTAATAGTCCAACCTCAGATTTAATGCCTAATAAGAACAACAAAGACCAGCACAGCAAACTACTTTGGGGCAGTAGTGGCACTTATATCAACAGCTACCTAATTGAACTTAAAGCCAACTCAATGGGAAAGAACTCATGTCTGGCAATGTAAATATAGTCATATACACATGACTGGAGAGATCATAGATATTAGAGAAATTTCTGTCAATGTCACATCTCTAGACAAATGTAATTTCTGACTCTATGCTAAATATGGATCCTTGAATTTATATACAACCTTCCAGTTGCCAATCAACAGATAAGTTTCTTTTGCAACAGATGGAGACTAATACAAAGTTCCTAGAGTGATCACATACAGAATGTCTGAGATGCCTAACACTAAGTGACACATCTACAATGGAATCTCAACAACTAAGACTCATGAAACACAATGGAACAATGGGTAGAGAGAATCATAATGCTTCTCTGAACTCTAATCAGCTGTACGTCCACATGCAACAGATCTATGAACACAAAAAGCCACAAATGGCCAAAGCATAGAAAATAAGAGTCAGCAGAATGTGGTCCCATAGACGGGACTCTTATATTAAACTCCACCCTTGCAGGGCTAAGGGGCCTTTGGAAAAGTGAGGGACGTAAGATGATAAAGGGAGCTAGTGCATATGAACCTACAGCAATGATGTCAGCATGCACGAGGCCCATGTAAACTCAGGCAGACAAATATTCAGTGCAGAACTGGAGTAATAGGCAGGAGGAGGCCCCAGTCTTATCCAAAGAACTATGGGCACTTGATTCCTGTAGGTTGAGGGAGAGCTGGTCTTCTTTAGAGAAACTCTTTCTTTGGAGAAATTCTATACATAGGTTAACTTGACATCAGTGAATGAACTTGCACTGGGAGTCATCTAGTTATACTAAGTAGAGTTGATAGGTAGGCCTTAATGTAAATGACAGAATGCGTGAAATCTATGGAGGTTGTGAGAGGGTGTGGATGGGAAAGTGTTACAAAGATGATTATGATGCTATTTATTAACTACACAAAAATTCAATAAATGATATATAAGGAAAAAATTGGGCACGTATCACTTTTGCCTGCTACCTTAGCATTGGGAAACAGAAACAGGCAGATCCCAGGAGCTCAACGGTCAGCCAGTATATCCAAAATTGTGAACTTTAGGCTCACAGAGAGACCCTATCTGAATAGAACAGAACAGAGAGCAGTAGGGAAAGATGGCTGACATCTTTCTCTGGCTTTTGCATGCATAGGGATGGGCACGTGTATTGCACATACATATAAACACACATGCCTATGACACATTCCAGAGAGAGAGAGAGATTGTTTTATATTCATGGTAGACTGGGGAGTATATCTGTTTCTTGACATAAAAAGTATGTCTTGGGGGCTGGAGAGATGGCCTAGCACTTAAAAGCGCCAACTGCTCTTGCAGAGGACCCAGGTTTGATCCGCAGCAACCACATGGCAGCTGAGAACCATCTTGAACTCCAGCTCCAGGGGAATCCGTTGCCCTCTTCTGACCTCCACGGCATTGCATGACACGGGTGCACAGACCTCCATGCAGACAGTACATTCATACACATAAAAAATACTAGAAAGTATGTCTTGAGGCTATACTCATGAAGGTGATTGAACACGTTATTTAAACTAGTAGTAGTTATGAATTCATGAATATAGCCACAAACCTCACTCTACCTTTCCATGTCATTTGACAATATTTCATGCATAATATCCACTCAAATTTACAGAGAGAAGGAGAGGCAGGGCATTAGACACAAATACTCAAAGCAATGAGCAAAGTATATTATCATTTTCAGATTATTTATCTACCCAGAATCTGCAAAGGGTCAATTATTAAGAAAGTTTCACATATATGCTAATTACAACAGCAATATACAAAGAGTAATTTATGTCCTTCATAGATGCAAGAAATAATTAGAAAGCATCACTTACCAAACAGTTTATTAGAACTGCAAAAATATTTTCAAATATAAGCCATGCAAAGCTCACCTCTTATAAGTTCACCGTGGGAAGATAGAACTTTAAAATAAGGCTATGATGAGAGATAGAGATAGTTTATCAATAGATAGACTAAATAGAAGAAGCTGCATCTTTAAACTTGCTTACTATCCTTAAGTTGACCTATAAATTGAATGCAAATTTCCCATTGAATTGATATACAGCATGTTGCTAAGCTATATAAATTGGATTTTAATTCCATGTGTCATGTATATGGCCAGGAATGGCTGGTCATGTTTGTAAGAAAAATATTATAGTCTTTGTGAGTTCAAGGACAGCCTGGTCTACAGAGTGAGTTCCAGGACAGCTGGGGCTACAGGAAGACCCTATCTCAAAAAAACAAAAAAAAAAAGAAAGAAAAATAATACAGATGGAGAAATCTCTTTATAAATAGAAGTTCAGCAATGAAAAATGTTTGCCAGTAACTAGAAAAGCTGACCAACAGAACAGAGAAAGGACATAAAGCTTAGGTATAGGTATAATAACAAATTGGTAACAAATTGCAAGAGGATAGAGGAAGCACAATAGGGTCCAATTAGTACTGGAGAAATTGTAGTTATGAATGAAATGAAATGACCTTGTGAGAGACAGAGTCAAAGATCTGGTGAATCAAAGAAGTGAACTTGTTAAAATCTCCAAAAATTAGAAGTAAATATATGAAAATTGTCAGTGTACATCTTATATTTTGGGGAGACAAAGTATATAAAACTTAAACAAAAATATTGGTATAAAAGAGGTTTGAAATTTAATAGTTTATTGAGGCTGGTGAGATGGCTTACTGGTTAACAACACTGGCTATTCTTGCAGGGGACCCAGATTTGGGGTTTAATTTCCAGCACCCACATGGCAGATAACAAATTTTTGTAATTCCAAGGAAATGTGATGTCTTCTTCTGACCTCCATAGACATTTCTGGACAGAGGTGAGCCTATAAACATGCAAGCAATATAATCATACACACAAAATAAAAATAATTTTTAGAGGCACCACACCCCAAACTATGAAATGTCCCCCCAAGTGTAGGAGGGTCTTCCCACATCAATTGACTTAGACAGAAACCCACAGGCATGCCCAGAGGTTTACTCAATGTACACAATCCCTCTTTGACATTCTCTTGCCAGAAATTAAAGCTAATTATCACTGTTTTCACTGGAAATATTAGCAAACTATAAAGCCGAAAATGGCATACAAATCTTAGAAGTAATATTTAAGAAAAAATAGAGAACAAAAGCAATTGGATGAGTATAAATATAGGGAACATGTGTATAAGTGCTAAATGTATGATTTTAGCAAACACACAGCTGTTATCTAATAGCTATCAGATTATTTTAAAGCTGTTACAAGATGAGGCAGTAGCCACTGTTTTCAAAGCAATGAAAAGACGTATTTTTCATACACTATTGATACATCTGTAAGTCTGGTTTGAAAAGTGCTTACCTGAAGATGAGCCTCACTATGAAATTATCATTTAGATATTTTAGCTTACACATAACTGAAAAATGTAATTCTTTACTACATACCCCAAGCCATAAGTAATTGTTAAATATGAATGTTGAGTTTAAGGATAAGTAACAGTACTTTCTACACATTTTTTGAAATGCTTCAAAAAAGTTTGAAGCAGTTCAGTTGACTACATTCACCAAAATAGATTGATATACAATTAATTGATATAAGTTTTGGAGAAAATATCTGTTGCTATTTTTCCTCTGACAAACATAATTTCTTCTTCATTTTAATAATATTATCTTAATTTTTGTTTCTGTTAAGCTCTAGTATCAAAATCCTTACAATATCACATAAAGCAACTTTGCCTATAATATGATATAACATACAATAATGTCAAATTTACAATTCACGGTAGAGCCTAAACAAGTGCTTTCGATCATGGTCTCCAAAAACACATTTCCTGTGTTACAATATCTCTAAGAAGAAAGGAGATGAATGCAAATATTAAAAGGTCAAGGAATAATGAATCCATCTCATTATGCATTTGCCAAAATGAGCAAACTTTGACTTTACAGAACCTGAAGAAAGCTGCTGTCTGCAGACAGAAATCTCTGTTGTTCTCAGGTCCTGTTCCATTCTTCCTGACATTTTCATGATATTTGAAAAGAAAAAGACAAAATCATGAGTCAGAAAAGCACCTTCTTTCAAAATAAAAGTGTGTGTTGAGAGGAAAGCCAGTGTCTTTTCGTAATGGCACATCAGGCTGGAAAGCATCCATTGTAGGGTAAAGTAAATACCTGATTTTAGGACTTTCCTATATTAACTTCTGTAGATTTCCACCAGCAGTTTCTTCATTAAACAATATTCCAAATTGAAGTAATGCCATGATTGTATCCAGGATGTAGAAGCAGATGACTTTTTGATATTGGTTCCTTCAAACTGGGAAAACATCACATCTTGAAGGGTTCTTCCTCTGGATAATCATAGCCTAACTCCATGGATCATAATATTTACGCATAGCCTAACTCCATGGATCATAATATTTACGCAAGTTCAAAATCCTTATTTTACTCAACACAACTTTGTGCTCTGGCAACGTGAAGATTGAATGCATGAGTGGAGAAAGGGTGATTTTTAATTAAACAGGTAATAGAAGAGTAAAGAAAGAAAAGTAGGAGCAACTAAAATACCAGTTATCCTAAAACAATTTAATACATGGTAAAGGTTTATAAGAAAGCAAGTTTTCGGAGAGGGTAAGCCTGCTGGGCACATAGGCGGGTGACCTGGGCCAGACCAGCTAAGCTGCAGACTACCGGCTATGGTGCCACGTCTGCTTCTGGTAGAGGATTGTGGGAAAGAGAGGCTAGGCATGCTGGGAATACAGAGGAGTGTCCTGAGCCAGACCAGCTCAGCTGCAGGCTACTGGAGCACAGGCTAAGCAGGCAGACACCTCCCAACTGGAATTCCGGAGGGAGTGTTCAGTAAGCCCTATAATCAACCTAGAGGAACTGGCTTGCAGCAGCAGAGGGAACACAGGGCTCAGAGAGTGTCAGAACGGCGGTTACCTACCCAGTTCTTGCAGAATAGAAAAGGAAGAGTGACCTCTACACCCCAATATACAACCAAAATTAAAAGCCTGAAACATAGACAAGTAAACACTCCATAAATAAAGAGAAAGAATCAGGGAAAGCAATCATTAAACATGGTGAAGAGGCATTTGTGATTCGCATTGGAATACAGGCAAAAGGAAATCCACATGCCAAGAGAACAAAGAAAGAAAAATATGGGAAAAACAGAATAAATCCACACTAAAGTCTACTGGACCTATGGAGGATACCCACAATGGGACCTCCCTGGAGGTGACCCAGGACACAGAATGTAAAACAATCACAGATTGTTTTCTGTGATTCAAAGAAATCATGGAACTAAGGGGAGAGAATGAAAAACTCAAAAAAGACCTAGAGGGAAAGAATGATGATCTTGGAAAAGAACTAAAAGGAGATCATGACAAACACCAGAAAGAACACGAAGGAGAAAATGACAAAGTCTGGAAAGAACTAGAGGGAGAAAATGACAGACTCCAGAAGGAAGTGGAAACAATGTAGAGATCCCAGGCTGAAATGAAAAAGGAAACCAAACAGCAAAGCAAGGAGCTACAAGAAGAGATTGAGAAGCTCCAAAAGGAAATGAAAATAGTAAAGAAAACACAAGACGAAATAAAAAAGGAAATCAAAAACTCATCCAATCAAGAGGAAAGAATGGGAAGAGGCCTCAGAAGTAGAATGGAGGGAGCACAGAAAAAGAATATCAGACCTGGAATATAACACAGAACAACTAAAAAGCTGAAGTAGACTACGAAAAATTTAAAAATACACAAGAATGGAACAACCAGGAAATGTGGGACATTATGAAAAGATCAAACCTCTGCATCATAGGGATAGAGAAAGGAGAAGAATCCCAAGAGAATGGTATCAATCAGATCTTCAAAGGAATAACAGATGAAAATTTTCCCAAACTGAAAAAAGACAAACCCATACAAGAAGCACATAGAACACCAAATAGACAAGACCAGAAAAGAAACTCCCCATGCAATATCATAGTTAAAATGCTAGACATGCAATACAAAGACAAAATTCTAAAAGCCACAAGAGGAAAACAACAAGTTAAATATAAGGGGAAACCTATTATAATTACAGCTGACTTTTCAGTGCAAACTATGAAAACAAGAAAAACGTGGACCAAAGCATTCCCAGTGATAAACAACTACAAATGCCAACCCAGGTTACTATACCCAGCAAAAATGTCAATTCTGGTTAAGGAAAGAGAAAAATATTCCATGATATAAACAAGATGAAAGAATACATTTCTGGAAAACCAAACCTTTAGAGAATACTTGAAGCAATTCAAAGGGCAGAGGAGAGGAGCACTTTGAAAGGGAAATTAATAAAAGCATGACTGCAAAAGTAGAAACCTAGACCAAAAATTCAAATGGATTATAAGGGGAAAGGAAGCAACACACATCTCTCAAGTATAACCTTAAATATTAATGGTTGAAACTCCACAATGGATTAGGAAACAGAATCCATCTATATGCTTTCTAAAAGAAACCTATCTCACCCTAAAGGATAGGTGCCAACTGAAAGTGAAAGGATGGAAAAAGTATTCTATGCAAATGGTACCAAAAAGAAAGCAGGAGTTGCTATTTTAATATCAGACAAAATAGACTTCCAAGTAGAAGCAATCACAAGAGATAAACAAGGCCGTTACATCCTTGTTAAAGGGAAAATTAACCATGAAGACTTCACAATCATGAATATATATGCACCAAACTCCAATGCACCAATCTTTTTAAACACAATTCTACAGGACTCAAGGCACAGATTAACCCCAGCACACTCATAGTAAGGTACTTCAATACCCCAATGAGCCCCTTGAACAGATCAAATGGACAAAGAATAAACAGAGAGACATCTGAACTGAACAGTCCACCCAAGCACCAGAGAATTTCTACTCAGCAACCCACTGAACATTCTCCAAAATTGACTACATACTGGGACATAGAACAAAGCTCAACAAATACAAAAAATTGAAATAATTTCATGGATTCTATCAGACCACAGTGCAATAAAGCTCAATATCAACACCAGGATAAGCCCTACTACCTACAGGAACACATGGAGACTAAACAACACACTCCTGAATGAGCTTATAACAGTGAAGTTGATTCCAGCCAAAAGATTTTTCCTCGAGTCACTAGCCAGTTTCTGCTATCATGAGTACTTTCCCTTTTAAATTACTTGTTTCTGTTTTTGTTTCTGTTTCTTTTTTCTTTAATATTTTTATCGAAGTTATGTGCATTTCATACATCATTTCTCAATCCAATCTAGACACATCTTGTCTTCCATGCCCCCCACACTTGTACCTTTTTCTGATCCTTTTCAAAATTTTTCAATCTGTAATATATATATCTTATATATATATATAATATATATATATCACTAAAAAATTATATAATCTTGTTACACCAAACTGTCATCTATAGGTTGGGCTTGGGGCAAAAAGCAAAGATGGCGTAGACCAGAGGGACCTTTCATTCTTTTCCAATCTGGAGCTTATCTTTACCCACAAAGGTCACCAGATGGAGTTCCAAATTCCATGAGAAAACTGGACATGATTTGCTGACTGCAATGCCTCACCATCTCCCCTACCCTGACCTTTAAAAGCCTCTCTCTGCCTCCCAGAAATGTGCTTCTCAGTGGACCCAGGGTCCACAGGCTGTTTTGGAGAAGGAGTGCAGAATGAGGTTCTGTGGTAAAGTGTCTTGCCAGATTGGGGAGATGTCTATCCTAAGTCTCCTTCATGACTCCCCCACTGCTAGGTTTCTGGGGTACATTGGAGGATGCTTCTCTGCACCTCATGATCTTCAGGCTTGGAAATGGACAACTCTGGGTGAAAACCTACCCACCAGACAATTTTTTTTTCTTTTTCTCTAAACTGGCTACATGCAGGCTTTCCAGGATTCTCTCTCTCTCTCTCTCTCTCTCTCTCCCTCTCTCTCATTCATCCTCTTCCATGTCTGAGCTCTCCTCTACCATTCCTGCACCTGATTTGAATTTCCACAGTTGCCTTTTTTATGTTTTTATTTTTTTTCACTTATTATTTTTTTATTTGTATGAATGTACTGTCTGCATGTAGGCTGGTGCACCTGTGTCGTGCAATGCTGTGGAGGTCAGAAGAGAGAGTCGGATTCCCCTGGATCTGGAGTTAAAGACAGTTCTTAGCCGCCATGTAGGTGCTGGGAAACGAACCCGTGTCCTCTGCAAGAGCAGTCAGTGCTCTTAACTGATGAGCCATCTCTCCAGCCCCCACAGTTGCCATTTTATCTAATCACATGACCACCATTCCGGTGAGTGCTAAGCACGTGGCATGAACGCATTTACCAGGCAGAATAACAAATTAATCCCAAAATATCCACTACTGGAGATTTATAATTTTGTCACAGTGTTTTCATCTGTTTCTAATTAAAATCATTTTTCCATTTTAGCTTTTGTCACAGGATTGCTGCTTAAGCTACTAGCTTTTAACAGACACTGCTTTGTTTTTGTTTTTATTCTGTTTCATCCATTAAAGTAGCAGGTAAACCCAACACCTATTTACACAAAGGTGAGCCGTATACACCCGTTCCACTTGTACTAACTCACCCTTTTGCAAGCTTTTGATGCTGTGAGCCAGGCTCACGTGGTTAAAGCTGGCCCCCCTCCTTTGCAGTTTCACTGTGATAACTGATCAGTATATTTATGCAATTAAGCTGTGCATGTGTCTGTTCCAGCTGTCTGTGTGTTTACTGTTTCATGTGTGTTAACTGTTTCATGTGTGTTAACTGTTTCATGTATGAGTCTGTCAAGGGTCTGTCAAAAACAATCTGGCCACTTCTAGGTTATATTTTGCATAAAACCTATGATATTCAAAGGCCAAAATAATCCCGTGTACCTTAAGATATGTGTTAAGACTAAATTCCAAATTATGTAGGGTGTCTCTTCCAAACTGACTATTTTAAAGTATTTTACTGTATGTGCCACTACTCTGGCTGCAACCCCCAGTACTGTACGTATTATTTCTTCTTTCCTCACTCATTCTAGGTTTCTGAACACTATTCTCCCGTACCCAACTTCATGCTTTTGATATTGTCAATTGCTGAATTTTCTTTGTTTTCACTGTCTCAGTAGGAATGAATGTCTCCTCTCTCCCCATTCTTTAGCTTCTTCCTTTATGAAACTATATATACTTCTGTTTTATAAATGTTTGGCACCAGAGAATACACTTTCTACTCAGCACCCTATGGAACATTCTCCAAAATTGACCAAATAATAGGACATGGAAAAAACCTCAACGAATAAAAAAATTGAAATAATTTCATGCATTGTATCAGACCACAGTGCAATAATGCTCAATAGCAACACCAAGATAAGTCCTACTACCTACACAAACACATGGAGACAAACAACACACATCTGAATAATGAATGGATCAAGGAAGAAATAAAGAAATAAATAAAAAAACATTCTTGGAACTAAACAACAATGACAGTACAATACAACAAAACCTATGGAACACCTTAAAAGCAGTCCTAAGAGGGAAATTTATAACCCTGGGAGCCTACATTAAAAAAAACAGAAAGAGCACAAAAAAATGAGCTAACACTGCAGCTAAAAACACTGGAAAGACAACAGCAAATGAACCCTAAACACAACAGACAGGAAGAAGTGACAAAAATCAGAGCATAAATCAATGAAATAGAAACAAAGAAAACAATACAACGAAATAATTGAATCCAAAAGTTGATTCTTTGAAAGAAAAGACAAGATAGACAGACCGCTAGGCCAGTTAATCAAAAGCAAGAAAGAGCAACTCCAGTTCAATAGAAGTCATGATTAAAGGGGAATTATCACAAAATAAAATGAAAAGATCCAGGCAATTATATGAGAATACTTCAAAAATCTATACTGTACTAAATCTGAAAACTTAAGAGAAATGGATGCATATTTGAAATCCTGGGAATCACTAAAGCTAAAACAAGAAGAGACTGACAACTTAAACAGTCCCATAATGTATAATGAAATTTAAAATGTAATAAGAGACCTCCCAACTAAAAAAAGCCCAGGCCCAGATGGTTTCAAAGCAGAATTCTATAAAACATTTAAAGAGGTCTTACAACCATTATTATTCAAACTGTTCAGTAGGATACAAGCAGAAGGAAATCTCCCAAGTTCCTTCTATGAAGAGAGCATCACTGTAATACTAAAACCAGGCAAAGATACAACCAAATAAGAGAAGTATAGACCCATCACATTAATGAACTCAGATGTAAAATTTCTCAACAAAACCTTGCAAACCTCATACAGACACACATCAAAAAGATCATCCATCATGACCAAGTTGGATTCGCACCATTGATGCAGGAATGGTTCAACATACATAAATCAATAAATATTATAACACATAAATGGACTGAAAGACAAAAACCACATGATCATCTTAATTGATAAAGAATAAGCTTTCAATAAAATCCAACACACCTTCATGCTTAAAGTCCTAGATGGAATTGGACTGGAGGGATCACCCCTCAACATAATCAAAGCCATATACAAGAAACCCAGAGCCAACATCATCCTAAATGGAGAAAAGTTAGAAGAATTCCCCTTAAAGTTAAGAACTCAGCATGGCTGCCCCCTGTAACCACTCCTCTTGAAAATAGTGCTTGAAACACTTGCTAGGGCAATAAGGCAAGACAACGAAATTAAAGGAGTACTAACTGGAAAAGAGGAAGTCAAACTATCCCTCTTTGCAGATGATAGCTTACCTAAGGGATGCCAAAAACTCTACCAGAAAACTAGAAATAGTTAAGAGTTTCAGTAAAATGTTGGAATAGAAAATTAATCTAGAAAAATAAGTAGCCTTTCTTTGTACCATCAATAAGCAACTGAAGAAGAAATACAAGAACTTCTCAATCACAATAGCCTCAAAAAAAAAAAAAAAAAAAAAAAAAAGAAATACCGAGGAACAAACCTAACCAAAGACACCAAACGTCTCTACAACAAAAAATATAGACCCCTGAAGAAGGAGTTGGAAGAAGACATCAGAAGATAGAAAGAGCTCCCATACACATGGATTAGAAAAATTAATATAGTGAAAGTGTCCATTCAACCCAAATCAATATACAGATTCAATGCAATCCCAATTAAAATCCCAAAGACTTTCTTCACATGCTTGGAAAAAATTCCTTCAATTCATATGGAAAAACAAAAGACCGCCAAATAGCGAAAACAACCCAGAGTGAAAATAGTAATAGAGGGAAGAAATCTATACCAGACTTTAAATTATACTACAGGGCTATAGTCATAGAACAGCCTGGTATTGGCACAAAAACAGATCTGTAGACCAATGGAACAAAACTGAATATCCAAACTTGAAAACATAAAATTTCAGCCACCTCATAATTGACAAGGTGGCCAAAAATACTCAATGGAGGAAAGACAGCATCTTCAGAAGATAGTATTGAGCCAGGCATGGTGGCGCATGCCTTTAATCCTAGCACTTGGGAGGCAGAGGCAGGCAGATCATTGTGAGTTCAATGCCAGCTTGGTCTACAGAGTGAGTTCCAGGACAGCTGGGGCTACAGGGAGACCCTGTCTCAAAAAAAGACACACAGAAAAAAAACAGAAGATAGTATTGGCAAAATTGGATCACCATTTGCAGAATAATAAAATTAAACCCCTACCTCTCACCCTGTACCAAAATCAACTCCAAATGGATCAAAGACCTCAACGTGAACCCCAAAACTCTGAAGGTGATAGAAGCAAAAGTTGGCAGCAACCTAAAAGACATAGGCATAGGAAAAGACTTTCTAAATCAGACAGCAGCTACACAGGAAATACGTTCAAAAATTGACAAGTGGGACCTTATTAAACTCAATAGATTCTGTACAGCAAAAGAAACTATCAGGGAAGTGAAGAGAAAACCCACAGAGTGGTTGGAAACGTGCACTGCTGATACATCTGACAGAGAATTAACTTCCAGAATATGTAAATTACTCAAAAAACAAACAAGTAAGAAAACAAATGGCTCACTCAAGAGATGGAGTAAAGAGCTGAACAGAGACTTCACAAGTGAGGAAATAGTGATGGCTTAAAAACATCTTAAAAAATGTTCAATATTGCTACTAACTAAGGAAACACAAATAAAAACGAATTTAAGATCTCATCTCACCATGCATGCCCAGTTGTCCAGGTGGGTTTTCCTGTATGCAGGCCTGTGCAGGCCCATCCTGGCACCCACTACCCAATGTTAGATCCATAGAGAGGAACTGCATGCATGGATAGAAGGACAGTCAGACAGCACAAACTCTGTGCCCAATTGCTCAGGTGGGTTCTGGGCATACCCCACACCCCCCCTGCTCAAGCTACTGATAATGTGGTGGAAAGTATAAACTGCTGGTGCTGTGGTTTACTGTGGTAGGGAGGATCCCAGCAATTTCAGTGATTCAAGGCTGCATAGCCAAAACTGAGGAAGAAACAAGCAGGAAGCAAACTGAGTGACCAACCAGTCCTCCATATTAACATTTCATATTAGCAACAGACGCAAACAAACAAAGGGGAAAAACAACAACAAGAAGAACAACAACAAATACACATGCCAAAGACACAGCAGAAAAACAACAATTGGGGAAAAACTCAAAATAAATCCCCACCGATCTCAACCAATCCTGTAGAAGATCAAAACAACTAGATCTACCTGGAAGGAAACCAAGACACCGACCTTAAAAGAATAATTGTAGACATATTCAAAGACTATAAATAACAAATCAGAGAATTAAATGGAGATAATGAAAAACTAATGAAGGAACTAAAAGGAAAGAATGAAAAATTCTGGACAGAACTAGAAAGAAAGATTGGGAAACTCTTAAAAGAACTAGAGGGAGAGAATGACAAACCCCAGAAGGAACTGGCAACATTGAAAAGATTTCAGGCTGAAAGGAAAAAAGAAGCTGACCAGTGAAGCAAGGAGCAAGAAGAAGAGAATAAAAAGCTCCAAAATGAAGTGGAATTACTGAAGAAAGCACAGGATGAAATAAAAAAGGAAACTGAACATTCATCCAATCATCAGGAGAGGATGGGAAAAAGCCTCAGAAGCAGAATGAATGAAGCAGAAAAAAGAATATCAGACCTACAGGATAATACAGCACAGGTAGAAACCTCAAGTTAAGGTTATGAAAAATTAAAAAAAAAAAAAAAACCGAGTGGAACAAACAGGAAATGATGGACACTATGAAAAGAAGAAAACCTCTGCATCATAGGGATAGAGGAAGGAGAAGAATTCCAAGAGAATGGTATTGATCAGATCTTCAACACAATAATAGAAGATAATTTCCCCAAACTAAAAAAAGACAAACCCATACAAATACGAGAAGCACATAGAACACCAAATAGACAAGACCAGAACAGAAATTCCCCATGTCACATCATAGTTAAAAAAAATTGATGCTCAAACAATGTCAAAATTCTAAAAGCCACAAGAGAAAAATAACAAGTTACATATAAGGGGAAACACATCAGAATTACAGCTGACTTCTCAGTGCAAACTATGAAAGCCAGAAATACATGGACCAAAATATTCCCAGTGCTAAATGACTTTAGATGCCAAGCCAGATAGCTATACCTAGAAAAATGTCAATCATAGTTGAAGGAGAAAAAATATCTTTCATGACATAAACAAAATGAAACAACACATGTCAAGAAAACCAACATTTTGGAAAATACTCAAAGCAATTCAAAGAAGAGAGAAAAGGAGAAACTACCCTTCAGCAATCCAAGAGAGAAATTACCAGAAGCATAACAGATTAAATAAATACCTAGACCAAGAATTCAAATGAAAAATAACTTGAAAGGAAAGAACATGCATCTCTCAGTAATATCCTTAAATATTAATGGTCTAAAATCCCCAATCAAAAGTCATAGCCTGGGAGAATAGTATTCCCAGTATTAAGCAACTATAGGTGCCAACACAGATTACTATACCTGTCAAAAATGTCAATTACAGTTGAAGAAGAAAAAAAATCTTTCAAAATGAAAGAATTCCTATCCAGGAAACCAACCCTAATGAGCAACTCTCTCCAGGCAGATAAAGAGAGTAACGAATAAAAGTATAACTGCAGAAATACAAACATAGACCAAGAATGAAAACAGAAAATGAGGTCAAAGGAAGCAGCACACACCTCTCAGCAATAACTTTAAATATAAATGTGCTGAACTCCCTCAATCAAAAGACATAGACTGGAAGAATGGATTAGGAAACAGAATCCATCTATATGCTGCCTACAAGAAACACATCTCACCCACAGGAATAGACACCAGCATAGAGTGAAAGGATGAAAAAAAAATCCCAGCAAAGGGTACTAAAAATAAGCAGGAGTTACCATTCTAATATCAGAAAAAAATAGATCAAAAAGTAAAATTAATCAGAAAAGACAAAGAGGGCCATTATATCCTTATCAATAGAACAATTAACAAGGAAGATTTCACAATCTTAAATGTTTATGCACCAAACTCTGGAGCACCAAACTTTATTAACACAACCCTTAAGGACTTCAAGACACAGATTAATCCTAGCATGATAATAGTGGTGGACTTCAATACCCCACTGAGCCACCTGGATAGATCAACTGGACAGAAAAATAAACAGAGAGACATCAGAACTTAACAATACAATACACTAAATGGACCTCATAGATATCTACAGAATATTACACCCAAACACCAGTTAATTTACTTTCTACTCATCTCCTCATGGAATATTCTCTCAAATCGACCACATACTGGGACACGAAAGAAATATCAACAAATACAAAAGGATTGAAATTATTCCATGCACTCTTTCTGACCACAGTGCAATAAAGTTCAATGATAGCACCGGGGTAAGCCCTACTAACTATAAGAACACATAGAGACTAAACAACACAATTCTGAACAATGAGTGGGTCAGAGAAGAAATAAAGAATGAAATAAAAGCATTCCTGGAACCAAATGAAAACGACAATACCACACAACAAAACCTGTGGGATACATTAAATTCATTCCTAAGAGATAAATTCATAGCACTAAATGCCCACATTAAAAAAAAATAAACAGAAATAGAACACATTAAAGATCTAACACTGCAGCTAAAACACTTGACAGACAACAACAAATGAACCCTAAACCTAACAGACAGGAAGAAATAACAAAAATCAGAGCAGAAATCAATGAAATAGAAACAAATAAAACAATACAAAAATCAATGAATCCAAAAGCTGGTTCTTTGAAAAGATAAACAAAATAGACCTCTAGCCCAGTTAAACAAAAGAAAGAAAGAGCAACTCCAAATTAACAGCATTCATGAGCAAAGCAGAAACATCACAAAAGCTAAAGAAAAGATCCAGACAATCATATGAGAAAACTTCAAAAACCTATACTCTACTAAATTTGAAAACCTAAGAGAAATGGACAGCTATCTGAAATCCTGGGATTCACCAAAGCTTAACCAAGAAGAGATTGACAGGTTAAACAGACCCATAATACTTGAGGAAACTGAAGATGTAATAAAAAGCCTCCCAACTAAAAAAAAATGCCCAGGCCCAGATGATTTCACAGCAGAATTCTATAAAACATTTAAAGAGGTCTTAAACCATACCCCTCAAATTTTCAGAATGATACAAACAGAGGGAAATATCCCAAATTCCTTCTATGAAGTCAGCATCACTCTAATATCAAAACCATGTAAAGACACAAACAAGAAAGAAAAGTATAGCTCCATATCATTAATGAACAGACATGCAAAAATTCTCAACAAAATACTTGCAAATCACATACAGACACACATCAAAAAGATAAGCCATCATGACCAGGTTGGATTAACACCAGGGATGCAGGGATGGTTCAACATACATAAATTAATATATATATATATCTACTATATATCTACTATATTATATATATATATTATTTTAATCTATATTATTTAATATATATATATATATTAAAACACATAAATGATCTAAAAGACAAAAACCACATGATCATCCTAAATGATGCAGAAAAAGCTTTCAACAAATTCCAGCATCCTTTCGTGCTTAAAGTCCTAGAGGGAATTAGATTGGAAGGAGTACTAATTGGAAAAAAGAAGTAAAACTATCCCTTTTTGCAGATGATATGATAGTTTACCTAAGGGATGCTAAAAATTCCATCAGAATGAGGTCCCACTTGTCAGCTGTTGTCCTTTTTTCCTGTGTAGTTGCTGTCTGATTTAGAAAGTATTTTCCTATGCCTTTGTCTTGTAGATTGTTACCGACTTTTTCTTCTATCACCTTCAGGGATTCAGGTTTCAGGGTGAGATCTTTGATCCACTTCGAGTTTGTTTTTATTTTTTTTATTTTATTTATTTTTGTATGTGTATGAGTGTACTGTTTGCATGTAGGTCTGTGCACCCGTGTCATGCATGGAAGATATGTATACATATTCTATTCATATTCTTTTGACCTGCATGCAACTTTACTGTTAAAATGTCAATCTCTAAATGTGTTTAGGAACTAATCTATAGTTTATTTTCAGAATTTGTAATTTTGATATGTATTTGGAGTATATATGTATATATGTATGCATATTTTGGAATAATATAAAATTAAAGGGAACAAAAAAGAGAGAGAAAAACGTAACAAAAAAACTAGCCAAAACAGTAAACTTGCGCATTGAAAAGGTTATAAAAGACTGAGAAAAAGATGAAAGACAGGACTTAACATGTATGACAGAGTCTATGAGCTCTGGCAGGGGGATGGGCATTATAAGGGGAGGGCATGGATGGGAGAAAAAGTCTTGTTTTAATTGAGAAATGTTGTATGAAATGTGCTCAATAAAAATTAACTTAAAAAAAAGAGATATCATCTCACCCCCATAAGGCTGGCTAAGATCCAGAAAACAAATGATACCAAATGCTGGAGAGGTTGTGGGGAAAGGGGAACACACATCCACTGCTGGTAGGAATGCAAACTCATACAACCATTATGGAAGCAGTGTGGAGAACACTTTAAAGACTCAAAATGAGTCTACCACCTGACCCAGACATACCATTTCTGGGGATATACCAACAAGACTCATCCTACCACAAAGATACATGAATATCCATGTTTATTTCAGCTCTCTTCACAATAGTGAAGAGCTGGAACCAACCCAAGTGCTCCTCAACCAAGGAGTGAATAGAGAAAATGTAGCACATCTACACAGTGGAGTTCTATGCAGCAGTAAAGAAAGATGATATCATGAAATTTGCAGTTAAATGGATGGAACTATAAAATATTATGTTAAGTGAAGTAACACAGTTCCAGAAAAACAAAAGATTAATGGTATTCTTCATCTGTGGATGCTAGCACCAAGTACCTAGTTGCAAGGCAAGCTGAGCAACATTGATATATTCCTCATGATCTGAAAACAACTGACCTCATATATTGTGAATCCCTACACAGTTTCTAGAACTAACCTACAATTTATTTTCAGACTATGGATTTTTGGTATAGGATGGTGGGCGTGTATACACATTTTAGAGTAACATAAAGTTAAAATGGAAAAATATGAATCAAGAAATATGATATAGAAATAACACACAGTTTGTTTTCAGAAGATACAATTTTAGTTTAGGTGCGATGTATCAGGGTGGTGTAACTTAGCCTTTCTGGGTACTTAATGACCATATGTAGTACCCATACCGATTTGGTCGAGGGACCTAAGGGATTACTTTCTTCCTTCCTCTCAGTTGTCAGCTAAGTTTCAGGGGACTATGCATGTGGGCATCTCTTGAAATATCCTGCAAATGTGGGTCACCAGTCTTGGAGATCCACTAATGGGATTTCAGCCCGTGTCCAGCCTATAAAGTCGAAAGTCTGCTCATGCTTCAAAAAAGGAAGCATGGTTTAGCAAGACCTGATTTTTCCTCGAGTGAATGTAACTGTTAAAGAAAAGCTGAAAGGAGCCAGGGTTTCCCCCCCCCCCAAAAAAAAATAACTTGAGTGACCCCTGAGGACCAGATCCTCAACTGACCTTGACAAAATAAAAACTTTGGTTAATTTGGGCTAACTGTGTGGCCTTAACCATCCTAAAGTAAATTATAACCGGAAATAAATAATAAGTTCTGAGAAATTGGACTTCAGATATAATATTTGCAATCTTAGTAAATAGACAAAAAGAAAAAAAGAGAGAGAAAGCACTGCTTTTTCACCTATGTTCAATTCTTACTGGCAAGTGCATCTACTCTGTGGCTGCCACTGCTTTTGCCATTCTTCAAAGACATGAGACACAGCTTTTTTTTTTTTTTTTTTTTTTATTTACTACTGTTAGATAATGGAACTTTATAATTGTTGTGCATGGCAGTTCAAAGTTCTGCTCTGCAACACGTGACGTGCAATGCCGCGGAGGTCAGAAGAGGGCGTCGGACTCCCCTGGAACTGGAGTTCTCCTGGAATTGGAGTTTCAGACAGCTCTCGGCCGCCATGTGGGTGCTGGGGATCGAACCCGGGTCCTCTGCAAGAGCGGTCGGCGCTCTTAACCGCTAGGCCATCGCTCCAGCCCCGAGACACAGCTTTTTAACGCTCTAATATGGACAGAAGACTCACATCTCTCTATGAATCCTTGAAACCTTCAAAGACAAATGGGGACTACTGAGCTCTCCAGCTTGTGGCCTGAGTGGCTACTCGGATTTCAGCCTCTTCAGAGTGTAGACTGCCATTGTTGGACTACCCAGGCTGAGGCATGGAGGCCAGTGCAGGAAGATCAAGACAGGATGCCTGCTTGGTGGACCTCATTTGGGTGAGCATGGTGGGGGAGGGACCATGATTAGCATGATTGATGGCTGTTTGGTCTTGTCAAGTAGGAACCTTCAAGCACTTCCTTGGGGAAAACATGACAAATTTTAGCAAAAAATAAATAAATTAATTGATTAAAAAATAAATTAAAATAAAATGTTTGGTAACAGCACGATAAAGAAACTGCATTGGCCAGTTTGGCGACCATAGCCTTGAGAATGCAAAGAAACTGGTTGGGACTGTATGCTGTAAATGACATCTACAATGTCTGAATGAAAGCACTTCCATGTATGTGCATCTGCTCAGTACAACTTTTTAAACTGCCATCACCTAAATTAATTATTAGATCCTTATCCCACAGCTGGAGATTCTCATTACTGTGCAACCTGCTAACAGTAAGATTAGGTTTTGTATCTGGGGTTTACGTGGGACAGTCCAAATGGAACTAATTTTTGGTGAGCATGATTTAACTCTAATTCCTGTCTTCTGAAGACATGTGAAAATACCACCACCACCACCACCACCTGCCTCTTTTTCTTTTTTCCTTCTACAATTCAGAATTTATTAAGGACAACCATGCTTAAAGTTTGCCTTGACCTTGCCTCCCCAACAGTGGCCATGGTCTTGGTTTCTCACTTTATCCCTCACTCTTTTCCAGGTATAAGAAAAAAATTAAGATATAAAGGCCAAGGATGATCTCCCAGACTGCTGTGAAGGATTTTATGAAAAATGGCTTTTAAGGTATTTAATGGCAGAGAGGAGGCAGCTGAGTCCTCTGGATAGTCTGTGCTACAACAAAAGCCTAAGCTCCATGCCCAAGCCATGGTAGCTGCCTGAGTCAAATGGCATTCCCACAGTGGGACAGGTGGGGCTCCGCCAAGCCTTATCCCAATGGGACCTGGCCTAATTCTGTTCTTACAGGAGCCTGCTTCAAGTGTGGCAAAGGAGGTCACTGGGCTAGAAACTGCCCAAATACCCAAGCCATCCAACATGCTGTGCTCTCTCTGCCAGCAGCCTGGACGTTCAAAGTCTGAGTGCCTGGATGTGGGTTCATCCTCTGTGTCATGCCAGAGTGGTCCAGCCCCATTGCTCCAGGCACCCCATCTCCCTCTGGCCTCTGAATTCCTCAACCTGGCAGAGGACTGATGGCAGCCAGATTTGGAGACCCCCACTGACCCTTGTCCAGCCCAGGGTAATGCTCCAGGTAGTTAGTAAGTCTATCTCCCTCCTGTTGGACAGCTGGGCTAGATTTCTATACCAACCTCACACTCTGGCCCTACAGTTACCTCATCAATTTCTGTCACAGGAGTGGATGGGAACCCTCTTTCCTGTGAAGGACTCTATATCTCTCCTGTGTCCTTGCTGGTCATTTTTTTCACCCATTAATTTTCAGTCATTTCTGTCTATCCAGTTTACCTTCTGGGCCATTACGTCCTTAGCCACTTCTCCCACCCTGGGTTGTCCAGACCCTACCCTCCCTGATCCTGTCAACACGCAAGTCTGGGACATTTCCACTCCAGTAAACACCTCCCACCACTCATCAGTCCTGATATGCTTCACGGACCCCACCTGTTTTCTTTCCAGTCCCCAGTTTCTTATTTCTCAAACCCACCTCTATGGGCTCAAGTCTACTATTACATGCCTCTTATCTCCACTAACTAACCCTGCAACACCCTCATTCTTCCAGTTCATAAGTCCTCTGCTACCTACCATCTAGCTCAGGACCTCTGCCCTAACCCTTAAACCTCAGTCCCCACATTTCACTGTCCAGGCCTTCTTTACTGTGCCTTCATACTTCTTTTTGACTTCACATGGGAGGATCCAAAAAATCAGGTCTTCAGCCAAGCCTTGGCCTGAGATCTCTTCTCCTTTTACTCCACTCCTACTGTACCCTTTCAGAACCCTCAGGTCAGATCAATGTCATATGAGATCCACAGCCTCCAGAGTCAGCAGACCACATCCTCTCTTTTCTAGGATTGGTGGCTTTTTCCATACCTGGATCCATAATTTTGCTGTTACAGCTGAACCATTCTACCAGGCAGCTTAGGAAACCCCCACAGGACCTCTCTCCCATCCCACCATCATCCACCTCTCTCTCCTTAGGATCCCTCCTGGCTGCCCCTACTTTGGGTCTCCCAGACTCATGTCCTTTCTACCTCTTTATAGACAGAAAGTTGGGAGTGGCCACAGGGTGGCCAACCCATTGAGCCCTCATACTGGGCAGTAGTGTTTCTCTCCAAACATCTTGACCCCACTATCTGTGGATGGCAGCCATATTTGAAGGCACTGGGAGTAATGGTCAAACTTGCCCTTCTCCAGCCCACCAACATGTACTCTCCACATAGGCTTTCAGACCTCCTTTGTCATTCCTCTCTTCCCCTCCCTGCTCCAACCTCAGTGGAGTCCACAAACACTGACCTGCCCTCTCTCACTCCAGGGGACAGTGTTCTCCTTAAAACTTTATCATTTAAGTCTCTTGATCCCAGGTGGACTGGACCCCACATCATCATCCCATCATCCTTACCATGCCATCAGCAGTCAAACTTCTAGGCCACACACTGATATCATTTGTCTAGACTCAAGAGAGACCCAACCCAGGATGGATGGTCCATCAAACAACTGGGACCCACCACTCTCATATTTTCCAGAGACACTCAAGGACAGGTCTGAATGGCTGGACAGGGCAGCCTTCACCTCTACACTATCATTTTCACCTCCTTCCCCTCTGCTACCCCTACTGCCACAGGAGACAAATGCCATGTCACCCTGGCCAGGTCCCTTTGTCTTGTTACTGTCTCAATTTTCACCCAACCAGGAACACATCCAAGAAGTCTCCAGAGTGTTCCTTACACCCCTACATTCCTGTTTCCACACCCCTGCCTACTCCCATCTTTCCCTCCCTTCAACTTTCCAGCTCAGCAAGAAGAAGCCAGAGACGAGTCCTCACCCCCTATACTCTAAGAGTCTGGGATGTTAGGTCAGGCTAGGAGAAAAAGCTAAGATGGCATAGACCAGAAGGACCTTTCCTTCTTTTCTGCTCTGAAGCTTGTGTTTCCCTGCAAAGGATCACCGGATGGAGTTCCAAATTCCCTGAGACCACCAGACCTGATTGGTTGATTCCAACACCTTACCATCTCCAGTCCCCTGACCTCTCCCTGCCTCCCAGAAATGTGCATTTCATGACCCTGGATGGCTGCGGATTCGCTCGAGAGAGAGTGTATTTCCTGGAATAAATGACTGCCTTTATATACTTTTAATTCAGCCTGATTCAGCGTTTTCTTAGGGTCTGTTATACCTCTCAATTTCCATATCATATTTCAAGAATTACATTTTCCTTTTAAATTTATATTACTCTGAAATATACCTACACATCTTCCACCCATATACCAAGATTACAAAGTCTGAACACAAGTGATGGGTTAATTCTAGAACCTGTTAAGGGATTTAGATTATCAGAGCATAGTTGCTTTCAGGGAAAGGGGTATATAACGTTGATGTTGCTCAGTTTGCCTTACAAATGGGTGCTTGGTACTAGCATCCACAAATGAGGGACACCATTCATCCTTTGCTTTTCTGGGACTGTATTACTTCATTCAACATAATATCTTCTAGTTCCGTCCATTTACATGCAAAGTTCATGATGCCATCTTTCTTTACTGCTGCACAGAACTCCACTGTGTAGATGAACCACATTTTCTCCACCCACTCATTGGTTGAGGGGCATTCGGGTTGCTTCCAGCTATTCACTATTGTGAAGAGAGCTGCAATGAACATGGTTGAGCATGTATCTCCGTGGTAGGATGCGTCTTGTGGGTATATACCCAAGAGTGGTATGGTTGGGTCAGGTGGTAAGCTCTTCTTGAGTCTCTTCAGAGTTCTCCATACTGCTTTTCTTAGTGGTTGTACTAGTTTACATTCCCACTAGCAGTGGATGAGTGTTCCCCTTTCCCCACAACCTCCCCAGCATTTGGTATCATTTATTTTCTTGATTCTAGCCAGCCTTATCAGAGTGAGATGATATCTTAAAGTTGTTTTAATTTGTATTTCCTTAATTTTTAGCGATGTTGAACATTTTTAAGATGTTTCTAAGCCATCTTTATTTCCTCATTTGTGAAGTCTCTGGTAAACTTTTTACTGCATTTTTTGAGTGATTCATTTGTTTCTTACTTTTTTGTTTTGTGAGTAGTTTAAATATTCTGGAAATCAATTCTTTGTTGGATGTATCACTGGTAAAGGTTTCCTCCCCACTCTGTAGGTTTTCTCTTCACTTCACTCTCTCTTTTGCTGTACAGAAGCTTTTGAGTTTAATGAGGTCCCACTTCTCAATTGTCAACCTCATTTCCCCTGCAGCAGCTCTCTGAGTTAGGGTGTCTTCTATTCCTATGTCTTATATGTTGCTGCCAATGTTTTATTCTATCATCTTCAGAGTTTCTTGTTTCACATTGATCCATTTGGAGTTGCTTTTTGTACAGGGTGAGAAGTAAGGATTTAGTTTTATTCTTCTGCAAGTAGTGATCAAGTTTTGCCAATACCATTGGCTGAAGATGCTGTCTTTCCTCCATTGAGTCTTATTGGCCCCTTTGTCAAATATAAGGTGGCTGAAATTGTTTGTGCTCAAGTTTGGATCCCCAATTCTGTTCCATTGTTCTACAGGTCTGTTTATGTGCCAGTACCAGGCTGTTTCTATGACTATAGCCCTGTAATATACTTAGAAGTCTGGTATAGTGATCCCCTCTGTATTGCCCTTTTCACTCAGAGTTGCTTTGGCTTTTCAGGGTCTTTTGTTTTTCCATATGTATTTAAAGATTGTTTTCCCCAAATCTGTGAAGAAACCCATGGATATTTTAATTGGGATGGCATTGGCATTGAACTTGTATATTAATTTGGGTAGACCAGACATTTTTACTATATTAATTTTCCCAATCCATGAGCATGGGAGGTCTTTCCATCTTCCGATGACTTCTTCAATTTCCTTCTTCACGGGTTTAAAGTTTTTGTTGTAGAGATCTTTGGTGTCTTTGGTTAGGTTTGCTTCCAGGTATTTTATTGGTTTTGTGGCTATTGTGAGTGAGAAGGTCTCCTTGTATTCCTCCTTCAGGAATTGCTTGTTGTTGATGTAAAGAAAGGCTATTGATTTTTGTAAGTTAATTTTGTATCCCACTTTACTGAAGTCTTGCTCATTTCTAGGAGTTTTCTGGTGGAGGTTTTAGCATCCCTTAGGTAAACAATAATATCGTCTGCAAAAAAGAATAGCTTGGCTTCCTCTTTTCCAATTAGTACTAATTTAATTTCCCTTTCTTGTCTTATTGCCATAGCACGTGTTTCAAGCACTATATTAAAGTGGAGTTGGGATAGGGGGCAGCCTGGCCAGGTTCCTGCCTTTAAGTTGAATGCTTCTAACTTGTTTCTATTTAGGATAATGTTGACTGTGGGCTTGTTGTATATGGCTTTGATTATGTTGAGGAATGTTCCCTCCAGTCTATTTCCCTCTAGGACTGTAAGCATGAAAGGATGCTGGATTTAGTCAAAGGCTTTTTCTACATTGATTGACATGTTTGTGTGGTTTTTGTTTTTCAGTACATTTATGTGTTTTATAATATTTATTGATTTTCATTTGTTGAAACATCCCTGAATCTCTGGTATGAATCCAACATGGTCATGATGGATGATCTTTTTGAGATGGGTCTGTATACTGTCTGCAAGTATTTTAATGAGAAATTTTGCATCTGTATTCATTAAAGAGATGGGTCTATAGTTATTTTTTTGGTTGTATCTTTACCTGGTTTGGGTATTAGAGTGATGCTGGCTTCATAGAAGGAATTTGGGAGAGTTCCCTCTGTATTCTTCTGAACGGTTTGAGAAGTAATGGCTGTAAGTCCTCTTTAAATGTTTTATAGAATTCTGCTGTATACCCATCTGGACCTGGGCTTTTTTTATTTGAGAGATATTTTTTATTACATTTTCAATTTCCTCAAATATTA
The DNA here is from genome assembly GCA_009823505.1 of Rhizomys pruinosus. Lineage (NCBI taxonomy): Eukaryota > Metazoa > Chordata > Mammalia > Rodentia > Spalacidae > Rhizomys > Rhizomys pruinosus. Next base: position 322,051 of record VZQC01007933.1, read on the forward strand.
TGTGTCTGTTTAAACTGTCAATCTTTGGTTAAAGTGTCAAAGCTTGGTTAAGCTTTGTTTATTCCCAGGATTTCAAATATTCATCCAATTCTCTTAGGCTTTCAAGTTTAGTAAAGTATAGGTTTTTGAAGTATTCCCATATGATTGTCTGGATTTTTACTCTCTGTTGTGATGTTTCCCCTTTCATTGCAAATTCTATTGATTTGGAGTTGTTCTTTATTTATTTTGGTTAACTGGTGTTCTAGTTTGTCTTCCATTGCTGTGACAAAGCACTCTGACCGACACCAACTTGGGGAGGAAAGGGTTTATTCAGCTTACATCTCCTGGGTCACAGTTCATCACTTAGGGAACCCAAGGCAGGAACTCAGGGCAGGAACCTGGAGGCAGGAGCTGAAGCACAGGCCATGGAGGAATGCTGTTCACTGGCTTGCTCCACTGCCTCATGCCCAGACTGCCTTCTTATACGATACACAACAGCCTGCCCAGGGTGGCACTACTCATTGTGGGCTGGGCCCTCCCAGATTGCCTGACAATCAAGACAATACTCCATAGATGTGGTCACAGGCCAATCCAATGGAGCCAAGTCCCCAATTGATGCTCCCTCAACCCAGGTACGTCAAGTTGACACTAAAGCTCTCCAGCACAACTGGGTTAGAGGTCTATCTTGTTTGCCTTTTCAAGGAACCAACTTTTTGATTCATTGATTCTTTGTATTCTTTTCTTTGTTTCTATTTCATTGATTTATGCTCTGATTTTTCTTATTTCTTAATGTCTCTTGCCTTTAGGGTTCCTTTGTTGTTGTCTCTCCAGTGTTTCTAGCTGCAGTGTTAGATTGTTTATTTGTGCTCTTTCTGTTTTTTTAATGTAGGCACCCATTGCTATAAATTTCCCTCTTAGGACTTCTTTTAAAGTATCTCAAAGATTTTTTTGTGTTGTATTGTCTTTTTTGTTTAGCTCCAGGAATGCATCTATTTCTTTCTTAATTTCTTCCTTGACCCATTAATTATTCCACAGTGTGTTGTTTAGTCTCAATGTGTTCTTCTGGGTGCCAGGGCTTATTCTGGTGTTGATATTGAGCTTCATTGCTACTGTGGTCTGATAGAATGCATGAAATTATTTCAACCATTTTGTAATTTTTGAGGTTTATTCTGTGTCCCAGTATGTGGTCAATTTTGGAGAAGGTTCCGTATGGTGCTGAGTAGATAGTATATTTTTTGTTGTTTGGTTGGAATATTTGGTAGATGTCTGTGAGGTCCATTTGATGTATTTTATTGTTCAGTTCAGATGTCTCTCTATTCTTTGTCCAGTTGACCTATCCAAAGGGCTCAGTGGGATATTGAAGTCCCTCACTATTCCTGTGTTGGGATTAATCTGTGCCGTAAGGTCTTGCAAGATTGTGTTTATAAAGTTGGGTGCAGCAGAGTTTGGTGTGTATATATATTTATGATTATGAAATCTCCATGGTTACTTGTGCCTTTGATAAGGATGTAGTGACCCTGTTTGTCTCTTCTTATTAGTTTTACTTTGAGATCTCTTTTGTCTGATACTAGAATGGGAACTCCTGCTTGCGTTTTGGTTCCATTTGCTTGGAATATTTTTTCCATCCTTTCACTTTAAGTTGGTGGCTATCCTTGATGGTGATATGTGTCTCCTGTTACAGCATATAGATGGACTCTGTTTTCTGATCCATTCACCCAGTCTATGTCTTTTGATTGGGGAATTTAACCCATTAATATTTAATGTTATTATTGAAAAATGTGTTGCTTCTTTTCATCCTATTTTCTGTTTGCGTTCTTGGTATAGGTTTGTATTTTAATAGTTATCCTTTTATTAGTTTCTGTCTCACACTGTTTGGGGATAGTTGATCATTTCTTCTGACTTTTGAATTGCTCCAAATATTTTCTAAAGAGTCGGTTTCCTGGAAATGCATTGTTTCTCTTTCTAACCATGGGACATGTCCTTGGTCCAATTCATTTTATTGAGGTCCTTGGTCCAATTTATTTCCTTGAGTCACAATCTTCAGGAAATTTCATCAGGAATACTAGGTTTCAGATACACACCTCTGGTGTCTATCCAGAAGTTAGTGCAATTATTTTACCTGGAGGCATGGAAATCAAAGACAAATGTTTCCCTCAAATGACATGCTCAACACAAGCAGGTAACCCTAGATGCAATGTGCTTTTCAAATAACGTACATACTCTAATATCCAAGTTTTGGGTACAGGTGTAAATTCAGAAATGGTACAGCACTAGATGCTTTGGGGTAAGTAAAAGGAAATTCAATAGATGAGGTAATGGTTTTGAAATTGTGAAAACCAAAGACTGTTCTAGAATGACTCCATTTATGCTTTTGATTTTAATGATATGACACTCTTTTGAGACTTTTCTAGAATAAGCCCTAGACATGCATGATAAGTTCTCAGCTGCAGAGAAGCAGTTGCCTCCACAGTCAATTGCTTCTGCAATCTGACAGTGGTCAGAGAAAAAAAGACAGAGAAATGATTTATTAGTAATGGTTTATGACTAAAAGTCAGTATTTTTGGCACGTGTCATGAACATTTTAATTTGCTCATTTTTTTATAACCTCTGACCAAAAGCCAATCCATTTCCTTACCTAGGAATACATTCAGCAAGTAATTATTTCTAGAAAATTTAGAAAAAAAAACACATTTTATTATTACTTGAAAAAACCATGTGGATAAAACAGAGCATTCTGAAAAAAAATGAGAAGTGTTCAACATCGCTAACAATTAAGGAAATGCAAATTGAAACCACTATAAGATATCAACTTACTCCAATAAGACTGGCTAGGATCAAGAAAGCAAATGATACCAAGTGCTGGAGAGGTTGTGGGGAAAGAGGAACACTAATCCATTGCTGGTTGGAATGTAAACTTGTACAGCCACTATGGAAAGCAGTGTGGAGAACCCTTAGAAGACTCAAAATGAGTTTGCCATTTGACCCAGTCATACCACTCCTGGGTATATACCCTCAAGACTCATCTTACTGCAGAGATACATGCACAGCTATATTTATTGCAGCTCTGTTCACAAGAGCAAAAAGCTGGAACCAATCCAAATGCCCCTCAACTGACAAGTGGATAGAGAAAATGCGGTACATGTACACAATGGAATTCTATGCAGTGGTAAAGAAAGACAACATCATGAACTTTGCAGGTAAATGGATGGAGCTAGAAGACACCATGTTAAGTGAAGTAACACAGTCCCAGAAAAACAAACTACAAATGGTATCCCTCATAAATGGATGCTAGTGCCAGTAACCCAATTACAAATATTTCTTGTGGAGAGGAATGCATATTAAAAGAACAACAAGAGAAGACTGCATCAGAAAACTGACTGAAATGGTGAATCAGGAAGGGTGGGAGGGATGGGAGAGGGACATGGGTGTATATTCGATTAATGCATATTTAATTGATGTGAGTTCAACAAGTATCCAGTTTTGCCCAGACTCTGTCTACAGGTTACATGGTGTTTTAGGACTTAGTAAAAGTAAATATGTGTATATTAAACAACATTGGTTTACAGGCTCTGATAAAAACGGTAATGCATCTGAGTTAAATGGAGATATAAATTGCTGTTGTCCACATTTGTTTTACATAAAATCTGTATAACAATAACTTTGGGATTGGCACATACAAATGTTCTCTATAATTTTTCTGTTGTACAGTATCACCTTGTAGCATTCTCTTTCACCTATAGGATGATTTAACTTAAAAATTAAGTTTGCTTCCCAAGTTAATCACATACAGTCACCCAAAACAGCATGGGTGAATTTGATGAAATCTGTGCCTTGATTCCAGCCTATAGGTATGTGTAATACAACTGCCTTTTTGAGACTCATGGGTCAAAAAAACAAAAACCTAAAATAAAAAAGGGGGATACAGATAGATATGAAACCTTTTTGTCAAAAACCTTGCAATTCAAATCTTAAAACTAACTACGGGAAAAGATTTGTATGTTCCAACAGGTCAAAATGTCACCAACTTAATGGCTGAGAAAGAAAAGATACAGCTTTGCATTGAGTAGGATGTACCAGAAAGTGCCAACAGAAAGGTTGGCCCGTCTGAACATTGAAAGGAAGAAAAGCCTCAGATTGCTACAAACATCAAACCCCTCTGTGGATCCTACTTGTAACAACTATTTATAATGAGTCCTAATGAAACTTACCTTCTAGGTGCCACAAAGGTTTTAATACGAGAGACTTTCTTACCTCCCCACCATAGAACAAGGAGAAATATGATGATGATGAGGTCGTTCTCCAACTGTAAATTGGAGACAACTATTATAGAGGTAATCTCTTATAAAACCGGTAAAACTGCCTTCTTTAATTGACTAATAGACATAGGAACTGTGAAAAGGATTATTCTCTATTCAGAACCAAATATAATACTAAAGTCTCCTTAAGCTGTGCACTTAAGCAAAATATATTAATACAGGAGAGCTCTGATATCAGCAATGGATTATTCTACCAAGGAGATGTTGGCCAGGGGATCCAAGCCCCCCCCCCAAAAGGTAAAGGCTTCTTGCCTGTAAACTGGGATACCTGCAAGAAGAGAGGCAATAAGGCCCTGCTGTCAAAGACCTGATGTAAGCATGGGAAAGATGTATTGAGACCGCACTTGCAAGTGTACAGTTGGTCTCTGGAATACCAGAGAGTGTTACCAAAGGCCACTAAACCAATAAAGCAAATATAGGTCTCCTTGAGTCAAGCAAGACTCCTCCGTCAGCACCAGCTACACCTCACCTGCCTGGAAATACTGTGCAGCAGTGGCAGCCATATGCCTGTATATCCCAAATCTAATTGGCTATTAGCTCTCTCCTTGGAGGAATAACCCATGGCTGATGCCACAAGCTTACATCCTCTAATGGTTAGGAGATGTTATAAGCCACAGTAAGACCCTGTCATATTTAACAGAAAAAAAATGTAATTCATGGATTAACATACCATCCAAACATCTGTGCCTATACCAAAGTAACCTACCATAACAATTAGTACTGTTTAAATACCTATATATCTAACTGCTTGTGTGCTTCATTAGTAGGATCAAAAGGTTATTCCTGGACAAACTCTCAGCCCATGAAAGGAAACAGCCAGAATTGACAAGAGACCAAGACAACAGCCCCAGAGAAAGTAGACTGTTTTACTTCTTATCCACCTGTGCCCCTTTTCTAAGCCTAGGGAACAATCTGAGGAAGAGGGGGTATGGTAGAATGTAAGGGCTGCGATTTGGGTGAAAGATGAAACTACAGCAATGTAGTCTGGACACTCATTTGATCAACTTGATTGAACATACAAGGCCCCCTGCTGGATGGTGGGACCCATGGGCTGTGTGGGTTTGGGCACAACTGCTTGCAAATTGGTTTTACATGAAGCATGCTTCATAATAGCTCATAAATTATTACATATTGTTAAAAAAATAAAAAAAAAACTGAGAGAAAGATGCAGGACCGTTATGGCAGAATGCATGATCTGGGATGGGATGGGGTGGGGTGGGGTGAAGGGAAAGGGATATATGCCTGAACTGAATTGGAAAATGATGCATGAAATACACAAAGCATTAATAAAAAATGAAAATTAAAAAAAAATTCCTGAAACCTAGGTTGATTACTGATAATTCCTGAGAAAAATGCCATGATATAGAGATTATAATGCAGAAATGTGACAGCAAAGTATTATTTCTGAAGCCTGAGAATGCACATGGAGAAAGAGAGTTAACACATGAAAGGTGACAGTTGTTAGACTGGAAACTCCTCTTCACCAGAGCTACAAACAGCAAAACTGTCCAGGAGAAGGAGAAGGCTGAGAGACCTCTTAAAGAAGGCAGGTACAATGGAATATGCCTATCAGGAATCAGTATGTCTTCCCAGTTCTGTAGCCCAATTTCATCGTCAGGCGTGTGTCCATGTCTCAGTTCATTGTCCTGGGAAATAAGAACCTGGAAATTGCAGAGGGGAAAGCCCTAGTTTTATATTCACAAGTATTACCTTTCTCTGCTCTAAGTAGTCAAGGTGCTCTTTTCCTCTTAGTAAAATACATAACATTTTTATATGATTCCTGAAAATATAGATGAAGTTAATTTATTGACCTATATACCAATTTTCAATGCAAAAAATAATAAAAACTACAACACAGCTCTCATCTCAAGTGTTTAGCCACACCATCCTCAAAGAGCCCAGTCTCCTATAATCTTAGTTCCTAGGCAGGGTCACATCTGGTTAGTGCTTAGATAGGGGATTTCATTGGCTGACAATATCTGGGGACCTCATGAAAGCTGGAACTTCTCTTTGAGTTCATATTACTAACACATTATATATATATATATATATATATANATTAAAAAAAGGTGGTTATGCCTGTTTTATAGGAAATTACCACTGTAACAATTGGCTCTAGTTTACAGTTAGGGAGTGGTTTCATTGCCATCATGTTTGGGGCCTCTTTAGTCTTAAAAATTTTGATAAAATAACTTAATAACTTATAATCATAGTATGAGCTTTTGCTTACCATATATGAGACCTTGGGTTCAATCCATCACAACATTGCAAAGTATACACATACACACATTTTATTTTATTCATTATTTTTATTTTATGTATATGACTGTCTTGCTTGCATGTAAGTGCACCTGTGTCATGCAACACCTGCAGAGGTCAGAAAGGGGGTGTCATCTTCTCCTGGAACTGCAGTCATGGACAGTTGTTAGTTGTCATGTGGGTGATGAGAATCTAACCCAGATCCTTTACAATAACAGCCAGTGTTCTTAAGAGCTGGGCCATTTCTCCAGCCCCTGAAAACCACAAGCTTACATCCTCTACAGGTTAGATGTTATAAGCACAGTAAGACCTGTCATATATAACAGGGGAGAAAATTGTAATATCATGGATTACATATCCAAAACATGTGTCTATGCTAAAGTACCTACCATAATTAATTAAAATGTTTAAATACCTATATATCTAATTGCTTGTTCTTCATTAGTAGGATCAAAGGTTATTCCTGAGACAAACTTCAGCCCATGAAGGAAACAGCCAGAAAAGACACCAGAACACCAAGTCACAACACATTCCAGAGAAAGTAACTGTTTTACTTCTCATCCACCTTGTGCCCCTTTTCTAAGCCTAGGGAACAATCCTGCGGAAGAGGGGGCGTGGTAGAATGTAAGGGCGTTGTGGTGAAATGGTGAAACTACAGCAATGTAGTCTGGACACTCATTTGATCAACTTGATTGAACATACAACTGTCCCCCCACTGTGGATGGTGGGGGCTGTAGGTGTTTGGGCACAACAGCCTGCAAGATAGGTTTTGCATGAAGGATGCTTGTACTCATGGATTACTATATTAAGCTAAAAATGAAAAAAAACTGAGAGAAAGATGCAGGACAGTTATGGCAGAATGCATGATCTGGGATGGGGTGGGGGGGGGGAGGGAGGAAGGGAATAAGCCAACTGAATTTGGAAAAAATGTATGAAAGACAAAGCTCAATAAAAATTAATTAAAAAAAAGCAAGTTTTTTATTTTTACTTTTTTTTTTTTTTTTTTACTGTGTTCTGAGTGAGATAATTATGTACACGACATACATGCTGTAATACTCCACAGAGGTTAAGAAGAGGGTATCAGATTCCCCTGAAGAAGTTTTGGTTGTCCTTTGGTTCAGGGAATCAAAGCACAGTTGCTCTGCAAGAACGAGAAAGTCCGTCATACTGAGTCACGTTTAGCGAGGATTGCACTTGGGAGAAAAAAAACAGAGACAGAGAGAAAGAAGAAGAGAGACAGAAGACAGAGAGAGAGAAAGAGAGAGAGGAACGAGCACAAGTACTAAGACACCCAGAATATAAAAATGATACCTGATTTGGAAATAGACTTTACAGATGTAATGAATGACAGATCTTGAGAAGAATACATCCTGGATGTGGTGCGCCTATGTTCAGTGACAGTGTCCGCATGAAAGACAGAAGTGGAAGGCAGACCTAAAAGACAAAACCCATGGAAATGGAGACAGAGAGATGAACAAGCTGGGGCTACAAGCTAAGGGAGCTATGAAATCCTCAGGAGTGGGAACGGCCAGTAAAGATCCTTTTCCAGAGCCTGTAGAGGGACTATGTCCCTGAAATCTAATATTGCATGCCTACTATTCACAGATCAAGGAAGGGGAGTGCTTCATACATGCATATTTTGAGTGAAATTGTTGCACATTTCATTCCATAACATCGTAAATATTATTCTCTCTTTTTCTGTACCTCTCATTGCACCCCCACTAATTTCATGCATTCATGTCATAATTTAAGGTTATCAGTGCAAACCTAGTGCAGCCAGGATTATCATTATAGGTATGATAGCTCCTCTACTGAACAGTGTCTAGTCGTCTCCTTTAAAGAAAACCAACTTTCCAGACCTTGTGGTTAGTTTGATTGAAGCATTAAAAAAAAATTAAACATAGTGGCAAGAAAATATTTTAAGAACTCAAATTCATGAATGTATAAGACAGAATTCCAGGTTTCTATTTTAGATATTTATAGTGAAGTAAAAATTCTCTGAAAAGATAAACAGGACCTTAAAGATGATGAAAAGAGGATACAATCAGCTTGAAATAGTTTTGAAGAAATCTGAGCAGAGTCCTGAGGAAGGAAATCCCTAGAACACTCTAGAAAAATCTGGAAGTGCACAGTGGCTGTGGATGGGAGAGAGACAGAAGGAGAGTCTCCCTAGGGTGTTGTTGGTCATGGCAGATCTGGGAGTTCTGACTCAAAGCTCGCCGAGTTCTTAAAAACCATTTACAATCAGTAATGAACAGAAATGGTAATTTGTGCAAAAAAACGGTTGGTACATAATTAGATAGATCTCCATTCTGTGAAAGTGATGTGTTCTCTTTTAGAAAGGTTTAGGACAGCTTTGGAGAGCAACACTCAGGGGTATTACATTTTCCTAGTATGGACCGGCCCTAGCTTTCTCTTATAATTTTATTCATTTTTGTATGTGTGTGTGAATGACTGTCTACATGTAGGCCTGTGCACCGTGTCGTGCAATGCTGCGGAGGTCAGGAAAAGGGCGCGGATTCCCTTGGAACTGGAGTTTAAAGATGGTTCAGCTGCCATGTGGTGCTGGGATTGAAACTGGCTCTTGTGAAGCAGAGCAGTCGGCGCTTCTTAACCACTAGGCCATCTCTCCAGCCCCAGAGCCCTAGCTTCTTTAATCCCCAGGATTACATAACCAAGTGTCGTGCCATAAACTGTAATCCCAGTTGTCAGACCATAGAAGTACTTAGCAGAGTCAGAAGTTCTGTTACACAGACTAGCTCTAAAGAAGCAGAAGTTTTAATGAAAGCTGTAAGGAAAAAATGAGATTTATGTGTGAAAGTCATGCCATTGGAAATTCGTAGAAAAATGCACTGCTGTGTAAGAAAGGTGTAGCATAATGTGGCGTATTTTTTGAAAGCTCCAACCGTCAATACTCCTATGAATTTGGCAGATGATAGAAAATAAAGATTAATATAAACACCATAGACATAATCTTGGAAAACTCTAGAACATGCATGTGTACAGGTTTTTGATACTAACCTATTACTTCTCAGTTCACAACTCCAAATAAAACGTGATCCAGAGTCACTCAGAACAAGGCACCATACCTAAAATGGACAATGGTCTCAGAGGTTAGGGAGGCATTGTAGATGGAGGCCAACAATTAAGTATGTGCTTGAAGCCTGCATCTGTGTGTCTGAAATGTGTTGGGAAGCTATTGTTCAATAGGGCCTATCATTCACTTTGACTTTCTCAGTACCTCTCAAACTCATCTTACCGAACAATCCACAAACTTGAGTACGCTTTGAAGGCATTTTCTCTATCCTTAGAAATATCATTGCCAGATTAAATCTGAAGACAAGATTTCGATAGAATCATACATTTCAGCTCACCCTTATCCCAGTGATTTTGACCTGTTAGGGGCTGGAGAGATGGCTTCTTTTCAGAGGACCCTGCTTTTATTCCCAGCATTCATTTGGAGGCTAAGAGTCGTCCATAATCCAGTTCCAGGGGATGTAACACCTTTTTCTGACCTCAGAAGGCATTGCACAACAACAAATAAGCACAGTTATGCACATGCATGCAATACACTCATACGCATAAAAAGTAAAAATAACATAAATTACTTTTAAAATTCCTAACCTGTGTACTTTCAGATCATTTCCTGTTTATTAAGATAGTTGTAACTCATATCTGTTCAACTTTATTTCATGATCCAGTAATACTCTACAAGGGAGATTCTTACACACAAATAAATTTAACTATGCCGGAAAATGTTTGGGAGGCTATTAGTTCAAGTACCATCTATCCTGCAGAACTGCAAGACCTTTTTCAATAGACTATGCACAGAAAGTATCTAACCCTATAAAGTTAAGAAAAACCTTAATGAAAGAAAAAAACCCAGGAGAGTTTATTGATGCATTTATGAGTGCTTTAATTTGTTCAGATATCTACATTTTCCCTTGCCTGCCACTTTTGGATATAAGTGACAAACTGAAGGACTAAGGAATACAAAAGAGGAAGTGAAGGCTGATTAGTGGAGACACCTGTCCTAAATCACAGTCTCCTGCAGCCCCAAGTACCACTAACAGCAAGTCACAAGGACAATTAGCAGTTTTTGAGAGCAATGTGGAACAAAAAACAAAAAAAAAAAAAAAAAAAGAATAAAAAAAAAAAAAATGTATTTGCATATCTTTTCAGTTCCCCCTTTTCCAATTTTGTCTGCAAGAACAGAGATAGACTTTGTACTGACACACCAGGTGCTAATGGCAAACACCCACCTTTGGTTTTGTCAAGATTTTTAGAATGAGCTTTTTCTTCTCTGCACCATCAGGAAAGGGTCTGCCTTCTTTACCAACACCAAGCTTTGTGCTTTAAGAAACTGAGGGTTCCTGAGTGAGTGGGTGTCTGGAGATATCTGGTATTCTTCTACCTGGATTACAGAGTGGTCATCTTATTAAGACAACTTGACACAGCCCAGAACCATTTGACAGAAAAGCTTCAATTGAGGCCTGGTTCAGATTAGACTGGTCTATTCCAGTGGGGGATTGTCATGTTAATTGATGTAGTAGGGTCAAGCTCTCTCATGTTAGGTCAAATAAACCCTTTCTTTCCCATGTCGCTTTTGGTCAGTAATTTATCACAGTAACAGGAAAGGAGATGGAGGCAGTGCTTCTATTTTAGTGTGGTGTGTGTGTGCTGTGTGTGTGTGTGGGGTGTGGTGTGTGGGTGCGGAATAATTCCAGCAGGGTTTTCAACACCATGAAAATTCAGTAATTTCAAGATCTATACCCTGACATCTACACATGCATAGACAGGTGCCACTGTACACAGATGCAGAGCGTGCACATCAGCACACACAGGTACACATAAGCCCCATGACACAGTACCATACACATACACAGCAACACATGCCTAAAACTTTGTGAATTTAACTATGATTTGCTTTTGTTTAATTAACTAGAGTATTGGATGGTTCCCATATAAGGGGGGTCAATTGGGGCAGTGTTACCAAATGATTGTTCAGAGATGCTATGAGGAAAATGGTACAATTGATTTTGGATGCAGCGCACCCTACTGTGACTTCAGTTAAAAGGGGGTAGCTTTTACTGTCTTATTTTCATATGTACTAATACTATAATGAAGCACCGTCTTCCTCAAAACACAAACAAATGTGTACGTACCTGTACACAGTGCAACATAAAACATAAACTACACACAACACACACACACACACACACACACATTGAAAAACCACACACACACCACACACACAAAGACGGGCAATCAAGCAAAGCCCAGGTAGTATAAATCAATAATCAATACTGGTTATAAAATATTCAAATAGAAAAATTATACATACATTCTAATTAATAGTCATGCAATAATAGTAAAAGGAAAATAACTTCATGAAATTCAATGTATCACAGCAATCCAGAAACTTTTGTGGAGAGCAGTTTGGAGTACTGAAGAGATGGATGAGTGGTTAAAATTTTTCGTATCCATCAAGAAGACCCACAGTTTCAGATTAACAACACTCATTTCTGGATGTTTACCAAATCACATAATTAATGCCAAGGGAATCGGTCACCTTCTGGCGATCACGGACCACCTGTATCATAGTGGGCCCACACACACACACACAGCACACACCCCACACACACACACACCACACATCAGTTTGGGCCATCAGAGTACCAGTTGAAAGGTTAAGCAACATCCATACATTTTTCCAAACCTTCTTCAGAAAAGTGTCTCCATACCAAAAGATGTATTGCTGTTTTATCCTTGGTCCTGTCCACTAGACATATGCTCATGAAAAATGATACGGCCTGGTTGCAATACTGAAGACTACTTTAACTTTCAACAGACTGAGGTGAAAAAACCATGCACAGTCGTGCGTTAGAAAAACTATTCTTAGTGCAGGTAGTCTGCGAGGTCATAGATGATAATTAAACTCACTCCTCGAGCAGTGTTACCTTGTGCTATGTTCAGGGAGCTCCCTCAATAAATCGAGATCCAAGTATTCCAATGTAACCACAGAGACAATAAACTTAACCAACATGTGGTATAGATAATTCAACAGACAGAGACATGACACTCCATACAGATCGTGAGTCTTATGAATCTGTGGACCATACAGAGACATTGATTAATGACAGAGCTGTATGATTTTTGATGGTATATATTCTTGTAGTCGGTTCAGAGTTCCCCTGGGTGTTCCTTCAAATGGAAATAAGTCAAAGTGCAGAGAGATGGTGTAGAATCAGAAACAAAGCATGTCCCACCACAAAGACCTGTCATTCATGGGTTTTCAAAACAAGTATTGGTCCTAAGCGGAAATCAGAAAGACTTTTCTCTGAAAATAGTTCAGGGGTTTTAGTTCCCTGGATTTGAGATAACACAATGCCTTAGGTTTCAGATACTGTGTCTTTAATGGCTCCAAAAATGAGGGAATCATACCTTTACTACATTCATTCAGAATTTTTAGCTTTATTTGATATCCAAAAAAATGAGCACAGAATTGAGGTTTTGACATTGATTCTTCATTGACCACTGTATATAACAGGGAGGACAGGCAGAGAGTAGTAGGAGAATAAAAGAGAGAGAGAGAGAAGGAAGAGAGAGAGAGAGAGAGAGAGAGAGAGGTAGATAAAAGAAGTTTCCTCATTTTGCAGTACTTCGAGCGTCTTCCTTGCTTTGAAATAAGATTCGAACTAGTAATATTTGCTGTACAGGAGGGATGTATTGATTTCTGGTGATAAAATGACATTAAATGTTAACTGACCAATTCCTAAATCTTAACAGGAAGAGCACATGAAGAATTATAACAGAGTGGACTGGCTGCATTTCCTGCATACAGGACCATAAATTCTAGTCTTCATACATCTGGAATACACAATTTCTAAAATATCCCATAGATAGGACTGGCATACCCTTTCCTAGCATAAAGCAAAAAATGATGAAGAAAGATTCCAGCTGAGTCTGTTTAGTACTGTTGCTCATGGAATATCTTTTAGAAGTAGAATTCAACATACCCAGTGTGTTGATTTGCATCTATATTAGGCAAAATACCTGACACAAGGGACTATTATCTATTAAAGAGGTCCCTGCCTTCAATAGTTTGGGATGCTTACACCAAGTTCAAGAGTCATATCGTCATTACCTGTGGATTGACTGGTAAGACGTGCAAGGCTCTGTCCATTCATGTTTGAATGTAGCAAAGCACATGGGTATGAGAAATTGATTGGAGTTAAACTTCTGCAACAGTAAGACCATTCTTTCCTTTGGGTTGTGAGGTATCTACCTTCCAGACCCAAACACCTTCTATCAGACTATCTCTCCACAGTGACACACTGGGTGAGAACAGATTGAAGCACAGAGAAAACTTAAGGGGATGTGGAGGAAGAGCCCTCTTCAGAGCCTTTCAACTAAGAAGGCAAGAATTCTAAGCACAATTAACATTGCTTAAGCCCCCTTTCCCTGCTCAACTATAAACTTGTAATTTTCTAGAGAGCTCACCAGGAATCAATTTACAGAGAAGGCACTGTTCATGCAACCCCATTTCTCCTGCTCTCATTATGGAGGTCATAAGTCAACATCAAGTCACCTTCAGGCCAAATTTTATATTTCATTTATCCAAGAAATAAGAAAGAAGAATCAATTTCTTAGCAAGCATTGAGGACCTAAGTGCAGAGCCACAAAGTGGAATACATAGTTAATTCTAAGACATTAACTGGGACACTCCATTAAGAAGTCCATATCCGCACTTGCAGACAGCTGATATTTTACAGATGGTTAAAATCTGTTTAAAATGTCTTACACCACGCCATCATCTCAATTGATGCGGAGAAAGCTTTGACAAAATTCCAGCACCCTTTCATGTGTAAAGTCCTAGAAGGAAATGGTCTGGAGGGTATCTCAAATGTAAATCAATGTCATATACAGGAAACCTACAGGCAATATCATCCTAAAATGGGGAAATGACAAAAACAATCCCTTTAATGGTAGGAACTAGGCAAGCTGTCCCCCTGTACACCAACTACCCACTCTTCAATATAATGCTAGAAACCTAGCTAGGGCAATAAGGAAAAAGGAACAATATAAGAGTTCCTAATTGGAAAAGCAAGTCCATCGCCCTTTTTGGTGTTGATATGATTGTCTACTAAGGGATGCTAAGAACTTCACCAGAAAACTCCTAGAAACGATTAAGAGCTTTGGTAAAGTGCAGGATACAAAATAAACCTGAAAAATCAGAGCTTTTGCACCAACAACAAGCAATTTGAAGAAGGAATACAAGGAACCTTCCCACTCACAATAGCCTCAAAACAATACATACCTCAGAACAAATAAAAGACACCAAGGATCTCTTCAACAAAAATTTTAACCCCGAAAAGGAAATTGAGAAGACATCAGAAGATGGAACAAACCTCCCATGCTCATGAAGAAATTGGCGAAAATAAACCCCTATGTTAGTAAATATGGTCATCCCTGTAATGCCCAAACTAGTGGTCAGAATTTAAGTGGCAAGCCGATCCCAACTCAAGAGAATTCCCAAAGTAAGTTTCTTCACAGGCCTGGAAAAAAAAAATCCTCAATTCATTTTGCCGAAAAAACGACAACAAGATTTTAAGAAAGCCCCGCGGGAAATAATTAGCCCACTAGAAGCAATGCCATGCACTGTCTCGATTCCTAAACGAAAGGATCAGGACATTACTCAATGACCAGCCTGAGGCGAGATCTCCGATGAGACGCTGGCTGTATAAGCGCCTCTCTCGCAAAACTGCTGTCATTGAACGAACATGAACGTATCTACTAAGCACACTGACTATCTCAAACCTATGTTACGGTGATCAGGGCTGCTACTAGTACTATATACCCACGAACGCAAGGCCTAACATCCCAGAATGGTTACTTGGCTCCCAATATTACGGAGACCAGTATGCCACACAAGATAGACCTATAAACATGAATAGGAGTGCGCAAACCTGAGTTCATATTCGGGAAGTGGCTTCAGCGCACTCAAGGTCATATTTGGCACAGAGAGGACGCATGTGCCTAACATTTGGAAGGAGACACTACATATGACGAAAACCGAATCAAGGCATTATAGCAGTTGCGTCATGAGTCCCTCCATACATGTTCCACCCCGTCACACCGACATGAGAGCACTTCCAGAACATCGAGCTCGAATGCATCCACTTGTAGAAGAATATGTAACATTGTAAACCGAGCTCCAGAACCCTCAGCCTTCTCACTACCTGCCTACGGACAAGACGAGCCTCATCACTCGTGCAGATGCGACCAAAGACCTACGAGACCGTTCCACGAGGCAGAAGGCATCACAGTAGGCTCATGGAATGGTTGGTATACATTCCAGTTGGGGACTGCCAGAATACCGATGACTAGGGCTCTGCACCAGACATAGTGCATCTCACAGAGACATAAGGTTTGTATGGATTACGACTTATACTTCTATTCCTAATTCATTATCAGCATAGCTAAACTGCTCGACAATGTAAATTCTAAGATCGAACATATTTGATGCTAAACAATGCACACATCTGGGACCTCAACGATATAGTGACTCAAAAGCTTCGTAACGCATATCATCAAGGAGCGCAGCAGAGAGCAACTAAACTTGTGAGATGTGAGGAGGCAGTGATAAGATTACGTACTACCTCTCCCACCACAGTGCAAGGGTCGGGAGGGAGATCACCAATCTACGAGCTGCACGAGACATTCTGGACTCGGCAAAACAATGCTTTTATTGAGAATTTCCCAGCGGCAGTAGATAGGTAAGCTACATGTCTTAATTGCATCTTAACCTACATTCAGAAGATAACACACTTGAAAACATACCTGGACAGCTGGCACACCGATTGAATTGCGATATCCAAATCATAGAGATACATGTGAGAGCATACACCGCACTCTGAATAGGAGACTTTCATCATATAGCCGACCCTGGACAGGGACGAACAGCCCATCCATTTCGCAAAGTCCTAGGAGAGGGATTTCAGCGATGAATGGCCTAGAAAGATATTGCTTAAATACTTTCTCAGTCTATAAAAGGTGGGTTATCATCCACATTCAATTACCAGCTACTGGATACAGCTCTACTTAGGAAAGGTGGGCAGCCTTAAGGTTAATTAATTGTAGCTCCCACCGTTCCTGACCCATGACTTCTCGTACGCTTCACTCAGATTACTTAGACTGGATCGTCAGGAATTCATTCTTTGATTTCAACTCTGTGCAGAGAAACCTGATGTTTATGCGATACTGTGCTAGCGAGACCGATGTGTTGTGGGAGACATGCAAAGCAAGCGGAACACTCAATTCATACTAGACTGGTGGGAAATGTAAACTAGTGACCAACAGCCCATATAGGAGACAGCGAGCGTTCACATTATGTGTGTGACGATACCCTCTAGACAGCACTGCAAAGATTGAGTCCATAGTCCTGATCTTGATACACCAGTTAAACTTCTCCCAAACATGCTCTTGCAAGTCCTAAGATGTTAATGGAGTGAGACGATAACGGGACAACACGAGAGCTATACCACTTTGAGAAAACGTCCAATGCTGTCAAATTGATAACACTTATCCACGCACTCACAGAACTATGTTTATTCTCGAGCGTTCCTGTGTTACACGAATAAGCAAAATCATCACGTTCATTATAACGCAGCGTCTCAACTGTGCTCTCTTCTCCAGAAATGTTCTGAGCCTTAAAAAGATATTGCTGACAGCCTGGGCCACATATAAAATTTACTAAAGCCCTTAAAAGTGTGTGTGGTGTAAGTGAAGATGACAAGATGTGCAGAGATGATGAATGAGTGTGATGGTTAGCTTGTGGATGTGTCTCTTACAAGCAATTCCGCGAATTCCAATGCAGCATATAAAGTCACAGAGGCGAACTAACATCATTTGAAAGATTTGCATCCTGGTAATGATGAGACATGGAGGTAGCTCCGGACAAGGCAGGCAATCTATGTGTGATACGTGAAAGTCAAACCTAAAACAGAATGCAGGGGGAAAGAGTGCAAAACCACAGTCCCAGAAGAAAGAGCACAACACGACAAATCGGATGTCGCCTCAACCGCTATACGATCCGGATTGCCTAAATGGAACACAAACAACCCAGATATAAAACATTGGTCGTCCACCGTGCGTGAACTGATGGGAGGCATATAGATTAAAACTGGATACAACTCATGTTGAAAGGGTTCATCTCGATGCCAGTCACAAAAGGCTACTGACCAGATGGGTGACATTGGAAAGAGGACGTTACTGCCCACCCTTTTTGTGGGAATAGTAGCGCGAACTCACATTGCGCGGTGTAATACGTTCTCAAACCTGAATCTCGTCAGGCAAATTTTAGATGATGACTCTGTAAACAGTGAACGTGCAGCAAGTACCCAAGTTGCCCTACCATCAACCTGTTCGTCAGCAGGAACCACATGGTAGTTTAAGTGCACAAGGGGTCGATGGTAAGGTAAGTGAGGAAGATCAGCTACGGCTAGCTGAGAGAAAATGATGGCTACCAAGTTTTTTCTGGAATTGGATGCCCTGTTCATCCCATGGCACAGGGTACTTATGGCCCCTCTGAGAACCCGGTAGACGGCTTTGCATAAGGTCTAGACACGCTGGGTCACCCCACGACGCCAGACTCTTGAAACAGAAGGACTCATGGGTATCGATCCCCTGAAGAGCATACACTCAGAGCAGATCGGCAGAGGAGCGAGACGCAGGCCAACATGGATGACTACGAGCTTCCTAATTTCTTCAGAGGAGATGAGAACTCGCATTCTCCAGAGCGTGCATATCCGTATCCGATCCACTCTCTCTTGACCCAAGCTATTAATTTTCCGGTGCGTGGTCCAACAATGTGCCACTGACGTGAACAGCTCAGCTCGGGTAGTACAGCAAGAATATCGACTGCATGACAGTACAGGTTACAAATCTGCATACCCACATTACTTCTAGACCCTAATCCAAAAAGGTTGAAAGAAAAGTGGTTGACGAGCTAGATAAGTAAACATAATGGTCGACTTTTTTCGATCAACAAGTTAACATGACGCAAGCTCTGGGTTTCCTTGACAGAATAAGCTCGATAAATTATCACAGTTGGGTAGTACTTCATCAGCATGTGTCTGACCATTAAAATGGGAGATATACATTTCGCTGTATTGCTTCTGGACATTATCTTGCTTTTAACGATTAATGAATCGTCGTTCTAATTAAGATGCAAGTAACCTATGGCGTCATACTAGGACACATACAATATGTTTTCTTGATATAAATCTTATGTGCGTCTCGATGTACCTTTTTCTTTAGGATGAGTAAATCACCTTAAGGTTGAGTCGTACGTCAGTTTCTGTCTTATATAGCATGGATCAATATCATATAATCGACTATATTATCCATCAAGTTAGTCAACAAGTTATTGGACTCTCTTCCCGACTCCGTATAAATGGATCCCGTAACACCGCACACTCAGCTCAACTTGCCACAGATTACATACGACACCTTAACTGTCGAGTGACATGTCTTGTCATCTTTTCCTGTAATTTAGGATCTGGATTTTAATACTAGTGGTGGCCTTGTCATCATCGCAAGCAGGCACTTTATATTGGGAGATAGTATGCAATGCTTTACTTTTCTAGTCAGATATTCTTAGTGCACTCGCCTCATTCTTGCTTTGAGAGCTCTAAGTGAGCCTTGTAATTATCAACAAGGTCTCCACAGGGTGGTGCTATTGGGCCTATACATATGTATGAATAGACTGAGTGTCATTAAGACCTTATCTGAGTTCCATTTCGAAACCCTTGCATTCTATTACATACTTTAAAAACATAAACTTATAAGGTAAAATGATGTTTTTGTTTTGTCTCACCACCAAAGTATCAATAACCCGAAACCCTATGATCAACCAAAACTCCTGTAACGGCGCGCACAGTTGCCCATATGAGATATCCTATAGCAGAACAAGACACTTAAGAATAATAGTGTACATCAGGTGTGAAAAGCTAAACTTGGTAGGATGTATATATCGCAGAGAGTCATAATTTGCTAAAGACATTATACAAACGATTATTCCCTGTACAACTGTGACATAGGTGTTATATGTACTCCCTGAAATAATGCATTACAAATTTACCCTTCAGTTGCAAATCCCATATGTCTCAAAATCTAACCCAAATAGATGGTCCCCGTGAGATACAATTGCGTGATCATAGGGAAGTAAGTAGTATCATAGAGTCCTTGTTTAAGGTGATGCTTACTTACATCTGCTTTACAATCCAACGCCACTCAGTGTGGATAGCCTATCAGATGCGATTGAGACTTTATCAGACTTAGAGTTATTATAAGATAAGATATGTCAACCATATAGAAATCTTATGCTCCAGTCTTATGGTGCCACAAAGGGTCTGATATGAGAGACTTCCTTGCCTTCCACCCATAGAACAAGGAGAAAAAAGACGATGATGAGGTCAAGGCATACCCCAACCTGTTATAAGTTTTGTGATACGACCAAACTGATTGAATAGAATTTGAGCTAATATCAGTTCTTTAGATAGACACTGGGCCCTCTGCGGTCATAAGTATCCACTAAGAGATCTTACTATAATTACACTTGTTCTGACTACATAAGACATGGTTAAAAATGGCAAGCGGTAGCTGTTGGAAGTGGATAGTCACTTTCTATAACATGTTCAGTCTAAATATACCTAATCACCTGCCTACCTTCCAATTACTCCAAATCACTCCTAGGCCTATGCACTAATGGCAAAATAATAGCACACTCTTATCCTCCCAGCAATCCATGAGGCACAGTACACATGCTCTCGACATCAGCAATGAGATGTCCTCTACAGTGAATGTGGCCCATGTCGGTAATCCTTAAAGGACCGCGCCTACAATTAATGGAACTGGAACTACAGCTAATGCTACATAGATTACAGCGAGGCATGGCACTGACTCCTTACAGGCTAGGGAGACTAGCAAAATAAGACCCTGCTGAGCTTCGTATATTGCACTGCCTGACCAGCGCAATCTTAGTGTAAGCAGCGGGAAGGATGTATTTTTTGATGACTCAGCTTGTATGCGGATTTGTGCAAAGTTGTAGTCGATGATGTCGCTCGTTGCCATGGCACTAGCGAGAGTGTTAGCAAAGGCCGAGCACTCAATCACACAACGCAACGTGCAACAGCAACTAGATAGGGGCCATCTCACACGTAGAAGATCATAAGGGTACACAAAAGACGAAATCCGTTACCAAGAGCAGCTAGCTGCGAAAGCAGGCACCAGGCATAGCGACGCGTCACCGCCTCGCGGACAAGAATATACTGCTGCAACGAGACGAACTTGAGCTCCAGCCATCGTGGCTACGATCAATGTAATCACAGTCAAGGAATGCTGAATGGGTGATTGCTCTCCCCTATGATAGCGGTACGTAGAAGATGACGCGGACACCATGGCTGACTGCTTCACAAGTTTCTCTACATACCATACAACGGAGTGAGACAAAGCTGATGTGTGATGCAAACATGTCGACGGTAAGACCCTGTCATATTTAACTATGACTGATTCGCATAGGAACTGTGAAAGGAGTATTTCCTATCTAGAGCCAAATTCAATAGTAAAAGTGTTTATAAGTTGTGTAATTAAAGCAAAATATTGGTTGGAGCTACAGGAAAGCTCTGACATAAGCAATGAATTATTCTGCCTAAGAGATGTGGGCTAGGTGATTCAAAGCCCCCCCCCCAAATTAATAAAGGCCTTATTGCCTATAAGTGGGGTATATGCAAGGAGAAAGGCAGTATAAGTCCCTGTTGTTGCAGACCTGGTGTGAGCAGGGGGAGGGAGGAAGTAATGTTTATGAGATGTACTTGCTAGCGTTACAACGGAGCCTCTGATATGCCAGAGAGCATTACCAAGGCCACTAAAGCAATCAGCAAAATATTGGGTCGCCCCGAGAGACAGCAAGACTCTCGTCATTAGCAGCTACGACCGCACAGCCTGAGATACTGGGGCAACAGTGGCACCAGTGTCCCTATATATATCCCAAATCTATGTGGCTATTAGCTCTCTCCCTTGGAGGAATAACGCACAGCAATCCACAAGCTTATGTCCTCTAGTGGTTAAGGAGATGTTCGAGCAACAAAAGAACTTGTCACCCTTTTAGAGAAACCACAGTTTTGTGCGGATATTAGCATACCATCCAAATGGCCTATGCTCACAGCTTAGCTTGACAAAATAATTAGTACTGCTTAAATGCCTGTACATCCAACAGCTATATGTTTTTGGTTAAGAGTATGATTAAAAAGGTGTCACTGGATAAGTTGTCAACCCATGAAGGAAACAACCTGAACGACTGGAGTCCAAAATGACAAATCCAAAGAAATTAGACTGTTTTTTCTTCTCACCCACTTGCACCCCTTTCACAAAGCCCAGGGAACAAACTGAGGAAGAGAAGGCGTGATAGATTGTAAGGGCTGCAGAGAGATAGGGTTGAATCATGAGACCACAGCAGAATATAGTCTTGGACTCCTAATTGATCAGCATGCCTGGCAATACAAGCTTCTTCCAACTGGACTATGGGAACTTTGGGTTGTTCAAAATTTGGACATAAATGCTTGCAAAATGCACCAATTAACCTAATTGTATGACATCCTGAGTAACATCAATGTTATCTGCAAACACTGTGTCATTATATTGTGGAACCCCTAAAAATAAACAACAACAACAAAAAAAGAACAAAAATGGTTAAATGAAAAAAAGTTTTGATAATGTTTAAAAGTGTTTAGTTTTTTTTTTTGTGTCAGTAAGACTGCATGTGTGCAAGTGCACTTGTGTCATGTAATACCTGTGGAAGTCAGAAGACGACATTGGATTCCCGGGAAATGGAGTTAAGAATGGCTCTTAGCCACCATGAGCATGCCGGAATCAAACCCAGGTCCTCAACAAGAGCAGCCAGTGCTCTTAAACCACTGAAGCCATCTCTCTCTCCAGCCCAACAGTTTTTGTTATTTTAAGTGGTCAATTTTTGTGAAGCTGGTTCCATTGGTTAGTTATATTATCACTCGTTATATGGAAGTTGCACACTGTTTTAAATGTACTCATGGATTATCACTTATAGCTAAAAATGAAAAAAAAACTGAGAGAAAGATGCAGGACAGTTATGGCAGAATGCATGATCTGGGATGGGGTGGGGGTGGGGGGGAGGGAAAGGGAAATAAGCCTGAACTGAATTGGAAAAAAATGTATGAAATGCACAAAGCATCAATAAAAATTAATTAAAAAAAAGCAATTCTTTTAATTATTTCACTTTTATTTTATGTGTAAGAGTGCATTGACTACATGTATTTAAACACACCTGTTCCTTGTGTAGGTTAGAAGAGGGTATCAGATTCCCCTGGAACTGGAGTTCTGATAAATTGTTATCCACTTTGTTGGTTCAGGGAATCGAGAGCAGACAGTGCTCTTATCCACTGAGCCAACTCTCCAGCACACTGAAAATATGTTTTTAAGAATTGAACAAAAACAGAGAGAAAGAGAGAGAGACAGAGACAGAGAGAGAGAAAGAGAGAGAGAACGAGCACAAGTCCTAACACCCAGAATATAAAAATGATACCTGATTTGGAAATAGACTTTACAGATGTAATGAATGACAGATCTTGAGAAGAATACATCCTGGATGTGGTGCGCCTATGTTCAGTGACAGTGTCCTCATGAAAGACAGAAGTGGAAGCAGACCTAAAAGACAAAACCCATGGAAATGGAGACAGAGATGAGACAGCTGGGGCTACAAGCTAAGGGAGCTATGAAATCCTCAGGAGTGGGAACGGCCAGTAAAGATCCTTTTCCAGAGCCTGTAGAGGGACTATGTCCCTGAAATCTAATATTGCATGCCTACTATTCACAGATCAAGGAAGATGAGTGTTTTCATAATGCATATTTTATTGAATTTTGCACATTTCATCCATAACATCTAAATAATTTTTATTCTCTTCTCTTTCTGTACCTCTCATTGCACCCCCACTAGATTTCATGCATTCTATGACATAAGTTAAGGATTATCAAGTGAAGCTAGTTGACCCAGACTTGCATCAGTATAGGTATAAGTTCTACTAGGGTCTAGTCTCTCCCTTAAAGAATACCAACTTTCCAGCTACCTTGTGGTTAGTTTTGATTGAAGCCTTAAGAAAAAAATTAAACATAAGTGGCAAGAAATATTTTAAAGAACATCAAATTCATGAAGTATAAGACAGAATTCCAGGTTTCTATTTTAGATATTTATAGTGAAGTAAAAATTCTCTGAAAAGATAAACAGGACCTTAAAGATGATGAAAAGAGGATACAATCAGCTTGAAATAGTTTTGAAGAAATCTGAGCAGAGTCCTGAGGAAGGAAATCCCTAGAACACTCTAGAAAAATCTGGAAGTGCACAGTGGCTGTGGATGGGAGAGGAGACAGAAGGAGAGTCTCCTAGGGTGTTGTTGGTCATGGCAGATCTTGGGAGTTCTGACTCAAATCTGTCAAGTTTTACCTTTGAAATGTAATGAAAGAAGGGTATTTGTGCAGTTGTACATAATAGATAGATCTCCATTCTGTGAAAGATTGCTCTTTTAGAAAGGTTTAGGACAGCTTTGAGAGCACATCTCAGTGGGTAGTACATTTTCCTAGTATGGACAGGCCCTAGCTTCTCTTTTATTAATTTTATTCATTTTTGTATGTGTGTGTGAATGTACTGTCTACATGTAGGCCTGTGCACCCGTGTCGTGCAATGCTGCGGAGGTCAGAAAAGGGCGTCGGATTCCCCTGGAACTGGAGTTAAAGACTGGTCTCAGCTGCCATGTGGGTGCTGGGGATTGAAACTAGGCCCTTTGCAAGAGCAGTCAGCGCTCTTAACCACTAGGCCATCTCTCCAGCCCCAGAGCCCTAGCTTCTTTAATCCCCAGGATTACATAACCAAGTGTCGTGCCATAAACTGTAATCCCAGTTGTCAGACCATAGAAGTACTTAGCAGAGTCAGAAGTTCTGTTACACAGACTAGCTCTAAAGAAGCAGAAGTTTTAATGAAAGCTGTAAGGAAAAAATAATTTATTGTGAAAGTCATGCCATGGAAATTTCTAGAAAATCACTGCTGTGGTAAGAAGGTAGCATAATGTGGCTATATTTTGAAAGCTCCACAGTCAATACTCCTATGAATTGCAGATGATAGAAATGAAGATTAATATAACACCATAGACAAATCTTGGAAAACTCTAGAACATGCATGTGTACAGGTTTTTGATACTAACCTATTACTTCTCAGTTCACAACTCCAAATAAAACGTGATCCAGAGTCACTCAGAACAAGGCACCATACCTAAAATGGACAATGGTCTCAGAGGTTAGGGAGGCATTGTAGATGGAGGCCAACAATTAAGTATGTGCTTGAAGCCTGCATCTGTGTGTCTGAAATGTGTTGGGAAGCTATTGTTCAATAGGGCCTATCATTCACTTTGACTTTCTCAGTACCTCTCAAACTCATCTGTACCGGAAATCACAAACTTGAGACGCTTGAGCATTTTCTCTTATCCTTAGAAAATCTTGCAGTTTAAATCTGAAGACAAGATTTCGATAGAATCATACATTTCAGCTCACCCTTATCCCAGTGATTTTGACCTGTTAGGGGCTGGAGAGATGGCTCTTTCAGAGGACCTGCTTTTATTCCCAGCATTCATTTGGAGGCTAAGAGTCGTCCATAATCCAGTTCCAGGGGATGTAACACCTTTTTCTGACCTCCAAAGGCATCGCACAACACAATAGCACATATGCACATGCATGCAATACACTCATACGCATAAAAAGTAAAAATAACAAAATACTTTTAAAATTCCTAACCTGTGTACTTTCAGATCATTTCCTGTTTATTAAGATAGTTGTAACTCATATCTGTTCAACTTTATTTCATGATCCAGTAATACTCTACAAGGGAGATTCTTACACACAAATAAATTTAACTATGCCGGAAAATGTTTGGGAGGCTATTAGTTCAAGTACCATCTATCCTGCAGAACTGCAAGACCTTTTTCAATAGACTATGCACAGAAAGTATCTAACCCTATAAAGTTAAGAAAAACCTTAATGAAAGAAAAAAACCCAGGAGAGTTTATTGATGCATTTATGAGTGCTTTAATTTGTTCAGATATCTACATTTTTTTCCTTCCCTTTCCTGCCACTTTTGGATATAAGTGACAAACTGAAGGACTAAGGAATACAAAAGAGGAAGTGAAGGCTGATTAGTGGAGACACCTGTCCTAAATCACAGTCTCCTGCAGCCCCAAGTACCACTAACAGCAAGTCACAAGGACAATTAGCAGTTTTTGAGAGCAATGTGAACAAGTATTTGCATATTCTTTTCAGTCCTCAATTTTGTCTGCAAGAACAGAGATAGACTTTGTACTGACACACCAGGTGCTAATGGCAAACACCCACCTTTGGTTTTGTCAAGATTTTTAGAATGAGCTTTTTCTTCTCTGCACCATCAGGAAAGGGTCTGCTCTTTACCAACACCAAGCTTTGTGCTTTAAGAAACTGAGGGTTCCTGAGTGAGTGGGTGTCTGGAGATATCTGGTATTCTTCTACCTGGATTACAGAGTGGTCATCTTATTAAGACAACTTGACACAGCCCAGAACCATTTGACAGAAAAGCTTCAATTGAGGCCTGGTTCAGATTAGACTGGTCTATTCCAGTGGGGGATTGTCATGTTAATTGATGTAGTAGGGTCAAGCTCTCTCATGTTAGGTCAAATAAACCCTTTCTTTCCCATGTCGCTTTTGGTCAGTAATTTATCACAGTAACAGAAGGAGATGAGGCCAGTGCTTCTATTTTGTGTGTGTGTGTGTGTGTGTGTGTGTGTGTGTGTGTGTGGTGTGTGTGTGTGTGTGGCGAATAATTTTGTCCAGCAGGGTTTTCAACACCATGAAAATTCAGTAATTTCAAGATCTATACCCTGACATCTACACATGCATAGACAGGTGCCACTGTACACAGATGCAGAGCGTGCACATCAGCACACACAGGTACACATAGCCCCATACACAGACATACACATACACAGCACACATGCCTAAAACTTTGTGAATTTAACTATGATTTGCTTTTGTTTAATTAACTAGAGTATTGGATGGTTCCCATATAAGGGGGGTCAATTGGGGCAGTGTTACCAAATGATTGTTCAGAGATGCTATGAGGAAAATGGTACAATTGATTTTGGATGCAGCGCACCCTACTGTGACTTCAGTTAAAAGGGGGTAGCTTTTACTGTCTTATTTTCATATGTACTAATACTATAATGAAGCACCGTCTTCCTCAAAACACAAACAAATGTGTACGTACCTGTACACAGTGAAACATAAAACATGAAACTACACACACACACACACACACACACACACACACATGAAAACACACACACACACACACACAAAGACGGGCACAAGCAAAGCCCAGGTAGTATAAATCAATAATCAATACTGGTTATAAAATATTCAAATAGAAAAATTATACATACATTCTAATTAATAGTCATGCAATAATAGTAAAAGGAAAATAACTTCATGAAATTCAATGTATCACAGCAATCCAGAAACTTTTGTGGAGAGCAGTTTGGAGTACTGAAGAGATGGATGAGTGGTTAAGAGAATTTTTCGTTCCATCAAGAAGACCACAGTTCAGATTACAACACTCATTCTGGATGGTTTACAAATCACTATAATTATATGCCAAGGGAATCGGTACCTTCTGGCATCACTGGACACCTGTATTCATGTGGGCACACACACACACACACACACACACACACACACACACACACACACAGTTTGGGCCATCAGGTACCAGTGAAAGTAAGCAACATCCATTTACATTTTTCCAAACCTTTCAGAAAAGGGTCTCCATACCAAAAAATGTATGCTTTCTTTATCCTGTTCCTTCCATAGACATATGCTCATGAAAATTGTACTGCCTGGTTGCAATACTGAAGACTACTTTAACTTTCAACAGACTGAGGTGAAAAAACCAAGAAGGTAAACTATCATTGTGGGTCAAGTGAAATTAAATCTCTGTGTATCTGTGTGTTCAGGGAGCTCCCTCAAACAATGGCATTTCATTTCCACTGAACTTACATGATGGATAGATAATTCAACAGACAAACTGACTCCTCAGATCTGAGGGTCTTATATCTGTGGGACTCATACAGAGAACATTGCATTTAATGACAGATCTGTGTAGTGATTTTTTTGAGGTATATATCTTGTAGTCTGGTTCAGAGTTCCCTGGGTGTTCCTTCAAATGGAAATAAGTCAAAGTGCAGAGAGATGGTGTAGAATCAGAAACAAAGCATGTCCCACCACAAAGACCTGTCATTCATGGGTTTTCAAAACAAGTATTGGTCCTAAGCGGAAATCAGAAAGACTTTTCTCTGAAAATAGTTCAGGGGTTTTAGTTCCCTGGATTTGAGATAACACAATGCCTTAGGTTTCAGATACTGTGTCTTTAATGGCTCCAAAAATGAGGGAATCATACCTTTACTACATTCATTCAGAATTTTTAGCTTTATTTGATATCCAAAAAAATGAGCACAGATGAGTTTGACATTGTTCTTCATTTGACCACTTTTATATACAGTGAGACAGGCAGAGAGTATAGGAGAATGAGAGAGAGAGAGAGAGAGAGAGAGAGAGAGAGAGAGAGAGAGGTAGATAGAAAGAGAGTTCCTTCATTTTGCAGTACTCGAGCTCTTCCTTTGCTTTGAAATAAGATTCGAACTAGTAATATTTGCTGTACAGGAGGGATGTATTGATTTCTGGTGATAAAATGACATTAAATGTTAACTGACCAATTCCTAAATCTTAACAGGAAGAGCACATGAAGAATTATAACAGAGTGGACTGGCTGCATTTCCTGCATACAGGACCATAAATTCTAGTCTTCATACATCTGGAATACACAATTCTAAAATATCCCATAGATAGGACTGGCATACCCTTTCCTAGCATAAAGCAAAAAATGATGAAGAAAGATTCCAGCTGAGTCTGTTTAGTACTGTTGCTCATGGAATATCTTTTAGAAGTAGAATTCAACATACCCAGTGTGTTGATTTGCATTCTATTATTATGGCAGAATACCTGACACAAGGGATATTATCTAGTAAAGAGGTCCGTTTGCTTCATAGTTTGGGATGCTAACAAGTTCAAGAGCATTCTGTCATTACCTGTGGATTTGCTGGTAAGACGTGAAGGCTCTGTCCATTCATGTTTGAATGTAGCAAAGCACATGGGTATGAGAAATTGATTGGAGTTAAACTTCTGCAACAGTAAGACCATTCTTTCCTTTGGGTTGTGAGGTATCTACCTTCCAGACCCAAACACCTTCTATCAGACTATCTCTCCACAGTGACACACTGGGTGAGAACAGATTGAAGCACAGAGAAACTTAAGGGGATGTGGGAGAGGAAAGAGCCCCTCTCTCAGGAGCCTTTCACCAGCTAAGAAGCAAGAATTCTAGCACAATTAACATTGCTTAAGCCCCCTTTCCCTGCTCAACTATAAACTTGTAATTTTCTAGAGAGCTCACCAGGAATCAATTTACAGAGAAGGCACTGTTCATGCAACCCCCATTTCTCCTGCTTCTCGATTATGAGGTCATAATCACATCCAAGTCACCTTCAGAGCCAAATTTTAATTTCATTTATCAAGAGAAATAAGAAAAGAAGAATCAATTTCTTAGCAAGCATTGAGGACCTAAGTGCAGAGCCACAAAGTGGAATACATAGTTAATTCTAAGACATTAACTGGGACACTCCATTAAGAAGTCCATATCCGCACTTGCAGACAGCTGATTATTTTATACAATGCTTAAAATCTGTGTTAAAATGTCTTAAACCACGCCATCATCTCAATTGATGCGGAGAAAGCCTTTGACAAAATCCAGCACCCTTTCATGTTTAAAGTCCTGGAGGGAATTGGTCTGGAGGGATCATTCCTCAATGTAATCAAAGCCATATACAGAAAACCCACAGCCAATATCATCCTAAATGGGGAAATGACAGAAGCATTCCCCTTAAAGGTAGGAACTCGGCAAGGCTGCCCCCTGTCACCACTCCTCTTCAATATAGTGCTAGAAACCCTAGCTAGGGCAATAAGGCAAGAAAAGGAAATTAAAGGAGTTCTAATTGGAAAAGAGGAAGTCAAGCTATCCCTTTTTGCTGATGATATGATTGTCTACCTAAGGGATGCTAAGAACTCCACCAGAAAACTCCTAGAAACGATTAAGAGCTTTGGTAAAGTGGCAGGATACAAAATAAACCTAGAAAAATCAGTAGCCTTTCTGTACACCAACAACAAGCAATTGAAGAAGGACTACAAGGAGACCTTCCCACTCACAATAGCCTCAAAAACAATAAAATACCTAGGAACAAACCTAACCAAAGACACCAAGGATCTCTACAACAAAAATTTTAAACCCCTGAAAAAGGAAATTGAGGAAGACATCAGAAGATGGACAAACCTCCCATGCTCATGGATTGGGAAAATAAATATAGTAAAAATGTCCATCCTACCCAAACTAGTGTACAGATTTAATGC
>VZQC01007933.1:355931-511818 GCA_009823505.1 Rhizomys pruinosus
CCTGAACTGAATTGGAAAAATGTATGAAATGCACAAAGCATCAATAAAAACTAATTTAAAAAAAAAAAAGAAAAATAAATAAATAAATATTTTAATAAAAAAAATGTCTTTAATGGGGCTGGAGAGATGGCTCAGCGGTTAAGAACACTGGCTGCCCTTGCAGAAGACACGGGTTCAATCCCAGCACCCACATGGTGGCTAACAACCATCTGTAACTCCAGTTCCACAGGATTCAACGTCCTCTTCCTTAGGCATTGCACAACACAGGTGTACTTATATGCATGTGCCCAATACGCTCGTAAACATAAAATAAAACATTAATAAATAAAATATTAAGAATGTCTTTAAATGATCTGCCACTGCGTTTGAGATATTCACACCCATGTTATCATGGGTCTGTTATTCTTGCTTTTGGCAATATTATCTTTACTTTTGAGACAGAGTCTTCTTCTAGCCCCAGCTGGCCTAAAAGTTACTCTGTAGATCAGAGTGAAGATCTGCATGCCTCTGCTCCCCAAGTGCTTGAATTAAAAGCATGCACTACCATGCCCAGGCCTCTTTCTATGTTTAGTACTTCTCTAAACCTGCTTGCTACAGGCTTATCCTAACATTTTTCAAAGGTATGGTTTTAACCACTTGAGGTCACAGTTTTCAATTCTGATATTGAGGAATATAAAGATTTCAATATAACAAATCATGGTAGGATAATTACACTTATAAAACCAGAAAACTAACTCTTTCCTCCAATAATTAGGCTTCCTCACCATACAGATATGTTTTAGCCCCACAGGGAGTATAATATTTGAGTAGGCAAATTTTATCACTAGTTCCAAAGAAAAAGGTCACAAAATATAAAAATTTATCCTGGAATTTTACTTAGGAAATATTGGGAGGGATCATGGAGTTAAAGGCTCATTCAGGATTTGGCCTGTGTAGACAGTGAGAGAATTTTATTCTTGCGTTTCTCCATAAAATCTATCTATACAGATAACCAATTATAGCAAGGCTAAATCTAGAACTGGAAAATTATGGGAGTATTTCCTAGATGACATGTTTCATATTTTTGACATATTCCTTGTTTGATTTGTACTCCAATATAGTTCCATGACGGATATATTTTGTTCTCTTTTTATTTTATGTGTATCATTGTATTGTCCACATGTATGTAGGTGCACCTGTGTCCCACAATGCCTGAGATGGTAAAAAAAAATGGTGTTAAGTACCTAGAACTGGAGTATGTGTGGGAAATGAGTCGATTCTATCTTAAATTATTTTTTTCTGATCAGGCTGCTATTTAAAAAAGGGCCCTAGGAGTCAGCAGGACTTAGCATGGGGCCACTGACCACAGGATCCTAGCCCTGGGGTTAGCTTTATCAGTAGAAACAACTAAGAAGAGGCTGATCTCAGAACTGTCTGGCCTATTGTTCCACCCCCCTCACATTGTATAATCATACTGACCAGATGCTCTCCTGCTTCTGTAAACTTTTCTTGTTGGCAGACAAAAAAAAAACAAAAAAACAAAAAAAAACCTAAAAAAAATAACTCCTTGATAAATGATTTCTGGGTTGAGGTACTTGTGATCTGTGCCTTTGAAAGAATCCTATGCTTTGATCCCATGCAGTGGCTCTCATATTGGCAGGACAGGCTGCTATCCAAGCACTTGCTAAAATGGAATGAAAATCTTCCTTTAAATTTCTAAATTTTAACTTTTGTCTAGTGTTTTCCTTGGGTGGTCCTGATGCCATTACAATGGACAGCTATAGCTACCATGAGATTGCTGGGAACCAAATCCCAGGCCTCTTCCAGAAAATTCAGTGCTCTCAACTACTGAGCCATATCTCCAACCTGATCTTTATCATCTATGACTGATGCTTTGTGAAACTCTGAATACCCAACACGAAAGATGCAATATTCATTTATGGGAGCCAGCCAAATACTGGACAGGAATCAACTGAAGGTAGGAGGTTAAGTTCCATTCCGTCATGATAAAGAAGGCATGGTGACAAATGCATGAAGTGGCTGGTCACGTCCTATCATTAAACCTCAAGATACCCTCCTAGTGAACCATTTCTGCCAGGCTGCCTCCAAGTCCTCACAGTTCTACGACATTCTAAAGTGTGCTACTAGCTAGTGTTCAAACAAGTGGGGCCCAGCACTTGCATTTGACCCTTCTACCATGTGAAGAAAAACTATTCCTTTTGTTCAAGGAAGCCAGCCCTTTCTTGGACTCTGGATATTTTGGGGTCTTTGTCCTGCAAATTCCAGCCTACGGAAATAAAAGAAAATATGTTTATGTTCTTTCTCAATGTTTCAATCTCAGGTATGCACATCTCCAAAGTATAGAGACTATTGCTATTTATCCAAGCATCCAAGCAATATTAACTTCCCACCTTAGGAAATTCTTGTCTTTTTACTCACTTCTTAGAGGTACATCCTATCCACTCTCAGTCAGCAGGAATGCTTTAATCAGCTCCGATAATCAGACTATTGGTAGTCTGTAAATCTAAAATACCTCAAAGGATCAAGGTTATATTTCAATAGTTTAAGTGCTGCAATAGACAGAGTGCATTGATCTTTAGAAATTTCATCTGTGAACTTGAATATTTGAAATACGGGGGGAGGAGGAGGAGGAGGAGGAGGAGGAGGAGGAGGAGGAGGAGATGAAAGTACAGTGTATTTTTTATTATCACAGCCTTACCTCCTCACAGCATGTTAAAAGTGAGGCGAATCACTCATTTCTAAGCCTGTGAGTTTGTATCAGCATTAATGAGGATTATTTCCAAGTAGATATTCCTCCACTTTGACACAGTAAGATTACTATCACCACAACACATACATAAGATTATCAGTTTATAAAGAGGAAAAGTTTATGCTGGCTCATGGTATGATATCTTTTGTTCCATGATCGCTTGGCCCTGTTCCTTGGCTATTGGTAAAGCCAGAATGTCATGGGTAGTTAGTAACAAAGCAGAGATTCACCTCTCACAGCCTACAAGTGACAAAGGAAAAGCCAGAAAGAGACTGTAAGGGCACTATCCCAAACCTAGTGCTGAGTAGCAATATTCCCTATGTTGAATCATTCCATCTCACAACGTGGGGGAGTTCCAAAGGGTGGTAATCACATCAATTGGAAGGGAAGCTCAAAAAGACTCCAGAGGTTCTAAAGGAAGGATCATTAAGAAAATCCTGGAGCTGCAGAGATGGCTCAGTGGATAAGAGCACTGGCTACTCTTGCAGAGTACTGGAGTTATTCCCAGCACCCACATGGTGGTTAAAAAACATCTGTAACTTCAGTTCCAAGTGAAGCAGATGCCCTCTTCTGACCTCCATGGAGATTTTGCACACATGGATTCACATGCAGCATATACTCATACACATAAAATAGAAAATATATTAAAATATTTCAAAAATAGAAAATTCCAAGAGATATTTCTTTTTTTTTAAAAAAATGGTATGAATGTACTTTCTGCATGCAAGTGTGTGCACCCGTGTCGTGCAATGCTGTGGAGGTCAGAAGAGGGTGTCGGATTCCCCTGGAACTGGAGTTCTCCTGGAATTGGAGATTCAGATGGTTCTCGGCCGCCATGTGGGTGCTGAGGATCGAACCCAGGTCCTCTGTAAGAGCGTCGGCACTCTTAGCCGCTGGGCCATCTCTCCAGCCCCGAGATATTTCTTTTTTAAAATTTTATTGTTCAGTAGTTTATATATTCTGAAATCAATGCTTTTCACATGTATCTGTGGTTTTGGTTTCCTCCCACTCTTGTGGGATTTCTCTTCATTTCCTTGATTGTTTCTTTTGATATACAGAAGCTTTTGAGTTTATTGAGGTACTCAAAAAAAACAGAAAAAAACAAATGACCCACTCAATAGATTGCGGCAAAGAGCTGAACAGAGACTTCACAAGTGAGGAAATAGAGATGGCTGAAAAACATCTTAAGAAGTGACCCATGCTGAACATTGAAAGGAAGAAAGCCTCAGACTGCTACAATCATCAAACATCTCTGTGGATCAGTTTGTAACAATTTTTATAATGAGACCTAATGAAATTTACCATCTAGGTACCACGATTTTTTAATATGAGAGATTTTCTTAACTCTTCTTCATAGAACAAGGAATAATAATATGATGATGAGGTCGTTCTATGACTATAAATTGGAGCCCAATATCATAGAGGTAATCTCTCATAAAACCGGTAAAACTGCTTGACTAATAGACATATGAAATGTTGAAAAAGATTATCTCTATTAAGAACCAAATTATAAATAAAACGAATTAACATTTATATTCCCAATTAGTTCAGTTGTATTACCATTTCCTACCAAAACCTACACCTAAATTTAACTAATCTAAAACATTCACTAAGCCTTAAAAATATCCTATACTTGGTGGATTAAGCTTGGGCAGAGTTGAGTACCTGCTAAATAAATTTTACCAATAAACACTTTTGCTCTTTAACACTATATGACTGGACTAAGACTTCCACTTATTTGGGAAGTAAGAATTTAAGCTTATTCCTTTTAAATTGTCCTACAAGTAGAGAAAGTGTTACACTATGATGTTGTGTATTTCAGAAAAATATAGGGACCAACCCAATACAAACTAAATAAAACAACTAGCATTTTATATTCCAGTTAGTTCAAATGTCTGTATCTAGCTCCTTTTTTTTTGTAATGTGTTTAAGGGATACAAATGGCCTATATATTTTTCTGAATAACACAACATCACATTATAAAACATTCTTTTACTTGTAGGACAATTTAAAGGAACTAAGCTTAAATTTCCTTCCAAATAAGTAGCATACAGTCAATGAGAAACAGTTTGGGTAAATTTAATGAAAGCTTTTGCCTTGGCTCCTGTTTATGGGTATGTGTAATACTACTTAGACATCTATAGGTCAAAACGTAAAAACCGAAAAAAAAAGAGGGAGGTGGGAGTGGGGTACTATCCTTTCTGGGGTACAAATGGGAAAACTCTGTGTTCCAATCCTATTGATAAATTTTCAATTTTTCTGATCTGAAACTAACAATGGAGGAGAATTTTATGTTCCCACAGGTAAAAATCACCAATATAAATGCCTGAAAACATACAACTTTTGGCTATGCAGGATGAACTGGGGAATGCCAGCAGAGAGTTGACCCACTGAACATTAAGGAAGAGGAACCTCAGATGCCTGAGTCACGACACTGAGCATCTCTCTGAATAATATTGGGGTTGACTGTTTATAATGGACCCTAATGAAGTTTACCTTCCAGGTGGTGAGAAACCTTTCCTACCCTCTCCCCTTTTTTTGGAAAAAAAACATGATGGTATGAAACCACTACCTAACTGTAACTAGAGCCAATTGTTACAGTGGTAATTTCCTATAAAACAGGGATAACGTATTAACTGATTGATAGCATAGGAACTGTGAAAGGATATTTCTCTACTAGAGCCAAATTCAATAGTAAAGTGTTTATAAGTTATGTAATTAAGCCAAATATATTACTACAGGAAAGCTCTGACATCAGCAATGAAATTATTCTGCCTAGGAGATGTGGCTAGGGATTCAAACCCGCCCCCCAAATTATAAAAGCCTTTTGCCTATAAGTGGTATATATGCAAGGAGAAGGCAGTAAGTCCTGTTGTCGAAGACCTGGAGTGAGCATGAAAACGTTATGAGACATCACTGCTAGTGTACAACTGGCCTCTGCAAAGGCATAGAGAGCGTTACCAGGAGGCCACTAAGCAATACAGCAAAAATATTGGTCTCCCTTGAGACAAGCAAGACTCCTCCGTCAATATCAGCTGCACACTTCAACAGCCCGGAGATACTGTGAAACAGTGGCAGCCATGTGTCTATATATCCCAAATCTATTTGGCTATTAGCTCTCTCCTGGAGGAATAACTCACAGTGGATGCCACACTCATGTCCTCTGGTGGTTGGGCGATGTTGTGAGCCACAGTAAGAACTTGTCACCCTTTATAGAGAAACCACAGTTTGTGGATTATCATGCCATCCAAGCATCTGTTCTATGCTCACAGCTTAGCTTGACATAATAAGTGGTACTGCTTAAATGCCTGTACATCCAATAGCTTGTGCTTTGTTAGTATGACTAAAAAGGGTATCACTGGGAAAGCTGGTCAATCCATGAAGGGAAACAACCTGAATAGACTTGGAGTCCAAATGACAACTCCAAGAAATTAGACTGTTTTCTTCTCACCCACTTGTGTCCTTTCCCAAAGCCACGAGAACAAACTGCGAGAAGAGGGGCGTGGGTAGATTGTAAGGGCTGTGGAGAGATTAGGGGTGAATCATGAGCTACAGGATATAGTCTGGACTCCTGATTGATCAACATGTCTGTGCATAAAGCTTCTCCAACTGGACTATGGGAACCTTGGGTTGTTCAAAATTTGGACATAGATACTTGCAAAATGCACCAATTGTATGACATAATGAGTGACAGCAATACTATCTGCAAACAACTGTGTCATTTTATTGTAGAATCCCTTAAAAAAAATAAATTAATTAAAAAAACCCAAATATAATACTAAAGACTTCTTAAGCTGTGCACTTAAGCAAATAATATAATACAGGAGAGCTCTGATATCAGCAAGGGGTTATTGTACCAAGGAGATGTTGGCCAGGGGATCCACCCCCCCCACCACCAAAGGTAAAGGCTTTTTGCCTGTAAACTGGGATACCTCAAGGAAGAGAGGATAGAGGGCCCTGCTGTCAAAGACCTGATGTAAGATGGAAGATGTATTGATGGACCCTCACTTGCAAGTGGTACAGTTGGTCTCTGGATTACCAGAGAGTGGTA
This sequence comes from Rhizomys pruinosus, assembly GCA_009823505.1. Lineage (NCBI taxonomy): Eukaryota > Metazoa > Chordata > Mammalia > Rodentia > Spalacidae > Rhizomys > Rhizomys pruinosus. The sequence goes on from VZQC01007933.1 coordinate 362,732, forward strand.
CCAAAACGGCCACTAAACAAATAAAGCAAATATAGTCTCCTTGAGTCAAGCCAGACTCCTCTGCAGCACCCAGTTACACCTCACCAGCCTGGAAAATATTGTGCAGCCAGGGCAGCCAATTGCCCATCATATCCCAAATCTATTTGCTATTAGCTCTCTCCTTGGAGAATAACCCATGGCGATGATGGCACAATCTTATATCCCCTAGCGGTTAGGAGATGTTTACAGCCACAGTAAGTACCCTGTCATATTTTCAGAAAAAAAAAAAACCGTAATTCATGGATTAAAATACCATCCAAAAATCGTGTCTATACCAAAGTAACCTACCATAACAATTAGACTGTTTAAAATACCTATATAATCTATTGCCTGTGCTTCATTAGTAGGATTGAAAGGTCATTCCTGGACAAATTTCGACCCATGAAAGGAAAAAACCAGAATTACCAGAATCCAAAAATGACAGCCCCAGAGGAACGTAGACTGTTTTGCTTCTCATCCAACTGTGCCCCTTTTCTAAGCCTAGGGGAACAATCTTGTGTGAAGACAGGATGGTTCGAATGTAAGGGCTTGTGATTGGGGTGAATGGTGAAACATACCAATATAGATTGGGCACTTATTGATCACTTGATGAATTACAAGCCACTCCTGCTGGGTGGGGGACCCTATGAGCTGTGTGGGTTTGGGCCACATGCTTGCAATTGGTGTTACATGAAGGATGCTTTTAACTCATAAATTCATTACTTATTGTTAAAAATGAAAACATAATAGAAAGAAAAAACAGAAGTGTTCGTGTTGCTTATAATAAAGGGAAATGCAAATCAAAACCACTTTGAGATATCACCTTACCCCAATAAGACTGGCTAGGATCAGGAACACAAATGATACCAAATGCTGGAGAGGTTGTGGGGAAAGGGGAACACTCATCCATTGCTGGTGGGAATGTAAACTCATATAGCCACTGTGGAAAGCAGTGTGGAGAATCCTTGGAAGACTTGGAATGAACTTGCCACCTGACCCAGCCATACAAGTCCTGGGTATCTATCCACATGATTCATCCTACCACAGAGATACATGCACAGCCATATTTATTGCAGCTCTCTTCACAATAGCAATGAGCTGGAACCAACCCAAGTGCCCCTCAACTGACAAGTAGATAGAGAAAATGTGGTACATCCACACAATGGAGTTCTATGCAGCAGTAAAGAAAGATGACATCATGAGTATTACAGGTAAATCACTGGAGCTAGAAGATATCATGCTGAGTGAAGTAACACAGTCCCAGAAGAACAAAAGACGAATGGTATCCCTCATGTTTGGATGCAAGCACCAGTTACCTAATTGTATGGCAAACTGAGCAACGTCAATGTGATCTGAAAACAACTGTGCTCTTATATTGTGAATCCCTTTAAATATAATAAATTAAAAATGAACTAAAATTTTATTTTTCATTCTGTGAATTTCATACATAAATATTGTGACTCAAAAACAAAGAAGTAAGGAAACAAATTACTTACTCAAAAGATGGAGTAAAGAGCTGAACTGAGACTTCAACAGTGAGGAAGTAAAGATGGCTGAGAAATATCTTAAAAAGTGTTCAACATCATTAATAATTAAGGAAATGAAAATTAAAACCTCTCTAAGGATCTGAGATCTCCTGAGACCAGCTGAAGTGCAGGTACTGGTGTGTGGGCTAAAGAGCCCCGCCCCCTGCCAACTGGGATTATGAAGGCATCTGAAGGAGGCAAGCAAAGCAAGTCTTCAACACAGTGAAGAGGCATTTAGGACTCACATTGGACTACAGGCAAGGAGAAGCCCATATGCCAGGGACAAGAAGAAGAGACAACATGGGAAAGGGGCAGGATAATCCTGCACCAAGCTCTACCAATCCTATGGAAGTTTCCTACAGTGGGATCCCTCGGGGGATGGCCCAGGACACAGATATCAGAAACAAAATTTGGAACATATTTAAAGAACTACAAGATTATAAAGAGAAAATCAAAGAACTGAGGAAATAAAATGAATAACTCAAGAAGGACCTAGAGAGAGAGAGAGAATGACAAGCTCCAGAAGGAAGTAGAAACACTGAAAAGATTCCATGCAGAAAAAGATAAGGAAACCAACCAGCGAAGCAAAGAGTTACAGGTAGAGATTGAGAAACTCTAAAAAGAAATAGAAATACTAAAGTAATCAGAAGAGGAAATGAAAAAGGAAATCAAACACTCAACCAATCAAGAGGAAAGGAAAGGAAAAGCCTCAGAAGCAGAAAGGAGGAAGCAGAACAAAGGATATCAGACCTGAAAGATAACACAGAACAATTAAAACCTCAAGTAAAGATGATGAAAAATTTAAAAATACACAAAAGTGGAACAACCAGGAACTGTGGGACACTATGAAAAGATCAAATCTCTGCATCATAGGAATAGAGGAGGGAGAAGAATCCCAAGAGAATGGTATTGATCAGATCTTCAACAGAATAATAATTGAACATTTCCCCAAACTAAAAAAAAAGACAAACCAATAAAAATAAAAGAAGCACACGGAACTCCAAACAGACAAGATCAGAAAAAAAATTCTCCATGCCACATCATAGTTAAAATGCTACACACCCAAAACAAAGGTAAAATCCTTAAAGTCACAAGAGAAAAACAACAAGTAACCTATAAGGGGAAATCTATCAGAATTACAACTGACTTCTCAATGCAAACTATGAAAGCATGAAGAAAAGAGCAAAGCATTCCCAGTGTTAAAGCAAAAGAGATGCCAACCCAGGTTACTATACCCAGCAAAAATGTCAATTACAGTTGAAGGAGAGAGAAAAACCTTCCATGACATAAACAAGATGAAAGAATACATGTCCAGAAAACCAACCCTTCAGAGAATACTTGAAGCAATTCAAGGGACAGAAGAAAGGAGCAACCAACTCTAGGCACCTAGAAAGAGAAATCAATAAAAGCATAACTACAGAAGTAGAAACCTAAACCCAAAACGCAAATGGATAATAAGGCAAAAGGAAGCAACACAAACTGATCAGACATAACCTTAAATATTAATGGACTACATTCTCCAATCAAAAGACATAGACTGGGAGATTGGATTAGGAAACAGAATCCATCGATANTTTGTCTTTTTGAAAATGTTTTTATATATTCTGCTGTGAAACCTTCTGGCAGGGCTTTTATTAGTTGGGAGGGTTTATTATCTTTTTTTTATTTATTTCTTCATGTATTATGGGTCGTGTTTTAAGCTGTGGATGCTCTTCTGTTGTTGAGCTTTTGTGAAATTCCAGGATTTCTGATATTCATGCCAGTTTTCTTCTAGTTTTCAAACTTGGTAGACTATAAGGTTTTTGAAGTATTCCCGTGATTTTCCCTTCGGATCCGTTCCATGTCTGTGTGATATTTCCCTTTCATCATGGATTGTATTCATTTGGGTTGTCCTTCTTTTTTGGTTAACTGTGGCTTAGGGGCTGTCTATCTTGTTTATTCTTTCAAAGAACAACTTTTAGATTCATTGTTTTTTGTATTTTTTTTTGTTTTCTTTGCAATAATGATTTTTACTCTGATCTTTTTCTCACATTTCTTCCTGTCCATTGCATGTTAGGGTTCATGGTCTGTTGACCCCTCAAGTCCTTCAGCTGTAGTGTTAGTTCATGCCCTTGGTGCTCTTTCAGTTTTTTCAATGTAGGCACCCAGGGCTATAACTCCTTCCTCGTAAGAACTGCGTTTAAGTTATCCCACAGGTTTCATTTTTTTTTCTATTGTTATAATCATTTTGACAGAGAAGTGTTTTGATTTCTTTCTTTATCTCTTCATTGAACCCATTCCTTATCCATGAGTGTGTTTGTTTTTCTCCATGTGTTTTTGTAAGGCAGTATGGGGGGGGGGGGGGGGGGGGGGGGGCTGTATCCTGGATGTTGATAGTTGGAGCATTTTTTGCACTGTGGTCTGATAGAATTCCATGAAATTAATTTCACATCTTTTTGTTTTTGTGGAGGTTTCTTCTGTGTCCCCAGTGGGTGGTCGATTTTGGGAGAATGTTCCTACGGGGGGTTGGCTGAGTAGAAATAAATTCTCTGGTATAAAGGTGGAATATTCGATAGAGTCTATGAGGTCCAATTTGGGTATAATATTGTTCAGTTCAGATGTGTTTTTGTTTATTACTTTGTCCTGTTGACCTATCCAAAGGATCAGTGGGGTAGTTAAATCCCCTACTATGAGTGTAACTAGGGTTAGTTGTGATCTATGGTTCCTGGAGAATTGTTTATATAAGTTTTATAAAAGCACCAAATTGGGGCATATATATTCATAACTGTGAAACTTCTTGGTGAATTGTCCTTTGAAATAAAAAAATGGAATGGCCTTCCTTTTCTCTTTCTGATTTCTTTTACTTTTGGAAGTCTGTTTTGTCATATATTAAAATAAACACCTGCTTTACTTTTGGTACCATTTGCTTGAATTTTTTTTTCCCATCCTTTCCCTTAAAGGTGGGTGCTGTCCTTGAAGGTAAGATGTGTTTCTTGTATGCAGCATGCTGCATACAAGAAACACATCTTACCTTCAACGACAGCACCCACCTTAAAGGAAGGATGGGAAAAAAAAATTCAAGCAAATGGTACCAAAAAGTAAAGCAGGGTGTTATTTTAATATATGACAAAACAGACTTCAAAAGTAAAAGAAATCAGAAGAAAAGGAAGGCCATTCCATTTTTTGATTCAAAGTGAAAATTCACCAAGAAGTTTCACAGTTATGAATATATAATGCCCCAATTTGGTGCTTTTATAAAACTTTATAACACAATTCTCCAGGCACACATTAGATCACAGACTAACCCAGTACACACATAATAGGGGATCTTTAATACCCCACTGACTCCTTTGGATAGGTCAAACAGGACAAATAATAACAGAAAACATCTGAACTGAACAATATTATACCCAAATGGACCTCATAGTCACTCTATCGAATATTCCACCCTAATACCAGAGAATTTATTTCTACTCAGTCAACCCCCCGTGGACACATTCTCAAAATCGACCACACACTGCGGGACACAGAAGAAACCTCCACAAACACAAAAAGATTGAAATTAATCTCATGGAATTCTATCAGACCACGTGCAAAAATGCTCCCAACTCAACATCCAGGATAGCCCCCCCCCCCCCCCCCCCCCTACTGCCTACAAAGAACACATGGAGAATAAACAACACACTCATGGATAAGGAATGGGTTCAATGAAGAGATAAAGAAAGAAATAAAAGCACTTTCCTGCGAATATTATGAAATGAGAATAAAAACAAGAAACCTGTGGGATAACTTAAAGCAGTTCTAGAGGAAGAGTTTATAGCCTGGGTGCCTACATTTGAAAAAACTGAAAGAGCACCAAGGGATGATCTAACACTACAGCTCGAAAGTCACTTGAGGGGTCAACAACATTGAACCCTAAATGCAAAGACAGGAAGAATTAACATAAAGTAAGTAAGAAACATTATTAACAATAGAAAACAAAAAAAGAAACAAAAAACAATGAATCTAAAGTTGGGTTCTTTGAAAGAATAAACAAGATGCAGCCCCTAAGCCACAGTTAACCCAAAGAAAGAAGGACAACCCAAATGATACACATCCATGTGAAAGGGAAAATATCACAACAGACATGGAAGGATCCAGAAAGGAAAATCCACGGGAATACTTCAAAAACCTTATAGTTCTACCAAGTTTGAAAACCTAGAAGAAACGCATGAATATCAGAAATCCTGGAATACAAAGCTCAACCAGAAGAGATCCACAGCTTAAAACAGACCCATAATACATGAAGAAATAAATAAAAAAAAAAATGTAAAAGACCCTCCCAACTAATAAAAGCCCATGGCCAGAAGGTTTCACAGCAGAATATATAAAACATTTCAAAAAGACAAAATGGATAATAAGGCAAAAGGAAGCAACACAAACCTATCAGTCATAACCTTAAATATTAATGGACTACATTCTCCAATCAAAAGACATAGACTGGGAGATTGGATTAGGAAACAGAATCCATCGATATGCTGTCTACAAGAAACACATCTTACCTTCAAGGACAGGCACCACCTTAAAGTGAAAGGATGGGAAAAAAAAATATTCCAAGCAAATGGTACCAAAAAGTAAGCAGGTGTTCTATTTTAATATATGACAAAACAGACTTCAAAGTAAAAGAAATCAGAAGAGAAAAAGAAGGCCATTCCATTTTTATCAAAGGAATAATTCACCAAGAAGATTTCACAGTTATGAATATATATGCCCCAAATTCTGGTGCTTTATAAAACTTTATAAACACAATTCTCCAGGACCACAATTCACACACTAACCCTAGTACACTAATAGTAGGGGATTTAAATACCCCACTGACTCCTTTGGATAGGTCAACAGGACAAAGAATAAACAGAAAGACATCTGAACTGAACAATATTATACACCAAATGGACCTCATGGACCTCTATCGAATATTCCACCCTAATACCAGAGAATGCACTTTCTACTCAGCACCCCGTGGAACATTCTCCAAAATCGACCACACACTGGGACACAGAAGAAACCTCCACAAAAACAAAAAGATTGAAATAATTTCATGAATTCTATCAGACCACAGTGCAAAAATGCTCAACATCAACACCAGGATAAGCCCTACTGCCTACAAAAACACATGGAGAATAAACAACACACTCATGGATAAGGAATGGGTCAATGAAGAGATAAAGAAAGAAATAAAAGCATTCCTGGAACTGAATGACAATGAGAATACAACACAATGAAACCTATGGGATAACTTAAAAGCAGTTCTAAGAGGGAAGTTTATAGCCCTGGGTGCCTACATTTGAAAAACTGAAAGAGCACAAGTGAATGATCTAACACTACAGCTGAAAGCACTTGAGGGGCAACAACAGGTGAACCCTAAATGCAACAGACAGGAAGAATTAACAAAAGTCAGAGAAGAAATCAATGCAATAGAAACAAAGAAAAGAATACAAAAAAACAATGAATCTAAAAGTTGGTTCTTTGAAAGAATAAACAAGATAGGCAGACCTCTAGCGCAGTTAACCAAAAGAAAGAAGGAACAACTCCAAATGAATACAATCCATGATGAAAAGGGAAATATCACAACAGACATGGAAAAGATCCAGAAAACCATACGGGAATACTTCAAAAACCTATAGTCTACCAAGTTTGAAAACCTAGAAGAAATGCATGAATATCAGAAATCCTGGGAATCACGAAAGCTCAACCAAGAAGAGATCCACAGCTTAAACAGACCCATAATACATGAAGAAATTAAAGATGTAATAAGAAACCTCCCAACTAATAAAAGCCCTGGCCCAGAAGGTTTCACAGCAGAATTATATAAAACATTTCAAAAAGACAAACAATCATTATTACTGAAAGTGTTTAGAAGGATACAATCAGAGGGAATTATCCCAAATTCCTTGTATGAAGCCAACATCACTCTATTACCAAAACCAGGCAAAGATACAACTAAAAAGGAAAACTGTAGATCATCCATCATGACCAAGTTGGATTCATACTAGAGACACAGGGATGGTTCAACATACGAAAATCAATAAACATCATCGAACACATAAGCGGAATGAAAGACAAAAACCACATCATCATCTTTTGATGTGGAAAAAGCCTTTGACAAAATCCAGCATCCCTTCATGCTTAAAGTCCTAGAAGGAATTGGATTGGAGTGATCATTCCTCAATGTAATCAAAGCCATATGAACCCACAAACAATATCATCCTAAATGGGGAAACGAGAGAAACATTCCCTTTAAAGGTAGGAAATTGGCAAGGCTGCCCCCGTCACCATTCCTCTTCAATATAGTGTTTGAAACACTTGCAAGAGCAATAAGGCAAGAAAAGGAAATTAAAGGAGTACTATTTGGAAAAGAGGAAGTCAAGCTATCTCTATTTGCTGATGATATGATTGTTTACTTAAGGGATGCTAAGAACTCCACCAGAAAACTCCTAGAAACAATTAACAGTTTCAGCAAAGTGGCAGGATACAAAATTAACCTTAATAAATCAATGGCTTTTCTTTACACCAAGAACAAGCAACTGGAGAAAGAATTCAAAAAGACCTTCCCACTCACAATAGCCTCAAAAACAATAAAATACCTAGGAACGAACCTAACCAAAGATACCAAAGATCTCTAAATCAAAAATGTTAAACCTTTAAAGAAAGAAATTGAAGAAGACATCAGAAGATGGAAAAACCTCCCATGCTCATGGATTGCGAAAATTAACATTGTAAAAATGTCCATTTTACCAAAACTCTTGTATAGATTTAATGCAATCCCAATCAAAATCCCCAAGAGTTTCTTCACAGGCTTGGAAACAAAAGTTCTTAAATTCATTTGGAAAAACAAAAGACCCCGAATAGCCAAATCAACCCTGAGTGAAAAGAGCTACACAGGAGGGATCTCTATACCAGATTTTAAACTATACTACAGGGCTATAGTCATAAAAACAGCCTGGTACTGGCACAAAAACAGACCTGTTGACCAATGGAACAAAACCGAAGATCCAAATCTGAGCACATACAATTTCAGCCATCTCATATTTGACAAGGGGGCCAAGAAACCACAATGGAGAAAAGACAGCATCTTCAGCAAGTGGTGTTGGCAAAACTGGATCACCACTTGTAGAAGAATGAAATTAAACCCCTACCTCTCACCCTGTACAAAAGTCAACTCCAGATGGATTAAAGACCTCAACGTGAAACCCCAAACTCTGAAGGTGATAGAAGAAAAAGTTGGCAGCAGACTACAAGACATAGGCGTAGGAAAAGACTTCCTAAATCAGACAGCAGCTGCACAAGAATTAAGGTCGACAATTGACAAATGGGACCTCATCAAACTCAAAAGCTTCTGTACATCAAAAGAAACAATCAAGGAAGTGAAGAGAAATCCCACAGAGTGGGAGGAAACCTTCACTGCAGATACATCTGACAAAGCATTGATTTCCAGAATATATAAACTACTCAAAAAACAAAGAAAAAAGAAAACAAATGACCCGCTCAATAGATGGAGCAAAGAACTGAACAGAGACTTCACAAGCGAGGAATTAGAGATGTCTGAGAAACACCTCAAGAACTGCTCAACATCACTAATCATTAAGGAAATGCAAATGAAAACCACTTTAAGATATCATCTTACTCCAATAAGACTGGCTAGGATCAAGAAAACAAATGATACCAAGTGCTGGAGAGGTTGTGGGGAAAGGGGAACACTCATCCACTGCTGGTGGGAATGTAAACTCGTACAGCCACTATGGAAAGCAGTGTGGAGAACCCTTGGAAGACTTGGAATGAACTTGCCACCCGACCCAGCCATACCACTCCTGGGCATGTACCCTCAAGACTTACGCCACCACAGAGATACATGCACGGCCATGTTTATTTCAGCTCTCTTCACAATAGCAAAGAGCTGGAACCAACCTAAATGCCCCTCAACTGACGAATGGATAGAGAAAATGTGGTACATCTACACAATGGAGTTCTATGCAGCAGTAAAGAAAGATGACATCATGAGCTTTGCAGGAAAATGGTTGGAGCTAGAGGACATCGTGCTGAGTGAAGTAACACAGTCCCAGAAAAACAAACGACGAATGGTATCCCTTATCTGTGGATGATAGTGCCAATTACCTAGTTTGCAATATTCTTGTTCCTCAGATTGTGGATAGAAAAATTGCCACGCAACAGCTCCTGAGCTGCCAGCACAGAATTCACCAGGGATGCCAGAGACCTTGGTCCCCAGAGCAGCTTGTAATGCAGAGCCTCAGGGAGTGTTGGCTCCCAAAGAGGATACTGTGAAACCAGAGTTCATGAACCCACGTGTGTCATCAGCCCAGCCGACACATATCCAAAGTGTTGCTGGTGTAGAACAGGCTCTGTCCACAGCTCCCTGTACACAGCCACCTCCATCTGTGGAGGCAGATGTCCCAGCTCCTGGGCAAGTTTTTCACTTTGCTCTGCCACAAATAGGAGATCCAGAGCCTGTTTCCCCTTTTCCCAGGGTGGACATGTAGTCAGGAATTTAAGCATACCTTGCTGATTTCCGTCCAGCAGCAGGTCCACAGCTGAGGAGCTTCCCATCTGCAGCAAAAACGTCTTCTTTAGGTTCTGTTGCTTTATTTACTTGGTTTTATTATTGTTGTTGTTCTTTTTTGTTTTAATTGTTGCATTTTTACACATTAAGATTATTAAAGCTTTATTGTTCCCTTGTAAAAAAAAACATAAAAAAAAGACGGAGAGAAAGATGCAGGACATTTATGGAAGAATGCATGATCTGGGGTGGGGTTGGGGGGAGGGAAAGGGGACTATGTCTAAATTGAACTGAAAAAATGATGTCTGAAATACACAAAACATCAATAAAAAATAAAATGCCAAAAAAGAAAATTTGAAAAATATAGTTAAAACACTGTAGGGGACCATCTAAAGTTTAAAATTACCTTTCAAATTAAGTTTTTAAACAGGCACTTAACAAAATCAAAATAGTCTCTGATAATTAAGGAAATGCAAATTAAAACCACTTTGAGATATCACCTTACTCCAATAAGACTGGCTAGGATCAGGAACACGAATGATACCAAGTGCTGNGGAGGGACTGTGGTTGACCAGGGGCATCAGAAAAGTTTCCTGCTGTGGGCTGGCCAGTGTCACCTGTGGGGTCCTGTGGGAACATGGCCAGATGCCTTGGGCCAGATGGCGTACCCAGCGTCTACAAAGGTGGCCAAGGCCTCTATTCTTGGCTCTCCTGGGTCCTGAGCCTCCAGAAGCCCGGAAACAACAAAGAACATCCTGATCTGCCCAGAGATTCCAGACAAGTGAAGCAGTTGAGGCTGCCACTGGCTTGTGGTACCTGGTAACCAGATTCTGAGTTCTGTTTGGGTTCTTGCTATGGAAGTGAGGTCACTTCCTGGGGTCCTCTGACCCTGATCCTCTATATACTGTACCTTTCCAAGGGTCTCTGGGCTGATGACTGCCTTCTTTCCATGTGGACAAAGGACACAGTTCCATCAGCAAGCCTATGGAACGTACCACCCTCCGGGGAAGTCTAGCTTCAGTAGACCCTCAGCTTTGAGGAAGCAGAGCTGGTTTCGAACCCACCCAATATATAACATATGCACAACAATAAACAAGTCCTTTTCCTTCCAGGGTCTTTACAGTATTCCCAATTGCTCCCTGGAATCATTCTTGCATTGGTTTTCTAGTATGTCATCAAGTGCATATGACCACAGATAGATACCTCTTACCTGGGACACCCCAGGTTCTGTTACCTGAGGTAAAAGCACAAATAGAGACATATCCCCACACACTCATATCCACAAGCTCACATGGATGACCCAATCCTATGTGCCCAAGAAAGGGTCAGTGCAGAAGGGCTTAGCTTTAGCTTGGGGTTAGATTTCAGTAGCATTATGGTTGCTTTAGTTGTGGTTAGAGTTGAAGTGACAAACAAGCAAACTGTGCACTCCTCTTCAATTTTGCCTTTTACTTACAGGAACAGTCTGGGATCCTGCTCCTTTTTTATCTTTCCTTTTAGTGTTTATTCCCCTTGGCTCTTCCCCCAAGAAGGGAATGTCCCTCTCCTCCATTCAGGAGAAAACTACAGCCTGTTTACTGACAGTAACACGTATACCACCCAGAGCTCACAGCACTTTGGATTTTAATGAAAATTTCCACACCTTAATTCACTGATTAATTTCAAAATATTTTAGTTATTTTAGGTGTATGAGTGTACTGCCTGCATGTATGTAAGTGTACTTGTCAAAGTCAGAAGAGGGCATCAGATTCCCTTGGAAGTGGAGTCACAGATGGTTGTTAGCCATCTGTGAATGTGATGCACATGAAATGTGCAGTCTAGTGCAGATAGACAAGAGGCAAAAGGGGCAAGTTCCTCCTTTTCTACTCAGGCTGTGGCACGTGTGATGATGGCTGATTTCATGGGGAAGGACCATGTGCCTCACCAAGCCCACCACTTCAGAGGAAATAGCTTCCCAGACACACCCAGAAATAATGTAGGACCTGATGTTTCTACTGCTGTGATAAAACCCTCAAGAGCTGATCCGTGATCCATACTGGATATCTGACATGAAAGTAGAAGTGATAGGCCAGGTGTGGTGGCACACGCCTTTAATCCTAGCACTTGGGAGGCAGAGGCAGGGGGATCTCACAGGGTGAGTTTCAGGACAGCTGGGACTACAGGGAGACTGTCTCAAAAAGACCAAAAAAAAAAAAAAAGTAGAAGTGAAACTCTCTAGGGAACCAAGAGTTACTAATGGGAGTTGGGAGGGACTTGTGGGGATGGAATTGTGAGTTATATATATATATATATATATATATATTATTCCATGTAATATAGATATATATGTACAAAAATATCCATATGTAACAGAGTATCATGAACAATCTGTATGCAAAATGAAAATAATTAAGAAAATGTTTTCATTCTCTTGACAATCACAGCGTATCCTGTGGCATAGAAATAATAATCAGTGTTCTTCCCTGGAACAGTAGAATGTTTCCAGTCAGGTTATTTTATACAATGTGGGGTGAGTATCATTTTGCATGTGTGTGAATGTATCAGAGGTCCATACCTGTCCTGGTTAATTACGCTTTATACCAAATCCCCAAGCTAACCAGATGACACTATTATTTTGCCTTTAAATGTGCAATTTTGCTGGCAGATCATCGAGGATGTATGGGCTGTATCCTTAGATATAAGTAGGCTGCCCAACGACTGGGGTCTCAGGTGTCTGCAGGCATGCTCACTTGGGTCTCCCATGGGATGCTGGCTGTGGCTCAGAAGCAGCATTTGAACACAGAGACAGGCAGAGGCCTGTGGTATCTCAGATCTTCTTTGGTGCCCCCACCCCATCACCTGCACAGCCAAGAATCAGGCTCAAAGGAAGCTCACATTCCAGCCTTGCTTTTCTTATGCTCCAGTCTGGGCTGAATTCCCATTCCTCCCCATGAGAAGCTCTGCCCCGGGTTGAGTTTTGTGTCTACTTTTCTTATGTTTGAAATAAAGGGTCCTTCTGAAAAGATGCAAAAATACCTCATATGCACTGAATGCCACAAAATCATATTCGTTATTATTCTGGGGAGTTGCTGCAGCTAGACTCTCGTAATCCTAGCCTCTAACCCTCTGATCATACTGACCCTGTTCCCAGAGCAACTTCTTCTCATGATACCAGTCCCTCTCTGAGGCACTGACAAGATTCACCCTGAACTATGGTCACACAGAAATTATGTAGGAATTTAAGTGCAAACCAGGGTGGAATATTTTGCTGTCTCATAAAGAAAATGTTAACTAAAGATCCTACACAACTTCCAACTTCTCTCCCAAAGGAGTTAAAATACATTATTATAAATAAGCAGAACACCTTGTAGGGTTACAAGTGTAATTTTATTTAGATGTTACTTGTAATCTATAGTAAGATATACAAACAGATAAAAATTGTTTGACAGTTTAATACCACTTTAAGTTCAATTTACAGCTGCATTGATAATACTGCAAGATGATAACAGATACTCTGCTTCATAAAACAAAAATTACTTGCTATTCTGGCTGATACATTCCCACCAGTCCGTAATGGATTAAAATGTATCATGTATTTCAGGTGCAAATATTACAAAATGTTCACAACTGTGGCTCATAAAGATTTTTCATGTGTTAAAAAGGTACTGAAATCAAAACATTAACCTAATAACATCCTCAGCCAATAAAACATAAGTAACCAAATCACATGGTTTGGTGTTAACAGGGCAAAATCTTTTGCCTTTGCTTAATCACATTATGCAGCATAGTGATGTGTAGACTCAGGCACCTTCCCTCCCTCCCATCCACCCATCCACCCATCCATCCATCCGAGTGTATACCATGAGGAGAAGCTTATCAGATACTCAGTTAAAATACATATGGAGCAATAAAACTGGGACAATTTAAAACAACCTTAAAATTTATAACTAAAATTTATAGAAATTAAATATGCTATTAAATTATGTTCTCCATTTGTTTTAGTAAATACTTTTTGAAAACTTAAAACTCTTCATTTTGTTCTTTTTATGCAGTATCATATTAGAAGCAACTTATATTTAAATTTTAGACTAAATCAAATTTATTGAAAAGATACTCTAAAAATAATGTAAATTGGATTTTAGCCATTTTTCATTCCTTTAAACATTACAGAACACAATGGGGCAAAAGCTTTCTTACTAGTTATAAAATCAAATTAAAAACATGTTAATGAAATTACAGGACAACTAACAATTAATAAGTTCACAAATATTTATGAATAAAGTGCCACTAATTTTATTATGATATGATATAAATAGAATAAATCCTGACATGGCTGCTGGCTTTAATGTATTCCCTCCATCCTGAGAGCATTGGGGTCCTACAAAATAAAGAAGTGGTGTCAAATGTGAGCTCTAGAGTTATACAGGGCATACCTAACACAAAAGGAACAACAAAGGCAAACTATTGTAAGAAGGGCAAAATGATTCAAAATGTTCAAAGTTGGGAGAATGATGTCAACATAGTAGGTCTCAGTGCTGGAAAAAAACAAATGAAAAGAAATGTAAAGGCTCATTAGTAACTGCTAATATGCACGGAAATCATAGTAATGGCCAAGTGGGCAGAGGCTGCAGGGTGATGCACATGCCAGGCAGCTGGGTAGTAGAAAGCACACAGATGCATGGCCAAAGCAGGGTTTAGGCAGAGGGCTGGAGACACGGTTTTCAGTGTCAAATCTGTGAGTAAAGCCCAGCACTGGCAGATGTTACATGACAGCTGCCCAAGTGGACAGGAGCCCACTCACACGAGGTGATGTGGACAGCTGGCTGATGTCCTCAAAAGTGAATAAAAACCACCTGTTACTGTCCTACTGGCATTCTCCATCCACTCACACAACTCTGCTCTAGCTCTAGATCCCTCCTTTTACCAAAAGTGAGAGACACTAAGATCTGTAGTCAGTTTGAAATAACGCATCTCAGAAAGAGCTCCTCAAGAAGCCCGTGCCCCAGCATATCTGTGAGGTTCTGCCTGTAACCCAAGCTTGGAGACATCACAACTATTTAAACAATCAGCTGTTCTTCCATAATTACAAAGTAGACACTGTCCTCCTAGAGCCCTGAGCCCCTGCCTAAGTCAGGGACATGGGACTGCCATGTGGGCAAAGGAGAAGGTCAGGCAGAGGGGAACTTAGGGTGTTCTGCCATGGCGATGGGCTGAACCAAGGTCATCTTGTGAGGTACTTATTAAAATTTAATGTGCCAACAACATGAGAGAAGAGAACTGTGCTTCTAGGACAGGGCAAAAGCCCTGCTCATAGGGCTGACCACTAATCTAGCCATAGCACCTTGGAAAGTGAATAGCTGACTATCTCATATCTAAACCTAAGCTCATCAAATTCAGAGCTAGTGGAATGGGATGCCAAGTTATGCTCTCTATGGAGAACTAAGGAGCAGCAATCCTAGGAAATGAAATGAGTAGTTGTCATCTGCACCAGGGAGCCAGGTGTGGCAGCTCTGCCCAGAAAGCCCTGCAGACCCTGGGCAGCTGGCACCTGGTCTGGCTAAGTGGTACTCGAGCTGTCAGGAATGGCCAATTGTGAATTCCGTCTCATTGGCCCCCACAGGGAAAAACATCTTGTCCTCATTTGCATTACTACTGAACTGCTGCAACCTTGTACAAAAATCACCAGTGAGTGCATTCACCACATGAATTCCCACAGGGATCTCTGCTGGTAAAGGGCCTCTCCAACTGCAAGTACAGAGGCACTGAAATTAAAAGAGCATATATGAATTCAATCAGAGGCTACCAAGCCAAGAATCCAAATGAGGAAACATCCAATTCTGATTTGTTAGACCTTTCTTTCCAGAACCAAATTCTTTTTTTTTGAAACACACTGTGCAAAAGAAAGAAATAGTAAAGCAGTATCACTTACTCATTGGAAGACATCACTCTGACACAGTCATTAGTCTTGCAAAGACCTGATCCCAGGCAGCTTCACAAACACATGGCAAGTTCACTGAATCGTGGGCTCAACAAGAGTGAATGAAGACTCTCACAGCCCAGAGGGAAGCAAGATGCTGTTTCAGGACAATGCGATAGTTACCGCACATTTCCTCCTGTGCGGCACGATGTGCTATGTTTAGTGGCACTTAAGTATTACACAGTAAATACTGAAAAAATCCACAAGTTTTGGATGTGCAGAAGCAATATCACACTGTTAATACAAAAGGTGCTAAGCTACAGGAATATAATACCACTGTGTGGGTGCAGAGACCACACGAACCCCTACCACACTTCCACACAGTGCCCTGGCTGTCCTCCTGCCTCCTGGCCTGTGTAACTCAGTCGGACCAGTCATTGTCATCAAACTCAGAGGAATCATCTGAGTCACTATATTCCACAGCAATGCGTCTGGACAGGATTGTGGCCACGTCATTCCCGACAGGCTCCCGTTTGGCTTCCTGCTCACGCTGCTCCTGTACCTTCTTTAGCTGAATTCCTAGAAACATAATGTGGGCATGAGAAGCAAATCCCTTTGGTAGCTCCAGATGAAGGAAAAACAAACTGATCTACTGGACTTGTCTAGATATCTGAGGGGTGAAAATAATGGGTACAAAGTCTACTGTTGGAAACAGATTTAAGAATAAAACTATCTACTCAACTGGTCAGTGACAAAATAGTTATCAGATGATTTAATGTTTACCATTAAACATTAAGTTTTGGAACATAATTTCAGATTTATGGAATAGCTGTGAAACCACAAGAAAAATATTCCCATATTAACTCCACATCTTACATTCTCAGCTGGTAACACTTGAAGATGTTTTCCTAACCTTACTCCCACACAAAGGTAATTTTTTTCTGGACCATTTAAGAGTATGTGCACATAATCTCCTTTTACTACTGAAACACTTCATGTTTCCTTTCCTTAAAAAAAACTATTTAAAGTTAGCACACTACTATTTACCCTACAAACACCAGTCAAATGCTGCCAATAAACCAATGTACTCACAAGTGGAGACAGTTTCCATGGTTCAAGATCCAAGGATCCCAGCCACATCAGCCATTGCTTTTGTGAACATCCTTTCATCTGGAGAGCTCTTGGGTCTCTATGCTTACAACCTTCACATTTGTAAAGAACAGAGGTACTCTTCTGCGGCATGTCCCTCAGTGGGTGTATACTGGGTATTTTTTCCGGGTGGACTCTGATTATGCATGAACTCTCACCTAGGGGTAGGGCAGCAGGCAAGTCTACTATTCTCCTACTTTATTGGTTAGACTTCATCACTTGAAAAACACAAGTTCATCCGTGGTGTTCAAGATAATCAGAGGCTGCTTAGGGTCTCTGAGTGGGCAGGTATGTGTTTGTGTACATGAGCCAAACCTCAGGTCTGATTCAAAGTGCCCAGGAAAAGCGCAGAGACAGCCAAATCACAGGGCGTCAAGGATGTTATCAACGCTGACTTCCTAGGGATGCAGGAAAGCTACTTTCTTCAGTTACTTCCAGATGAGACAACTGGACTATGACCAGGAGGCTACTTGGTCCAACTACATGTGAAGCTCTTGGAACATTCATACACCCTGCTGGTGTCCCTTGACCACACCAGGCTGTGTCTGGTTGAGAGTGAAATGGTATGGCACAGGTTTCCCTGTGAGAGTCCACAAATGCTGCTGATGTGGCCAAGGACCCAGGCTCCCTACCCTGAGTCTATGCAGTGCACCCTACTGTGTCTGTTACAGGGCTGGAGGATGAGGGTAGGACTTGTGCCTGAAGTTGTTGGTATGCAGCTAAATAAATGCTGAAAGGCCCTGGTGGAGCACACAGAGGTAAGCCTGTGACAAGCCCAATACATGATTTAGATTTGTTTAAAACAACAAAATCATTGCTAGGCACTCATATTCTTTCATTTGTATTTGGCATAGAAAGTGGAGGAAAGGCCCTATTGACCTCTGATTTGTTACCAAGATTCTAGCTTCTATCCAAGGAAAGCTTTCCTGAATTTTCAATTCTTTATTATGTTTCCACGATACCTACAAAAGAATTCCTACTTTAAAATTTTTTTTATTTATAATTTTTTTATGTGTATGAGTGTACTGCCTGCATGTAGGTTGGTGCACTTGTGTCGTGCAATGCCACAGAGGTCAGAAGAGGGCGCCAGATTCAGAACTGGAGTTAAAGATGGTCCCTAGCCACCATGTGGGTGCTGGGAACCAAACCCAGGTCCTCTCCAAGAGCAGTTGGCGCCCTCAACTGCTGAGCAATCTCTCCAGTCTCAAGAATTCCTACTTTTAAAGAATAACAAACAAGGCTTCTGTAACTCTATTCTAAAATTAGTGACATATACTTATCATTTGGAGGCAATGGGGCTGTAGCTAGTTCGAGACCTAAGGAAATCTCTTCCTAAAAGGAAGGCTGCACATCGGAAATTTCTACTCACCCATCCGGATGGCAGCAAGCAGGTCACTTCTCGCGTCACTTATGGGCAGCTGTGTAGGCTCCGGCCGCTTTGCCTCCATAGCAGGACCATGCATCGGGCAGGATGAAAGAGAGGAGCTGGGGCCAGGAGGGCCTGGTGGAAGTGGTGGGGGGCCTGGAGGAGGTGGTGCTGTAGCCAGGAGCCCAGTGGAGGGCTCCTGCGGAGGGGTGGAGAATATGGAGCCAGCTGAGGTGGGGAACGGGGGTGTGTGGGGATTTGGAGAGGGCTAACAAGGCAGTTTGTGCTGAAGGAATCATGGGCGGAGGGGGAGGTGGTGGTGGTCCTGAAGGGTTGTAATATTCCATTATATGTGCTGAAAGCATCCTAATGAAGACAAAACACAGTTAACGAAATAAGCATGCAGGGTCGTGTCCCCTTAGTTCTAATATGCTTAGAGACACAACACATACTACCAGGTACACCAGAGTCACCGCAGAATTCATGTGTCCACTCCAAGGACTGGCTGTTTTCAGTTGTTCATTACTCATTATGACCAGGTAACACGTACAGAAACGTTCCTAGAAAGCCCACTCAAAAGCATGGGGATTTTCTGTGGATGGCTGGGTTACCATAGCTGGTTCTAAAATGTCAGCAATTCTTTTTCATCATGGGAATCTCAAAGCTGTGTAGCTCATAACCTTGTGTCATAAGGGCTCTGGAGCTAAGAGGACTAGGAAAATTCTGCATTCTCTAGACCTGCCCAGTGAGAATCCTGGGTTAAAGTGCCCAGCACAGTGTTAAACACTCCAGAGAAATAGGTCAACAGTTTTTGTAGTGCACCTGAACCACAGACCCTTTATGTGCCCAATGTAGCAGCCTCAAAACACTGAGAATCCTGGATTACTGAAGGCCAAAAGACAGGGGATACCTAGGGCCTGTGTTCTCACCTTTCAGGTCTGTGTGCACACAATTAGAAAGCAACATCAGCTCTCTGGGGTGAAGAAGACACACTGTTGCATTCAACTTTCCTGGGTGTAGACACTAAGGAGCCTTTTAATGATTACACACACAAGAGCTAAAGATAGCCTATCAAAATAGAGGGGAGGGACTCCAATTTGTACACCAACAGGAAGACTTGTACACTGTGTTGGAATAGTGCTCACGAATTAGAAAATAAGAGATCCAGGCCAGAATGAAGTGGAAGCCCCGAGGTCAAGCAAGGGGACTACAGGGCAAATTGTGAAGAGTCACATTACATGGCTTCATTGTCTGTGACCAGCATTCTCTGTGGTCCACCCAGGGTATGGAGAGGCTCACAAATAAGCTTGTCATCCTTTATTGACGCCTTGGCTTACTTAAAGTTCTACAGAAGACATTAGTATGTGCACAAGGGAAGCACACACACAAACATAGCTGTCAACCTGAGATTTAGCTATAATGGGAAAGGGTCAGTAGCATGTTTCTGCACCAATTTTATTTGACACAAACCATGGCATCACTGACATATGCCCACTCCTTCCTCACTATATTCTGTGTGATAAAATTCTATCACATACAGGAAGACACAATCTCGAGAGAGAATAATAAATAGCAAACAAGGAATACCAATTTACCCATAGTCTGCTGGAGCCACTGGGGCAGAGGCCTGGCACAACTCTGGGGCCTGGGGAGGTGGTGGGGTGGCGGCTGCTGAGGTCT
Source organism: Rhizomys pruinosus (assembly GCA_009823505.1). Classification (NCBI taxonomy): domain Eukaryota; kingdom Metazoa; phylum Chordata; class Mammalia; order Rodentia; family Spalacidae; genus Rhizomys; species Rhizomys pruinosus. Next base: position 382,897 of record VZQC01007933.1, read on the forward strand.
GTTTAGGGCCATGTGCCTCGCCGAGGCAGAAGAAGGTCGGTACTCATGCTCAGAGGCTTGGTTTGTGGTTCCATGCAGTGGTGTGTCACCAGCTGCGTAGGAAGGAGTTGCAGGCTGAGGGTGCAGAGAATGGTTGGGAGTAGCAGGATAAGAGTAATCCGTAACATCTGATGTGTGAGACCTGATGTTGGAGAAAAGGAGGTGAGAAAACTCTAAATTAAGCTTAAAAATGGGCTCCTAAGAGGCAGAAGCATTATATATGATTAATAACATTTTCACCTCACAGGAATAAGACACTTATTTCCTTTATGATCAACTAAGTCTAGGCCCATGAGAGCTTCCAAGCAGCAACACAATTATTTTAGCAGCAAGCCCCAGTGTTGCAAGGATCAAGATTCACAGCTTCACAGTAAGTCAGACAGACCAGCAAGCAGGAGCTAACGTGTCATTTTACAGCATTTCACATATTTCCTTATAAAGACAAGGCTACAAGACAAATCCCATTTCACTTAGAAACAGTATCTCAGACTGACAGAGGACTTCAGTGGCAATAAAATTTGACAGTATACAATTAGAAAATATAAAATGGCAGGTGAACTGGATCTTAACAAGAAGAGAAAAAAATCCAGAATACAAAACGAACTGCTATTTTTCATAAACAGAAGAAATATGTTTAACCCAAAGGGGAAAAAAACCCAGCATGGTGTGCTATTAACAGGATTCTTGGGTTTTGAGCACACTCAGTTTCATATGAAGCTCTGAAAGGAACAGAAACCTTGTATTAGCTAGCGAGCGATTTAGGCGAAGCAGATACTGGGCAGCCTACTTGGCCTAGGGGAGTGGAGCTGGCAGACGTGGCAGCCACAAGCCACATTAGTAACAGACACACGTTCCTGCCTGAGTTACAGGACACACATCAGTAGGGGCTCACATCCTCTCATGATGCTGAAGCAGGGAGTGACATGGGGCTGGAAATCCAAAAAAGTGAATTGACAAACCCTCTGGGGTTTGTCCTGTTCTCTTTCGTGCCCCCTGCCTGATCCAGTTTCTTTGCGTCACTCATAAATTCAATGCCCATTTTCCTTCTCTCCCACTCTTCTTTTCTTGTTCTGACTTTTCTCACATGCACCTGCTGGTTCCTGTTAGGATTCAGCTTATGTTTCTCTCTCTGAAGGAAACAGGCAAACACACATTGTGGGTGTGTAGGAGGAGCAGGAAGAAGACGCCAACTCACCTCTACCTTTGGGATTTCACAGCACAGCCTTCCCTAACAGGAGCAGTGCGTGGCCGACAACCAACAGAGCCTGCTCCTCTCCTGCAGTTTTCTAACTCCAGCATAATCATTCATCACTAACTTATTTCTTCCCTATCTGCATTCTGTATTCTAGATTATGCTACACATGTGCAGAGGTCTGAACTCTTCCAACTGCTAGCAAATGAATTAAAAATATTTCAGTGGGATAGGATGTCTGACCTGAATTTAGATTCAGAACATTTCAAAACTATAAATACACTTAAAGCTTTGGGGTCACGGGTGACACATGCTTGACTCTGTCAAGCCAGGTCAGTGACTGTGTGTGCCACTTTCTGAAGGAAAAAGTTATCTGGCACAATGTGGCCTGTTTCTAAGGAGACGCAGGGTGCGACACTGCAGGTGCTGTGGCACAGTGAGAATGCTATCCTTATAAAACAGCTTTTCGATGGCAAAAGAAGCCGAGACAGAGGGGCTGGACTGACCAAGGTACAGGTAGGGTGGAGACTACAAATGACAGAAGAATTAAGAGCAGACTATTTCTACAGGGCAGGACTTTGAAGGGTGGCAACTAGAAGATAGGGCAGAAGAAGGGGGGGACAAATCAGGGGAAGAATAGAGAACCAGAGAACAGGGGGTGTCAGCAGGCGGGGGGGAGGGGCAGCTGTAGGAGGCAGGCAGCAGGTAGCCATGAGCCACTATGCTGATGTGGACGTGAGCAGGTAGTTATGATGCTCTGGGATGACCAGGCACCATCTGTTGCAGAAAAAAAAAAAATGGCGGGTTAAGACAACACCGAATAGGAAGATGGTGGTTTAGCCGTGGATACACGGCGGGGAGTCCCACGAATGCTCAGGTTTGCAGGCAGACAGCTGGGCAGTCAGAGCACTAAAGCATGGCCCAAAGGTGGCTGAGAGGAAAAAAAAAAAAAAAGCCAGTGGGATATGGAGGTGTAACGGCTTCTGAGTAAATTGATGCAGGCCGGTTATCTGGAAATTAAGCATTTCAGCAACAGCCCTCATCTGAAATTCAGTTAGAAATGAACCATGCCTAGCAGTCTGTAGAGAGAGGGCAAATTTAAGATTAGTTCATATGGATTCAGCTAAGATATGCCATATGTATAACTGTCTTATATACATGTCATGAAGCTTGGTATTAAACTTTCCTGAGGATCTTGAATAAACACAAGAGAAGATACAACCTTTAAAAATCATGTTTTTATCAAATAATGTTTGAAACAAAATATTTTTAAGAAGCCGAAGAAAAATACATGGCATGGTTCCAGCTGATGATGGGTGATAGCATTATAGATAGTCAACTTTAATTTCTTTCTGCAATTTCCAGATGTAAATATGTAAGTTGGGGCTGGAGAGATGGCTCATGGGCACTTGCTGCTCTTGCAGAGGACCCCCCAGCACCCACATTCTGTGGATGCCTCAAGCCTCTGTGGGCACAGCACTCACATGCACAATTACACACACATACACACACACACACACACAGACACATACACACACACATACACATGCACACACGTGCACGTGCGCAAACACCTGTTTACAGATAACTGAAAATAAATCTCAAAAAAGTAAAAAGCTGCAGTCTTAGAAAAATAAAAAAACAAAATTTTAAATTAATTTAAGGGATACAGTCTAAGTACCATAATGAATTGTAACTTGGTACTTACAATAAGCAGTCATGAGAAAAGGCATGTGCCAAAGGAAATTCTGTTGAAATAAAACCAACAACTATGTTTACTTTTTGAAACCTAAGAGAAATTAAGCCATACCTAGATACTATAAGCATAGAGGCAGAATATCAAGCAATTCAAATGGCCATTCAGATGAGGCCCAGCATTGAAAATCTCATCTCAGATAGTAGGGTATCATTCAACTGAGGGGTTTAAAAATCTACCACTTTTCCATTTATGTGTGTTTAAAATTAAGAGTCTATATGGAATAAAAATAGGGTGCACATTTTACATGACCAAATTTAAATCACAACTCAGTTGTTTGGGAGAACAAAAAGCAAGCTGACATCAATGGGAACTTCTGAGCTCACACATTCCTCACTGCTAGGAGCTGAGCTGTAACATGCTTGCTTTCTGTCAGTTTCAAACGTGAGGCTAGAACTCAAAGCTCTAGCAGTTCTCTGAATATTTAACGTAACGGTTGTACAGAAACATTTACCTAGAACTTGTCTTATTGCCCTGGAAGAGCTTCCAGGCTTATCCAAGTAGAGATACTGTAAGCCTTGTCTCCTAGCAAACCACTCACCCAGTACTTTGTTTAGGTAGGTAGAAAATGAACTAAACAAAGTTATATAAGTGAAAAGAGCAAAAAGGAGCAGAAATAGAAATAAAACGCAAGGTACAGATTTATTATCTTTGACAATTTCTGGCTCATATTTTGATTTTTTTTTATTGATTAGTTGACAGCGACAGTGTATGTATCCATGCTAGATTACAGGTATGTATCCATGCTAGGATTACAGGTATGTATCCATGCTAGGATTACAGGTATGTATCCATGCTAGGATTACAGGTATGTATCCATGCTAGGATTACAGGTATGTATCCATGCTAGGATTACAGGTATGTATCCATGCTAGGATTACAGGTATGTATCCATGCTAGGATTACAGGTATGTATCCATGCTAGGATTACAGGTATGTATCCATGCTAGGATTACAGGTATGTATCCATGCTAGGATTACAGGTATGTATCCATGCTAGGATTACCGGCCTGCACCACTGCTGCTGGTTCAGGAATGCTAGGGCTCAAACTCAGGGCTCTGTGCATGACAAGCAGTCACACTGCCAACTGACCTATGTTTTGTTTCTACTCTAATTTTTAAATGCTGGAGACTCAAAATTTATGCAGATGGATTACAATTAAAAAAAAAAAAAACAGAAGGAAATTCAACCAAAAGTTAAAATAGGGAGCCAGTTCTTGTCATCCAATGAATCTCTTTAGGGGACAAATGTGACTTCATGAACTGTTTTACACCTGCAAGAAATAATTTTACTTAATTGCTAACACAATGCTTCCCTTGAAATTAGAATATGTAAGAATAGTTATCTGAAGTAAGACATCAAACCCTCTTTTGTTCGTATCTTTTTCAAATGAAGGTCTTCTTGGTCAAAGTAATCATTGTGCTCAGGTAACAAAAAGCAGAGGAAATTCAAATTCCTGACCTAATGTAGCAAGTGATACCTAAAGTAAAATGGAAGTCATTGACAATTATCCCAAGTTCAGAATCAGTGTGAAGATTAACCAAGGAGTAAATTTAAGAAAGTTAAAAAAAAAAAAATCAGAGAAAGTAACCCAATGTCTTACTGTAGTATTTCTTTTTTCTTTTTCTTTTTTTACTGTATTATGTCAAAGTCAAAATACGCATGTCATTTTAAGGACATATGTGGGATACACAAACCCAAAGCTGCTGATGCATTTTCAACTTCAAATACAATGGCTCGAGCATGGGGAGGAGGGGCTATGACACACACACACCGAGTGTCTGGGGACAGAGATCCCTCGGAAGATGCTCCATGGTGAACACTCTGAGACAACCTGTTGTCGGGTCTAAGCTGTTTGTCATACGCCATCATATTCCACTCTATCACCTGTTTCTGGCTTTTCTAACCTTTTTCACCTCACGTGTAGTGCCATCTATAGGCTTTTGCTCCTGATGTCCAGGAAAAGAAAGAAAGCATGCCAAGACAGAAGGGACAGGAAAACAGCAGGTTAAATGCAGTTACAATGCATAGAAAATAAGCCTGACGCATTTTGATTATACCCTACTGTTAAGGAAACTTAAAGCAACATATTCCTCAGGCCCATCAGAACTGGCTCTTTACACAAAACTAAAAGCTACCAACTTCCATTTTAAGAGTTGCTTACCTTCATTTCCAGTAAAACTCTCACTTGCCTGTTTTATATGCACCATACCTAGATCTGGATTATCCACATGAAGTCCCTGACAACATCATTCAGAAGAATCATTTCCCACACCTACACACTTTCCCCAACATATCAATTATTATTTAAAGAAGACAATCCAAAATATTCTATTTTCTACTTCTTTTTTTTTTCATTTTTTTTAAATTTAATTTTTATTGATGGTTTGTGCATTTCATACATCATTTTCCAATTCAGATCAGGCATATTTCCCTTTCCCTTCCCCCCCACCCCCACCCACAGAATAGTCCAACTAACACTGAAACTAGCTTTACACACACACACACACACACACACACACACACACACACACACAGAAGATAAAACTTACCTGCTCTGACACAGAGCCATTTTTGCACCAGTCCCATTTGTAGCTTATAGCACAAAATACATACAACACACACTGCAGCCCTACGTGAGTACCCCGTCAGAGGCGAGGACAGTTATTCCCACATGCATCTACTACATGTTTGGTCCTTTTTCTGCACAAAGGTATATGATCTTTAATGACAAAAGTTGTATGCCTTTACCTCTCCTCTTGTAGTCCTCACCATGCTATTTCACATAGAGCATACTAAATGCTGGCTAAATTATCAAATCCACATAGTATGCCCCAGGCACGAGCATGTCCCAAGGGATCATGCTAGCTACGCACATGACACAAATGGTCATCACACATACACACAAAGACATTGTTTCTGCCCTCATGGAGCTTGTAGCCCTTGCAGGGGAAGCCTGTAAGGTGGCACAACTACTATCTATGGAATGTGGTAAAATGTAAATGCATTTACAATTGTGTCATACACATGAATATTATATATATTTATAAAATGTATTGTAGTTAAAGATGTATACACAGATAGCCCTCCCAAATGTCATTTAGTTTGCAGTTTAAGGAGGGAAGGTGGCAGATGGCAGAATGTTAGAGTAACTCAGAGGTGGATTATTCTGAGGTGTTATAAAATGTATACAAGATCATAAAATGGCAAATAAGGATATGGAAAGACACGCAAGACAAATGAAATGGGGACTTATAAAAAAAAGTAATAGTTAAGGCTGGAGAACAATAATACTAAGTAACTTCCATGCCCATTGTAACCAACAGCCAATTAGGAATATAAATGAATTCTTCAGACTTTCAAGGCTCAGGGGCAATATGGTAGTACTTCCAAACTCTAGATTTCATTATTTTCATTAACACCAATTCAACCTCTAAAAAAGGGGCTGGAGAGATAGCCTAGCGGTTAAGAGCGCCGACGCTCTTGCAGAGGACCCGGGTTCGATCCCCAGCACCCACATGGCGGCTGAGAACCGTCTGTAACTCCAATTCCAGGAGAACTCCAGTTCCAGGGGAATCCGAGACCCTCTTCTGACCTCCGCGGCATTGCACGACACGGGTGCACAGACCTGCATGCAGACAGTACATTCATACACATAATACAAAATAAATTAAAAAAAAAAGTAAAGAAACTAGAAGAAAATGGTGAAATATCGGAAATCCGAGGGAAGCACCAAGCTGTCATTAAGAGAGATCAGAAAGCTTAACAGAGCTATAATACATAAAGAAATTAAAGATGTAAGAAAAAACTCCCACTAAAAACAGCCAGGCCGAGACAGTTCATGGCAGAATCTATAAAACATTTCAAAAAAGACTTACAACCATTTTTTTTTTTTTTTTTAAGTTTAATAAATAAATAAAGATATAATAAATAAAATGTTTTAGAAGAATAGAAACTGTTTAGAAGCATACAAGCAGAGGGATTCTCCCAATACTCTTCTATGAAGCCAGCATCACACGTCTATTACCAAAACCAGGTAAAGATACAACCAAAAAAGGGGAATACAACCATCTCCTAAAGTGAACACAGATGCCACAATTCTAAACAGGATTGCTGGCAAATTCGCATACAGACCACATCAAAAGATCATGCCATCATGACCAAGTGTGGATTCATACCAGACATGCAGAGATGTTTAACATAAGAAAATCAAATAAACGCGTCAAAAACCATAAATGGAAGTAAAGATCAAAAACCACATCCATCATCTGAATTGTGCTGAAAAAGCCTTTGAAAAAACCAGCATCCCGTCATGCTAAAGATCCTAGAAGGGAATTGGATTGGAGGGATCATTCCTCAATGTAATCAAGAGCCTATACAGGAAACCCCCACAGCCAATATCATCCTAAATGGGGAAATGACAGAAACATTCACCTTAAATCGATAGGACTCCGTGAGGCTGCCCCTGTCAACACTCCTCTCAATATAGATGCTTTAACACACTGCTAGAGCCAATAAGGCAAGAAAAGGAAATTAAGGAGTACTAATGGAAAAGAGGAAGTACAAGCATCCCTATTGCTGATGCATATGCTTGTTTACTTCAGGGATGCTAAAACTCCACCAAGGAAAACTCTAGAAATGATATAACAGCTTCAGTAAAGTGGCAGGATACAAAATTAACCTAAAAAAATCAATAGCCTTGACCTACAAAAACATGTGGACACTTTCACACATGCCTGCATTCAGATGAACGCATACACATGCACAGTCTCAATAAATTCAATCAAGTCTGACAATCTCTGTGTGGAACTATTGCACTGGGAAGAACAAAGCATTCTCAGAGAGCTTTTCATTTCCTTACCACTCCAACAAATGAGAGAACTAATAGACCAAAAGACTTCAAATGGTCATGAGAAAATGAAACAGCCTTGGCTGAAGAACAATACTGCCCAGAGTTTGAACCCTTCTTTGCAGTGCTTTTGGTTCTGCCAGTTCTTTCCTATCTGAACTCACTCCTTTTTACAATGACTCCTTTTCTTCCTAGATGTGGGCACATGCTGGAACATCCCAGGTCCCCACTTCCCATGTGGAAATAACTCCTCTATCATCTAACTGAACCTGCACATCCACCACAGCCATCATCACACCCAGCATCCAAGTTTCCATTAATAATCAGCAAACCCCTTATAGAATGTCACCTAAGAACTCTACTTACCTGACACTATTCCTAAGGTACGGTGGGCATCATGTGCATGTGGGCACAGGAGTGGGTGAACACGGATTGGCATCCTATGCTTTTCCTGCTGTCCTAGTTTCCTTTCAACTGCTGTGACAAAACGCTCTGACCATTTCCAACTTGGGGATGAAAGGATTTATTTGGCTCACTTCTCCTGGGTCACAGTTCATCACTGAGGGAGCCCACCATATGAACTCAGGGCAGGAACCCGGAGGTAGGAGCTGAAGCACACGCCATGGAGAAATGCTGCTTACTGGCATGCTTCCCTGGCCCATGTCCAGCCTGCCTTCCTATACTGTACATAACAACCTGCCCAGAGTGGCACCACCCACAGTGGGCTGGGCTTCCACATAACTCAACAATCAATACAATACTCCACAGACATGGTCACAGGCCAGTCCAATGTAGCCAATTCCCCAATTTAGGCTCCCTCAATCTAGATGGGTCAAGTTGACACTAAAGCTATCCAGCACAATTGGCCCCTTGTCAACTTGAAACACAAAACACCACTATTCAACCATCACCTTTCCATTTCTTGTGCCCAAGGTATGATGTTAACATTAATCACAACATAAGACAGTACAACTTTAAAATCCCCAGTTTTTAAAAAGTCCAAACACTTAAAAGTTGACAGTTGTTGGGCTGGGGAGATGGTCAGTGGTTAAGAGTACTGACTGCTCTACCAGAGGACCCAGGTTCAATTCCCAGCACCCACATGTTGGCTAATGATCTTTAAGCTGGGTGTGGTGGAACACACCTTTAATCCTAGTACTCAGGAGGCAGAGGCAGGTGGATCTCTGTGAGTTCCAGGCTAGCTGGGGCTATAGGGAGACCCTGTCTCAAAAACAAACAAATGAAAACAAAAAAATAAAAACACAAAAAAGTTGACAGTTGTTAAAAGTCTCTTAACTGTGGGCTCCTGTAAAATCCAAAACAAGTACTGTCTTATTTCAAAGGGAAGAATCTGGCACACCTAAGCAAAACCTAAGTCCAGCAAAGTATCTTACGGCTGGACATCTGGGATTCACTCACAATCTTCTGGGCTCCAAAGGGTTTCAGGAGCTCCAATTCTCTGACTCTGCCATCCACATCACACACAGCTCATCTTGCAGACCCAGGCCAGCTCCATTTCACACCTGCTGCTGCTCTTGGTGGTATCCCATGGTCCTGGTGTCTCCAAAAACCTTGGATCTCCACTGAAACTGAGACACCACCTTCACCAATGGTCTCTTCTGACCTCTCCTGGTGCAAAGCTTCAGCTTATCTTCATGACTCCTGCAATCCTGGAGTCTTCACCGAAAACGAGGTACATTTTCATCAATGACATTTCCTGGCCTCTCACAGTGCCAAGGCTCAGCTGTTCTCTGTGACCCCTTCACATTTCAACACCAGAACCATATAGGAGACTCTTACACATTACCAGGTCCTGTTTCTCACTTGACACGAAGGGTTGGACCCCCTCTGAACCACAGCTTCTCTGTGCTGACCCTGAGGAAATTCTTCCCAGAAGATTTCGCCACAGTGATGCTGGTCTCTTGTTACTTACAGCTGATTTTTCGGCTCCATTTAACCAGCATCAATTGTCCCAGTACAACAAAGGTTTCACTTCATGTTCTGGTCTTTTGTTACTTACAGCTGATTATTCAGCCCCAGCTGACCGAGAACCCACAGATTCTTAATAAAAATTTCTGCAAACAGGGCTGATGTCTCTGCTTCCCTTGAAGCTTCACAACCAGGCTCCATCATCTACAGCAATCTTTCAGCATAACTGTTCCAAGTTCCACAGCAACAAACTCTAGGCACTCGATTTTCATAGCCCAAAGTTCCAAATATTTCCACAATCCTCCCCCAAAACACCAAGGTCAGGTCTGTCACAGCAACATCACCATTCTTGGTACCAACTTCCGTTCTAGTTTTTCTTCAATTGGTGTGACAAAACACTCTGACCAAAATCAACTTGGGGATGAAGGGCTTACTTGGTTCACATCTCCTGGGTGATGACAGTTCATTACTGAAGGAGCCCAGCATAGGAACTCAGGTCAGGAACCTGGAAGAAGGAGCTTAATCACAGGCCATGGAGGAATGCTGCTTACTGACTTGCTCCTCTGGCCCATGACTAGCCTGCTTTCTCATCCTTTAGGTAGACAATCATATCATCAGCAAAAAGGAATAGCTTGAGTTCCTCTTTTCGATTAGTTTTCCTTTAATTTCCTTTTCTTGCCTTATTGCTCTAGCAAGTGTTTCAAACACTATATTGAAGAGGAGTGGCAATGGGGGGGGCAGACTTGCCAAGTTCCTACATTTAAAGAGAATACTTCTGTCTCTTCTCCATTTAGGATGATATTGGCTGTGGGTTTCCTGTATATGGCTTTGATTACATTGAGGAATGATCCCTCCAAACCAATTCTCTCTAGGACTTTAAGCATGAAGGGATGCTGGATTTTGTTGAAGGCTTTTCTGTGTCAATGAGATGATTGTGTGGTTTTATCTTTCAGTCCATTTTCAGTGTTTTGATGAATTATTGATTTTCATATGTTCAACCATCCATGCATCTCTGATATGAATCTAACTTGGGTTCATGGTGGATGATATTCTTGATGTGGGTCTGTATGGGGTTTGCAAGTAGTTTGTTGAAAATTTTTGCATCTGTGTTCATTATGACGATGGGTCTATCGAGTTTCTTTTTGGTTGTTCTCTTGCCTGAATTTGGTTTGCGATGATGCTGGCTTCGTGAAAGAATTTGGGAGATTTCCTTCTTAATCCTTCTGAAACAATTTGAGTAATAATGGTTGTCTTTTTTGAAATGTTTATAGAATTGCGTAAAACCTCTGGCCTGGACTTTTTAGTTGGACGGTTTTCTATTTCCATTCTTTCAATTTCTTCATATATTATGGATCTGTTTTTTAACTCTTCTTGGTTGAGCTTTGGTGATTCCCAGGATTTCAGATATTCAACCATTTCTGCTAGGTTTTCAAACTTACTAGAGTATAGGTTTTTGAAGTATTCCCTTATGATTGTCTGGATTTTTTATTGTCAGTTGTGATGTTTCTCCATTCATCACAAACTATATTGATTTTGAGTTGCTCTTTCTTTTGGTTAACTGGGCTAGAGGTCTGTCTATCTTGTTTATTCTCTCAAAGAACCAACTTTTGTATTGATTTTCTGTGGTTTTGTTTGTTTCTATTTCATTGATTTCCGCTCTGATTTTTGTTATTTCTTCCTGTCTGTTTCATTTAGGTCCATTTGTTGTTGTCTCTCAAGTGTTTTTGGCTGCGGTGTTAGATCATTCACTTGTGCTCTTACTATTTTTCTGATTTAGGCACTCGGGGCTATAAAATTCCCTCTTAGGACTTCTTTTAAAGTAACCTGTAGGTTTTATTGTGTGTGTATCATTGTCAGTCAATTCCAGAATGCTTTTATTTCTTTTTCTTATTTTGTCCTTGACCCATTCATTATTCAGGAGAGTGTTGTTTAGTCCTCCATGTGTTCTTGTAGATAGTAGGGCTTATCCTGGTGTTTGATATTGAGTTTATTGCACGTTGTCTGCTTGAGCTAAAATATATTTCAATCTTTTTGTATTTGTTGAGGTTTTTCTGGTCCCAGTATGTGGTCGATTTTGGAGAATGTTCTGTGGGGTGCTGGTAGAAAGTGAATCTTCTGGTATTTGGGTGGAATTTGGTAGATGTCCAGTGAGGTCCATTTGGTGTATTGTACTCTTCAGTTCAGACTGTCTCTCTGTTTTTTCTTTGTCTGTTGATTTGTCACATAGGACTTAATGGGAAATTGAAGTCCCTACTATGAGTGGCTGGGGTTAATCTAGGAGGTCCTGGAGAATTGTCTTATAAAGTTTGGCACCAGATTTGGTGCTTATATATTCATGATTGTGAATCTCTTCATGGTTAATTGTTCCTTTGATAAAGATATAAGGCCTCTTGTCTCTTCTGATTTCTTTTACTTTGAAGTCTATTTTGTCTGATATTAAATATTTCTTTTCTTTTTCATTCCATTTACTTGGAATAATTTTTCCATCCCTTCACCTTAAGTTGGTCCCTATCCTTGAGAGAGATGCATTTCTTGCAGACAGAATACAGATAGGTTCTGTTTCCTAATCCAATCTCCCAGTCTATGTCTTTTGATTGGGGAGTTTAGTCCATTAATATTTAAGGTTATAACTGAAAGATGTGTGTTGCTTCCTTTCACCTTATTATCCATTTGCATTTTTGGTCTAGGTTTCTACTTCTGCAGTTATGTTTTATTAATTTCTCTTTCTAAGTGCCTGGGGATAGTTGCTCCTCTCTTCTGTCTATTGAATTGCTTCAAGTATTCTCTGAAGGGTTGGTTTTCCGGACATGTTTTCTTTCATCTTGTTTATGTCATGGAAGATTTTTTCTCTCTCATTCAGCTATAATCAATATTTTTGTTGGGTAGAGTAACCTGGGTTGGCATCTATAGTCCTTTAACACTGAGAATGCTTTGCTCCACGTTCTTCTTGCTTTCATAGTTTTCACTGAGAAGTCAGTTGTAATTCTGATGGGTTTCCTCTTATATGTAAGTTGTTGTTTTATCTTGTGGCTTTAAGAATTTTGTCTTTGTTTTGGGCATCTAGCATTTTAACTATGATATGGTGTGGGTAGTTTCTTTGCTGATCTTGTCTGATTGGAGTTCTATGTGCTTCTTGTATTTGTATGGGTTTGTCTTTTTTTAGTTTGGAGAAATTTTCATCTATTATTCTGTTGAAGATCTGATCAATACCATTCTCTTGGTATTCTTCTCCTTCCTCTTTTCCTATCATGCAAAGGTTTGATCTTTTCATAGTGCCCCATATTTCCTGGTTGTTCCACTTTTGTGTATTTTTAAATTTTTCATAATCTTTATTTGAGCTTTTTAGTTGTTCTGTGTTATCTTCCAAGTCTGATATTCTTTGTTCTGCTTCTTCCATTCTATTTCTGAGGCTTTTTTCCTTTTCTTTCTTCTTGATTGGATGAGTGTTCCATTTTGTTTTTCATTTCATCCTGTGATTTCTTTAGTATTTCCACTTCCTTTTGGAGCTTCTCAATCTCTTCCTGTAGCTCCTTGCTTTGCTGGTTGGTTTCCTTTTTCAGTGTTTCCACTTCCTCAGGCCTTTCTTGAATTTTTCATTCTCTCTCCTTAGTTCTCTGACTTGTTCTTTATATTCTTTGATTTCTTTCAATATGTCTGCAATTGTGCCTCTAAATCTGTGTCCTGGGCCATCCCCAGGGGGATACCACTGTAGGAATCTCACAGAGGGTTGGTAGAGCTAGGTGTGGAATTGTCCTGTACCTTTCCCACTTTGTCCCTTCATCATGTCCCTGGCATGTGGGTTCCCCTTTTTGCCTGTATTCCAATGTGAATCACAAATGCGTCTTCACTATGTTGAAGGCTTGCTTTGCTTGCCTCCTTCAGATGTCTTTTTTTTCTCCTTGTTTATGGAGTTTTGACTTGTCTAGATATCAGGCTTTCAATTTTGTTTATATATTGGAAGTCTTACTCACTCTTCCCTTTCTGTTCTGAAGGTTCTCCAAAAAATCCACTTGGACACTCCCTCAGCAATTCCAATTGGCTGCAGGGGTAGGGGTGAAGGGTGGGTTGGATATGCCTTGCTTACCCGTGCCCTGGTATTCTGTTTCACATGGTCCTGGGAAGTCCTTGATCTAAGCTCTGTGTACTCAAGTCTCACAGTGGCAACAGGCCCACCTTTAATACCAGCTAGCAGGGCAACTCCACCCCAACAGCCACACAAGACAATGATTGAACTATCCAACAAGCCAAAGAAACAATTATCCAACAACCCAGAATAGGCCCATCCAACATTCTGCCAGGCTGAAGCGCCCAGTTCCTACCTGTGCTTCAGGTGGTCCTGGAACATCCCTGACCTAAGCTCCTTGTACTCAAGTCTCACCATGGCAACAGGCCCACCCTTAATACCAGCTAGCATGGTGACTCTGCCCTGACAGCCACACCAGACAATGATTTAACAAGCTCACCTTTAATACCAGCTAGCAGGGTGACTCCACCCTGACAGCCACACAAGACAATGATTGAACTATCCAACAAGCCAATGAAACAATTATCCAATAACCCAGAGATAGGTCTATCCAACAAGTGGCCTGGATAAAGCTCCTGGCTCCTACCTGTGCTTTAGGTGGTCCTGGGAAGTCCCTGATCTAAGCTCTGTGCACTCCTACATTTTGATTCTTTTTTTTATTTTTATTTTTTATTTAATTATATATTAATTTTTTGGTCTTTTTGAGACAGGGTCTCCCTGTAGCCTCAGCTGTCCTGGAACTCACTCTGTAGACCAGGCTGGCCTTGAACTCACAAAGATCTGCCTGCCTCTGCCTCCCAAGTGCTAGGATTAAAGGCATGCACCACCATGCCCGGCTTTACATTTGTTCAAACAACTGTCAGCCATTTCTCTGTCTTCTTTAGAGAAATGTCTTTTTCAGTCTAAATGGCCAAATTTCAATTGATTTTTGCTGTTAAGTTACTGTACTTTGGTAGTTTGCTATTTCCCCCTCTGTTTAGTGGGTTGATTGTTTCCATTACCAAGCAGAACCTTTTTAGTTTGATGTAATGCCTTTTTGTCTGTTTTTGGTTTTGTTTCCATTTGGGGTATTATCCAATATTCCAATATCCCACAGTATTTTGCCCATGCTTTCTTTTAGTATAATATTAGATTCAGGTCTTAAATTTAAGTCTTTACTTTTAATCAATTTGTATAACCTGTGAGAAGTGGGAAGCTAGTATTGTTTCACACAAACTACTTCGAAACACAGTGAAAGTTATTAAAGTAAAGCTGAATTTAATAAAATGTGTAAATCAGTCCCAATATTTTCTTCACTGTCTGCTTTTTCTTTAGTAATTGTCAGCATTTCAGTTAGACAAGAATAAAAAGTTTAAGTGATCTATTGCTCAACATGGCTATTGTTGAGACACTGCACTCTACACTCTAATCCCAGCCTCCTAGAGGTGGACACAGGCCAACTCCAGGGGTTTGCTGTGCAGCAGCCTAGACTATGTGGCAAATTCCCTTCCAGTGACACCCTGGCCCCGAACACAACATGGATAGTTGCTGAGGAATGGATGTCCAGATTGACCTCTGGCCTCTTGAGTGCATGTGCACACAGAAACATGCACATACACACAGTGTACACACACACACACACACACACACACACACACACACACACACACACAGAGCCAGAAAAACAACCCAAGTAATTCTGGATCCTCAACACAGATGTTAAATTCTGCATTGAGATTTATAGATAACTCACCAGGGGTTTGGATGGAGCACCTGATAAAGTGTGTGTGTGTGTGTGTGTGTGTGTGTGTGTGTGTGTGTGTGTGGTGGGGGCACTGATATTTTGGCTGCCTTTGTCTATGGAAACAGATTTGTTTAATTGGAGTTGGTAAGGACAGTGACTAATTGCTCTTCAGCCTACCTATGGGAACATAGAGACAAATTGGGTGGGTTTTCTCCAAGGACAACACAGTAAGTGGTGATTTGGCCAACTCTTTATGGTAGGGAGGCTTGTTGGGCTATTTATCTACTTAGTGAATTGGTAACAGAAGGTCCTGACACTGAGGAAAGAGAATATTTCTGATTAATTTTCTTGGTAGCTTAACCTTTATATAAATAGATTTCTAGTAATATCTCCTAACAAAAAAGGGAAAAGGGACCATTTATACTTGGCATTTATGAAAAACTATGGTTGAATTTTAAGTCAACTACAATTTAAATGATGACCCCCAAGGCTTTGTTCTGCTTAGGTGAGTAGTTCCCTTACGGGAGGCAGTGTCACAACTCATCCAAGTCAGGTGAGTATGACTCTGCCAGGGACTGAGCCACACCCCCACATCCCAGGGCCCAGCACTTGTGGCTGTGTCTGATGTTATGTTTTCCTTGGAGATTCTTGAATAACTAGAAAAGGAAATGACTCAGGGAATTTTTAGCTATAAAAGTATATTCTGGTTTCTCTTATTTTTGTTTGTTTTGTTTTGTCCTTTTGTGATTTTATTTTCCTTCCTGGTCCTGGAGACCAATCCCAAGGTTTTGCACTTGCTAGGAAAGTGCTCTACTGCTGGCTGAATTCCTAGTGCCTAAAAGTACACTCTCATTGCACAGTCATTAAATGCACAGTCACCTGCATAGTGAAGAAATTGTGTTTCCTTATTTTTTTGTTCTTTGTTAATAAAATTAACAAATATTTCTTTCTTGCCCTTCCCTATTTTATTTCTTTCCTTCCATAGTTTCAAATTAGAAATAATTTTAATAATGTTTACATGTCAGAATTTTTATTTAAAATGATGGGATAACAATTTGAATAAAAAGGGAGACACTATAGGAACACAGACCCTCCACTGGGTGTGCTTAAGCATCAATGAACAAGCATTTCAAGAATTTATTATGCACAGGACTTCAAACGTTCAAACTCTCTAGCCTAGACCTGGATGGACTTTTAAAACTTCTGTTTGTAAAATCCTATCAGTTATTTCACTTCAGATTATAATGTACATACAAAGTAATGCATTTAATAAATCATATTTACTGCTGTGAATATTTTAAATGTTTTATTTGTTAGCCTTAGCCTTTAACAGTTGTGCTATCCCTCAGGCCCTGTGAATATTTTTGCAGCATCCCTATTACATATGCACTGCGCTTGTGGAAATTATTTGAATATGAGGTAAGATGATATTTTAATTGGTACAACAACAGTAGCTTGTGGTCACCCACTTCATGGCCTGTAGGGTTCTCTGTGGGGGATCAGCAGGATGGAAGCACACTTCCTGGGACATTGTCCTCCAGGAATCACACACCAAGCTATCTCCCAGTCAGCGCTGTGCAAGTAGAGATAACCAAAACCTACAGAAGTTTCAATGAAGTCTAAGATCTTTAAATGGCCATGTTAAAAAAAGGTAGGAAGGAGAAGTTCACTCTAGGGGGCTGAATCACCCCAATCCTCTTTTCCTACCAAGGTCACATGTATGAATCTGTAGTGATCCCTGTGCCCTGATGTAGAGCCGCACCTCCTGCCATTCCCACCTAATCGCAATGCTCACTGAGACTTTTGAACAAATTGTACTTGCTTGCCACTAAGAACCAACGTATTTGAGTTTTTGCTCTTTTAAATGCTTTAATAGACTAAATGAATCCTGAATTTTCAATTGTCATCAACAAAGAACTCTGAAATAGTCATTACATATATTTTGAAATGTTACACTTTATTTTTCAATTGTTTATGTAACCATTGTCCTTAGGTTTATAAAACCCAATTTAAAAAAAAAACCCAGCCGAGTGTGGTGGCAGACGTCTTTAATCCTAGTGCTCGGGAGGCAGAGGCAGGCAGATCTTTGTGAGTTCCAATTTTGGGGAAAAAAAGCTGTTGTTGAAATACAATTCAGATCCTTGTATTCTTTTTTTAGAGTATTAAGATCGGTCTTTGAGTAAATAAAAGTAAATAAAAGTGTTCACATCCCAAAAAACTTGTAACCACATATGGACCTATACAAAGGAAATAATAAAATATAAATTATGATAAAATACCATTGTTTTTAAAGGAAATAGGACTATAAAATGAAACTTTATAGATATACAATTTTAAGTGCAAAGTTGCTATTGGCCTCCTTCACTTTGGATGAGTTCCTGTGGCTTTAAATTGAGTGGGATAATGTTATTTTTCATTCCGTTAGAATAGAACCATGATAAGATAGGTATGCCCTTGTGTTCTTCATGGTGAAGTCTCCCTAAGTCTAGCAGAAGGGGCTGCTGCACTGTACTTTGAATTCTCAGTTGATCTGTCATATGGAGATCTCTCTCTCTCTCTCTCCTTCTTTCTTTCCTCCCCCCTCCCCCCACGTAGGAGAACTAAGTGTAATAATGTCTAGACTGGCTTTTTTTAAAAAAAAAAAGTGTCATTTTTTAATAAAGGACTCTTGTGACATATGGTCTATGCCTGTGAGAGGTCAGTACCACTGCTCATGCAATTCTCCCACATAGTGCAAGATCATGGGACAGTCTCCAGATGCGACTGGCAGTTCTCTGGACACTAGCAAACTGAAGCGATGCTCTAGAAAGCAGCACATGGTTTACTGCATGGAACTCTTCCACCCTTTCCATGTTGGAGTGCATCATTTCTACCGCAAGCTGAGTGCCTTGCCTTTCCCTGAACATGGGCCACAGCAGTGCAGAACGCATACTGCCCAGCCTTTCAGCAGATCACTGCCAGGGGTGCTATAATGAGATTCCTCCCTGGGGTGCTGGTCTTTACATTGCTAATTTTCAGGACATGCATGAGTAAGTTGAGTCAGGATTCTGAATCTGACCCAACAAGCAAGCAATCTGCTTGATGGCAGATTTTTTTGGTGGTTACTTCTTTTAATATGGCATCTATCCATCTATCATCTATCTATCTATCTATCTATCTATCTATCTATCTATCTATCTATTTATCTATCTATCATCTTTATCATCTATCATCCATCTGTATCTATCATCTATATGTACCATCTATGCATCTATCTATCCTCTATCAATCTATCTATTTATCTATCTATCTCATCTATCTATCATCTATCCATCATTTATCTCTATCATCTCTCTATATCTATCATCAATGGATCTATTATCTATCATCTATTATCTATCTCTATCATCTATCTATCTGTATCTATTCTCTATGGATCTATCACCTATCTATATGTACCATGTATTTGTCTGTCTTCTATCATCTATCATCTGTCTATCTACCTACCTATCTACCTATCTATCATATATCTAAATCATCCATCCATCCATCCATCCATTTATCTACTTACCTACCTATCTCTGTACAAATACAAACTGATCACTTTAATAAATTATATTTATGTTGTAAATTTTTGTAACATCTTTATTATATATGCAAATACATTTGTGGCAATCATTTGAATATAAGGAAAGATTATATTTTATTCATATAAGAACAGCTCGTGATCACCCCCTTCCTTGCATGTCACCCATAGATGATATATAGGCTCACACATTCCTGATTTCCTAATAAAATCTCTCTAGAGACAGCTTAGCTTTTAGAGGCCATAGAAGGTAGCATGGGGAGGAGAGAGGAAGTCAGGTACAGCTGGCTGAGGCTGTGGTCCCAATTTGCAGTTTTTCTTATTTGTATCACAGTTCTGCTAAGTGACCTGGTCTAACAATGAGAGTCAGTTTTGGAAAAGATGTGACTTACATTCTTAATGACATGGTGTCAAAACAGCATGTGAAATACTGAGGACATCACAAGTCAGTGCCTTAAATTTTACTAATTTATGGTCTCTAATCTTATTATTCTATGTCAAGCCCTTGTAAATCAGAATTGAGCCAAACCACAGAATTGCTGTGGTTTTCAGATACACTTGGATGTGTATAGATTTTTATGTCCTTAGTCCAATTCTATTCATGGGAATCGACATTTCAAGGAGTTCAAATATCTAACCTCAAGTTCTATAACATCAATATACTGAGATGGATGAAATTGTCTTAAGTAAGTGTGTTGGTGTTCCTAGTGCTTCTCTGTGTGTTTGTGTGTCTGTGTGTGGACACACAAAATAGTAAAATCCCACAGTATGTATTATGATACTGTGAACCAGAAAAGGAATTTGACAGGTTGTATCTCAGGTGGGGACAGAATGAATGTGCGGTGAAAGTAATGATATTGGTGTGCTCTGCCCAAGGTCACAGACTGAGTGGAGGAATGGACACGTGGAGCAACAGGACCTTGGCGCCGGACTTCGTCCTCCTGGGGCTGTTCCACCATGTTCGGGTGCCCAGCCTTCTCTTCTCTCTTGTCTTTCTCGGGTTCCTGGTGGCTGTGGCAGGAAACACCATGATGGTGATCCTCATTTGGCTAGACTCTCGCCTCCACACCCCCATGTACTTTCTCCTCAGCCAGCTGTCTTTCATAGACCTCCTGTACAGCTTGGCTTTCATCCCGAAGATGAGCTCTGACTTCATGTCGGGGAGGAACACCATTTCTTTTGTCAGCTGTGGAATCCAGCTCTTCCTCTTCATGATCCTCATGGGAGCCGAATGTCTTCTGCTGGTGGTCATGGCCTACGACCGCTATGCGGCTGTGTGCCTACCGCTGCAGTACACTGTCTTGATGCGGCCCTCGGTCTGCGTTGCTATGGTGATGGGATCTTGGCTTGCAGCGCTGCTCAATGCCGTGACCCACGTCTCCTACATCATGCATCTCCCTTACTGCCGTTCTAGGAACATCCACCACTTCTTCTGTGAGATCTCAGCTCTCCTGAAGCTCGTTTGTGCCGACACCTCTGTCTACGAAAATGGTCTCTTTGTCAGCGGTGTTGTGTTCCTCCTCGGACCTCTACTGGCCATCATGGCTTCCTATGGGAAGATCCTCTCCTCTGTGTTGGGATTAGGATCAAATTTAGGGAAGAAGAAGGCCTTGGCAACCTGTTCTTCCCACGTGACTGTGGTGTCTCTCTTCTATGGAACAGCCATCAGCAAGTATTTTCTGCCCAAATCCTATCACACAGCAGAGCGGGATAAAGTAATCTCCATCTTTTACACCATCCTCACCCCCATGCTGAACCCGATCATCTACAGCCTCAGGAACAAGGAGGTGGCGGGAGCACTCAGCAAGGTTCTAGGAAGATAAATGTCCTTTGCAGATTGACGTCTATCGAGGAGGCCACGAGGGGAGGGCCTCTGCTATGAAAGGCTAGGCAGCCAGTGGACTTCCGCACACACCGTCCTGGGCCAGCCGTGGCAATCCTAGCATAGCACCCCTTCACTGGAGCTTCTAAGCAGAAGGCCGAGAAATCCACCTGCTGACCACTACACAACAGAAAACACAGCCTTGTATTTCTAATTGGAGCAGAAATAATATGACTCCTTTTCAATATTGACTGTATACTGAATTTTATACTTATTAACAAATAGCAATATCATGAGCAACATTGTGAAAAGTAAATATTTCTAATAAATTGTCCCAAACTCATTTCCAATTTGTAAAGTTAGCATATTTAATTTTCAGTTTATTAACACCACTGCCTGTATTCTCCTTTCTCTTTTATTTAGAGACATATTTTGCTTCAAAGTAAATGCTTAGACCACAAAGTTAGCCTCTGATAATATTTAGCAGGTTGACTCTAGAACTTTGAGCTCTTTAACTCTAGTTATCTCTTTGGGTGTTGCAAGGGACCACTCACATCTGATTTTCTATTTTTTTAACATGTTTTCTTATAGTGCTACTTTTTCTATGAAATATTTTTCTCAATGACTTTTCACAAATAAAATATTAGATTTAATAAAGTTATTCCTATTCCTTATATATTCCTTAAATTAATGTTATTTACATGTGGATTAGCGTGTGAAACGTGGGCTTCATTAATTTTGCAGTGCATCTGTAGTAAAAATTAACAGCAAAGCCCTTTATTGTATCCTCTTTTGTTTAAACCGTCTTGTGAGAGGTGTCATTCACAATATCTCTCATCAATTAGCTGTGGATTTTACAGTTTCTTCCTCATTTGGTGGCTTGTCAACCTTACTCAGAAGCCACCAATTCACTATAATATAACAGTAGTACAGCTACTGTGGATTATATTTTTTGTATTTATGTGAATTTCACTCTGCCAACTTAGTTCCTAGAAAATCTCACTCCCCTTGACTGATTTTATATCTCATTTTAATTTTACTAATTGTTTTCAAATTTAAGTTAAAACTCCAAATTCAGTCAATAATGTGTTTTATTTGTATGTGTTAGTAATCATATGTGTAGTCATTCAGTGAATGGTCTCACTAGGAAAGTTTTAGTTACATAAAGTCCTCAAGTAGACCCAACCTACAATGTGATAAAAAGATTTACAACACCAAACTGTCACTGATGCAAATTTTTTCCACTTTTGTAGATTCATAATACATTCTATAAGTTGGACTATTTTCCATACTTACATTTTGCTTATTTTTTATTTAAAACATTTTATTTATTTTCATTTCATGTGTATGGGTGTATTGCCTGCATATGTGTAAGTGTACCCATACCATGCAATGCCTGAGGAGGTCAGAAGAGGCTGTCAGATCCAATGGAACTGGAGTTACAGACAGTTGTTAGTTGCCACGTGGGTGGTGGGACTTGAACCTGGGTCCTCTACAGCCAGGGCTCCCAACCACTGAGCCATCCCTCCAGCCCCCTATTTTTAATGTGTGTGTGTGTGTGTGTGTGTGTGTGTGACATGTGTGCAGTTCCTTTGGAGAAGAGGGCATCAGATCCCCTCAGGTTGGAATCACAGGCAGTTGTGAACTGCCTGATATGGCTGCTGGGGAATGAACCTCAGGCCCCTAGAGGAGCAGCCAGTGCCCTTACCTGTCTTCCAGCCCCTCCCTTCTCTCTCTTCCTTTCTAATCCTCCCTCCATGTACACGCCATTTAAATTGTCCACATTTCCCAGCATTTCTCCCTTGAGAATCCCAGTCTCCTATGGTGCCCCCTATCTTGAGCTCCTTCTTTCCCTTTATCCCCAAAGTTCCTTGTATAGCCTTCCCCTACTTCCCATTTAAATACATTCATTTTATCCATGTCTTGTTTAGTAACACCTGTCTCCTAGTGATCTCTCAGGTTGCTTTGTTCCCTTTACCTCCCTGGTTCTTTTCTGTTTTCCTGGTTCCTGAAGCTACATCAGGATATGGACATACACATAAAGATTTGGTGTTAGGGTCCACAGATGAGGGATAATATATTTTGTTTTCCTGAGTTTGTGTTACTTCACTTAGTATAATAGTTTCTAGTTCCATCCACTTACCTGAAATTTTCATGATTTCATCTTTCTTTACCACTAAATAGAATGCTATTGTGTGAATATATAACATTTTCATTATACACTTGCCAACTGAGGGACAATTGGGTTGCCTCCATCTCTTAGTTATTGTGAAAAGACCAGCAATAAATATGGATGTGCAAAGTATCTGCAATAGGATGAATCTTTGGGGTGTATGTCAAGGAGTAGTATAACCAGGACAAATGGTAGATGCATTTTTAGTTTTTTAAGAGTTTCCACACTGCTTTCCATAGAGGTTGCTTGACTTTGCAATCCCACCAGCAGTGAATGAGTGTTCCCCTTTCTCCACATTCTCTCCAGCATTTGTTCTCTTGATCTTAGCTAGTCTGATTGGAGTAAGAGGAAATCTTAAAGTGGTTTTAATTTGCATTTCCCTGATTACTAATGATGTTGAACACTTTTAAAGATTCTTAGCCATATTTACTTATTCTTTTGAGAACTTTCTGTTCACATCCTTAGCCCATCTTGGGTCACTTGTTTTCTTGATTCTTTGTTTTTTGAATTCTTTATATATTCTGGATGCTAAACCTCTGTCAGATGTGTTGCTGGTGAAGATTTTCTTTCACTCTCTGGGGTTTCTTTTCACTTCCTTGGTTGTTTCTTTCGCTGTACAGAAACTTTTTAGTGTAATGAGGTTCCATTTGTTGATTCTTGACCATAATTCTGATGTCTGGCTTAGAAAGTTCTTTCCTACACCTTTATCTTGTAGGTTACTGCTCATGTTTTCTTTGAACACTTTAAGAGTTCCAGGTTTCACATTGAGGTCCTTAATCCATTTGGAGTTGACTTCTGTACGAGGTGAAAGATAAGAGTCTAGTTTCATTCTTCTTCAGGTTGAGATCCAATTTTGTCAGCAGCACCATTTGCTGAAGAGGCTGCCTTTCTTCCATTGGGTGTTCTTGGCCAATTTCTCAAATATCAGGCAGCTGAAATTGCATGCACTAATGTTTGGGTCTTCAATTATGTTCCATTGATCTACATGTCTATTTTTGTGCCAGTATCATGTTGTTTTTATGACTATAGATCCAAAATATAGTTTGAAATCTGGTATAGCAGTCCCCCTGCATTGCTCTTTGTGCTCAGGGTTGCTTTGGCTATTCAGGATCTTTTATGCTTCCAAATGAATTTTAGGATGATTTTTTTCTAACTCTGAAGAATGTCATAGGGAGTTTTATTGGGATTGTATTAAATCTATATATTGCTTTAAATAGGATGGTCATTTTCATTATATTAATATATGAGCATTGGATGTCCTTGCATGTTCTGGTGTCTTCCTCAATCTCTTTCTTTAAAGATTTAAAATTTTACCTGTAGACATCATTAATGTCATTGGTCAGGTTAGTTCTGAGATATTTTTGAGGCTATTGTGAATGGGAGGGTTTCCAGGTACTCCTTCTTCAACTGTCTGTTATTGGCATAAAGGAAGGAGACTAATTTTTTAGATTAATTTTATAACCAGCCACTTTACTGAAAGTGTTAATCAATTCTAGCAGTTTCCTGGTGGAATTTTTTGGTTTTCCATAGGTATAATGTCATATCATCTGCAAAAAAGAATAATTTAACCTCTTCTTTTCCAATTAGTATTCCTTTGATTTCCTTCTCTTGTCTTATCGTATTTAAAAGGGAGTGGAGATAATGGTCAACCTTGTCTGGTTCCTGATGTTAATGAGAATGTATCCAGTTTTTCTCAGTTTAGAACAACATTGGCTAGGATAGAAAGGAATGGTAGCTAGGTCATTTTCAATGCTTCTTCATCATTATTGGTCTTTTTGTTGATTTTTAATACTTTTAATTTTACTTTTCATATTGTAATAATCAAGGACATAATTTAATTATGTGAAAGAATATGCCTATAGATATTATTTTTATTTCAATAGATCTTATTTTTATGTTTTCTTACATATTTCTTTTAAAATTATTTATTTATTTATGTGTATGAGTATATTGCTTTCATGTATGTAAGTTCAGTCATGTTATGCAATGCCCACAGAGGTCAGAAGAGGGATGGTTGTTAGCAAACTTGCAGGTGTTGGGAATTGAACTCAGGTTCTCTGGAAGAACACCCAGTGTACATAACCATGGAGCCATCTCTCCAGTCGCTCATCTATTTCTTAAAATTATGTTCCTTAATGTTAATTCTTCCTTCTATCTTTGCATTTTTCTTTACATTTCCTCTGTTGTAATTTTGGTAAATGATTGTTCATGAAGAGGAAAGTCCTTATGCATTTGATGATTCTTATTTTTCTTTTTTTTTAATTTTTAAATGATTCTTATTTTTCTAGTCATGTATAAGAGACATTCATTGAAAGTTGTAAGGACAGGAAAGGCACAGAGTCATGCCATATGTGCCAAGTATGTACACCATTTACTTGTGGTGATTCCAAACTGCTATTGTCTATGTCTCTTCTCTTGAGTCAGCCTTTCTGGAGAAAGCATTCCAATCTTGTCTCCAGGGCTCAGCATGGCAGCCAGTAAACCCAAACAGATGCATCAAAACACGAGTTGTTTTGCAGGTATGAGTCCTGAGTAACAGAATCCAGAAATCAGTAACAGAAATAAGAAATAAATCAGAAACAAAATAACTTGAAACTACGAAGAAAGAGGTCTAATCACCTCAAAAGCCCTCATGGTGGGATGGACTTACCATGGATGTTGGCACATGTCTGCCCTCTCAGCACTCAGGAAGCTCATGGAGGAGCACCACAGTGTGGAGGCCATCCTCTGATACATACTGAGACCCTGTTTATAAAAAAATTAAAAATAGGGGCTGGAGAGATAGCTTAGTGGTTAATAGCACCGACTACTCTTGCAGAGGACCCGGGTTCGATTCCCAGCACCCACATGGCAGCTAAGAACCATCTTTAACTGCAGTTCCAGGGGAATCCGACACCCTCTTCTGACTTCCTCGGCATTGCATGACACCGGTGCACAAACCTACATGCAGTCAATACATTCATACACATAAAAAAGATCTTAAAAATAAATTAATTAATAAATTAATACTAGAATTGAAGAAAGAAAGGAAAAACAGGAGCATCTACAAGCCTAAGCATGCTTCTTTGAACCCTGGGCTTCCTCACTCCCTCTCTGAAGCTCCCCACTTCTGCCGTACTGACTTCTTCTCCATCTTCCTGGAATCTCCATCCTCTACATAGCTCCTTTTCAAGGCTGCTTGCTTTTCTGAACTGCTTAGAACAGCATGACTTTCCCTTTTCTTCTGTGTCTTCTCTGAGCATGCTTTCCTCAACACTTCTGGCATCACTCTCTCTCTATAAAGGTTCCTTCCTGCCACATGGCTGGCATCCTTGTTTACCTCCCTAGGAAGTTATTTTCCCCTTGTCTTCTCCATCTTCTTCCTCTGGGTGTTGGACCCAAACTGCCACACTCTCAAAAGAAACCAACGAGGGGCCACAGATTAATATGAAATTTATTTAATTTGCTGGTTCACCAGAACCCAATTAAGAAAACTGATGCATCAGAGAAGCCAATTATTGATATGTCATGAACGCAACCCGCTCCATGCAGGGATGGTTGCGAACCCAACTGTCTGTTACAGAGACCTTTTAAAGACAAAAACCACAAACTAGAGGCATTTGGTGACATCATACATAGACAATTGCAAGTCTATTGAAACACAATGCAAAGCCAGGTGTGGTGGCGCATACCTTTAATCCTAGCACCTGGGAGGCAGAGGCAGGTGGATCTTTGTGAGTTCAAGGCCAGCCTGAGCTACAGAGTAAGTTCCAGGACAGCTGGGGCTACAGGGAGACCCTGTCTCGAAAAGACAAAAACAAAACAAAGCAAAACAAAACAAAACAAAACAAAGCAACACAATGCAAGCAGTGGTGACCTTTAAGCTGATTGGTTGTGTTTAGCAATGTGAAGCCCCTTGGAGAGGAATGGGCTTCTTAGGGGGTAGGAAGCACTCCTTCAGGTCTGGAAAAGTTCATCTTGACCTCAGGTAGCTGTGGAAACGAGGAACTCAAGGTTGGACTGTACTCTTGTGGTTAATGTAGTCATAGGAACCAGGCTTGCTTCAACTAGATTAACTCTTTCTGACCTGGTCCTAACATGGGCAGTTGCCAAGATTGACAACTTGCCACCCTTAGATTTTTCTTTTAAAGTCTAAGCAAATTGTTCTATAGCTTCCTTCTGAGTCTGTTCTTAAATTCTTTTATTAACAACACTAAGAATTGGGGATCAAATTTCTCCAGTAATATGTGGAACTCAGGCAAGATTTCCCCCAAAACTTTTGGTAGCAATTTTACCACTCAAGCTCTACCTTAAAAATAACTAGAAAAAAAAAACATCCACACACACACAAAAAATTAAAAATAACTAGAAAATGGTGATATTTAAAATTGTATTATGTTTTAAATGCTGATCTACAGATATATAAATATAGTCAGTTATTTGAATAGAGTGACATTTTTAGAAGTTTTATTTCTCAGGCAACTGTCACGCAATTTTGTAAAAGGGCCTCCAGTCTGA
Organism: Rhizomys pruinosus; assembly: GCA_009823505.1. NCBI lineage: Eukaryota > Metazoa > Chordata > Mammalia > Rodentia > Spalacidae > Rhizomys > Rhizomys pruinosus. Next base: position 410,467 of record VZQC01007933.1, read on the forward strand.
GCAGGTTAAGCTTACAGAACTTACATGTAGCCATCTGGTGTTCCTCCCCCCTTAACCATAGCCCATAGATTCCTGAGACTGCAGGCTCCCTGTATCACTCTAGGCTTCTGGTCAGGGAGCCAGGTCCTAGCCCTGGAAGGGAGGGGAAGGGAGAAGGTACTGGGAAGCCTGGAGAGAGGGGTAAATGGAAGGATGGACCCAAGAACAAGCTGGGAGAAATTCCATGGCTGAATAATTCAACTTTACTTTTACAACCTGGGGTATTTATACCAGACTATGTGAGGTGCATGGGAACTGGGACATACAGGAATTTACAACATATACTCCAGATCACCACAGAAATGTGACAATGTTTTGCCCAAAGCATCAAAGGCAGTGGTGCCAGGAAGGTTCCAAAATCGAGCAGAAAATCAACAGGGCTCCAGGCTTAGGGCTGGGGGTTTCCAGCTGACTTCCTAAGTGCTTCAGCCAAATGGAATCCCCATAGCTCCTCCTTTTCTTTTTATTAAAAAAAAGGCACTGTTTTCACATAGTGTTTTTTTTTCTTCAGGGGATACTCTGGGAAGTTTGAGCCAATCAGAGTAGTGGAAATGCCAGTTGTCTTAGAAAGTATGACATTTGCCCAGTACACCAAATAGGAGCCCCCAGGATATGGGGCCTCATTCAGTGAACAGGAACACCACCTATCCCAGCTCCTCAAAGAAGCATTTGGGACAGTGAGATATCGGGCCTTGCTCATGCCAAACAGAGACTCATCCCTATAGGTCCACCTTCGTTTTTATTAAAATGGAGCAGTGCTGCCATTTTTCTTCAAAGAGTTCTCAGGGATGGCCTGATATTGGACCAGGACACTCTGGGCTGCAACTTTAATGAAAGTATTAATTTGGTTTTTAACAAACCAAAAACCAGACCTCCTAAGGTGGAGATTGGTCCTAAAAAAGGGGAGTATTTAGGTGGCCTGAGGATTGGGCCCAGCTCCTAGAGGGACTTGGTTTGGGGTCAGGGTAACCTGGAGACAGGTAATAGGGGCTTTGCCAATGTCAAAGACAACATTTTTCCTCCCCCCCAAGACATAGACATATAAGCAACATCTTTCCTCCTAAAAGCAACACTTTTCCTCCCTCAAAGACATAGATATGAAAGTAACATTGTTCCTCCCCCCAAGACATACAGGCATTATTTTAGCCCCCTCAAACATAGATGGTGATTTTAGTTGTACCCCCAAAGTATTAAATTTGGCTGGAAGGACCTGTACATATAACTATATTGATGGAATAAAGTCCAGTCTGTGATAGTTTAGAACTATCTTTTTGGCCTCTGGCAGGTTTTTTCTTTAGCACATAGCTCCTAGGCTTGAGAGGAAGGGGGAAGGGTGGATGAAAAGCAGAGTAATTCATTCTTTTATTGATGTTGGCACCTTGGGCCTTGTCGTCTGTCCCAGCTTTTCCCCACAAGATGTTGGCAGCTCAGCTCCATGTGTTTTACTGGAGGGTGGAGGGCAGAGGCATGGTGGAAACCTTGCAAGAGCCGTAGCATGGTGGGGCCCAGCAGGTTGCCGAGGGCAGAGCAGGAGTTAGATCATCCAGGGGGTACTTTCTGCAATTTTACTGATGAAATATGAATAGTGAAAGCATAGGCACTTAAGTAAACATTATTTATTATACCAGGTTGTGCTCTGGGCATGGCACAGGTGGTTAGAAATACCATTATCCTTTACATTACTGTGGGGCTTTTTTTGGAAAAATTACATCACTTATCATAAATACATTTTAGTAGATAAGTGGATGAAGGCTAATTAAAGTCCTTTTAAGAAGAAAATATTTTAGCCCTTTAACATTAAGTTTGAAAAACAAAATAATGTACCAATTTAGTTCTTGGGGTTTTACCCATGGCCCTTTAATATTTTTTGTAGTCTTGATAGATCTATTGGGTCTGATTTTTGGCTATGATAAAAGACAGTTGTTTATTCTTTACTGATACAGTTAGCTGTTGAGAGAGGCCCCAGCCAGTATATTACCTGGCTTTGACACATTTTTAATGGATGTTTTTGGACAATAAAAATATCCCTTCATGAGATCTCATGTCTCTTAGTGTAAGGAAGAAGTTAAGCTGTATTTTGGAGGGAATCATATTAATTTTTCCCTTTCTATTTTAGGAGAATGGAAAAGACTTACATTTTTAAAGACAATAGTACTACATACCCACACAGGAACCAGGATTTGGAGGTCCATTGTTGATTAAGAGGTGAAATCCACTCTTTTAAGGCTAAGCTATCTTATAGATGAAAAGGGGACATTACAGATAACATCACAGAAAGACATAAGGAACATTGGTATACATCAATGTTAAGGCTGTCACCTGGAAATCGAGTATGAATTAGTAGTAAAATATAATGATAACTTGTATTTCCAATAAATTTAAGTGTGAACAATTTTTTATTGATAGTATTTGATTGATTGTTAATTAACATAAGTAATTTAGCTTTACCACCATATAATATAAATAAATTTTGGATAAAAGTAAACATAAGTTAGATAGACCTTGACTAAACATACATTGTGATTTTTAAGTTACCTGATTAACTTTTGATCCTATAGAAATAAAGTTTATCTATATGATTTTAACTTTTGTTTATTACAACCCCTAGATACATAACTTTAAGGTATAAACTTTATAAACTGGGTTTTACAGATCTGTTTTGAGTGTTGACAGATCGTAACCAGTAGATGACAGTATATACCCAGTAAGACTATGAATTATCATATGTGTAAATTTTTACTTACCCTTAATAAATTAATTTATTAATTTATTAGTTTTTTAAATATATTAACAGACCTGAGTTAGGGAGAAAAAAGGTTAATCTTAGTCCTAGATTTAGCCTTTACTGAATTTAAACAGTAAGTTTCTCTAGGCATTAAAAATCAAAACGAGTTACTTTTTAAGCCAAAATTTTAGAGTATTTTTAAGTGAGTTTTTTTTTTTAAATAACCAATAGTAGCTAAAGGACATTTTATTAGAGTTAGAGCCTTTTCTCAGACTGGGCTGGCCTGAAAAATCTCCATTCAAATCTGCCTGTTTTTGCTTTTAGGATGCTGAAATTTAAAAAAAAAATGGTGTTATTTTAGGTTGATTTTAAAAGGCAGTTAAAGACAAACATGATTTAGGATGACTTGTTATTTCAGCTCAGTGGTAGATTATAAGCCACATGGTTTGGAAACCTTCGAACAGTCTTTTAAAAGGTGAAAACACATTTGAAGGATACCAAAATTGCTAGGACTTTTTAAATTAATTAATTGTGCATAATTTTATTTAAAGATGTTTTGGGGTACCCAGGCATTAGATTTAAAATTTTAATATCTTAATAAGCATGCTTGAGATAGAATTTAACCTGACAGATTTTGAATGGCCATATTATTAAAAATTATCTCAAGATAAAATTGATATGCAAGGAACAGTATAATTAAAACTCAATTTTGAGGAGCTGGAGAGATGCCTCAGCAGTTTAGAGCTCCAATAACTCTTGCAGAGGACCTGGGTTAGATTCCCAGCACCCACATGACAGCCAAGAACCATTTTTAAGCTAGGCATGGTGGCACACACATTTAATCCTAGTACGCCAGAGCCAGAGNATTGTTCCTGTGTTGAAATTTTAGGGGGTCACGGAGGAGACAAGCCGAGGCTTGGCACTGTGAGAGGCAGGAACAGAACATTGGTGGAAGTGCACCTCGGGTTTGCTGTGAAGACCCCAAGATTGCAGTGGTCATGAAGAAAATCTGAGACTTTGCACACAGGATAGGTCAAAGACGACGAATTGAGGTGAAGGTGCTGGCCTCAGTTTCAGTAGCGACACCTCCAGATTTTGTGGAGATGCCGGTACCTTGGAACGACCACCAAGAGCAGCGGTAGGTGTAAATGGAGTCGGCCTGGGCCGCGAGATGAGTTTGTGTGCCATGGACGGCAGAGGCGGAGAGAGGGAGCTGCCGAAACCCTTTAGAGCCCAGAAAATCGATGAGTGAGTACCAGGTGTCCAGCCTTGAGCTACTTGCTGGACTTAGAGTGTGTTTGAGAGTGCCTGATCTTCCCTTTGAAATAAAGCAGTACTTGTTTTGGATTTTGCAGCAGCCCAGCAGTTAGGAGACTTTAATAGATACGGGGCTTTTTAGTCGTTGAACATTTTAAGACTGGGGGGGGCTTTAAAGGATGTACTGTCAGGTTGTGATTAATGTTAACATAATACTTTGGGGATAAGAACTGGAAAGGTGGTTTAATATTGATGTGTTTGGTGTGTCAAGTTGAACAAGGGGTCAATTGTGCTGGATAGCTTTTGGTGTCAACTTGACACACACTGGGTTGAGGGAGCCTCGGTGGGGAATTTCCTCCACTGGAATAGCCTGTGAGCATCTCTGTGGTGTATTGTTCTTTAGAGTGTTGAAGCCGTGACAGGTATAAGAAGGCAGGCTGCTGAGCAAGCCAGTAAAGAGCAAGCCATGACATCACTCCTCCATGGCCCCTGTGCTGCAGCACCATGCCATCCATGGCATGATTCCTGACCTGAGTTCCTGCCTGAGTTCCCTAAGTATGTGCTGTGACCTGGAAATGTAAGCTGAATAAAACCCTTTCCTCCCAAGTGGTGTTGGTCAGAGTGTGTTTGTCACAGCAATGGAAAGACAAACTAACGAAGACCTCGGATAGCCAAAACAACCCTGGTGAAAAGAGCAAGACAAGGGGGATCTCTTATACCAGAGTTTCAAACTATACTACAGGGCTATAGTCGCAAAAACAGCTTGGTACTAGCACAAACAGACCTGTTGACCAAAGAGCGGAAAACTGAAGATCCAAACTTGAGCACAACAATTTCAGCTATCCTCATATTTGACAGGGGGCCAAGGAGACCACAATGAGAAAAGACAGCAGCTTCACAAGTGGTGTTGGCAAAACTGGATCAGACAACTTGTAGAAGAATAAAGTTAACCCCTACTTCTGCCCTGTACAAAAGTCACTCCATATATCAAAGACCTCAACATAAACCACAAACTTTGAAGGTGAAATAGAAGAAAAAGTTGGAAGCAAAACCGGCAGACTTAAGCATAGGAAAGATTACTAAATTAAGACCTCAGCTGTGTAGAAAAATAAAATTGACAAGTACAAGTGGGCCATCATTAAACTCAAAAGCTTCTGTACATCAAAAGAACAATCAAGGAAGTGAAGAGAAAACCCCCAGAGTGGGGAGGAAATCTACTCGACTGCAGATACATCTGAGAAACATTGATTCCAGAATATATAAACTACTCAAAACCACAAGAAAGAAAACGATGACCCACGCATGATGGAGCAAAGAGCTGAAGCAGCACTTCACAAGTGAGGATTAGAGATGGCTGAGAGAAACATCTTAAAAGTGTCAACAATGCTAATAAGTAAGGGAATAAAAAAATTAAAATCATTTAAGATATCATCTCAACTTTGATAATACTGGCTAGGATCAGTAAAACAAATGAAACCAAGTGATGGAGAGGTTATGGGGAGTAAAGGGCGAGTTCTCATTCACTGCTGGCAGGAATGTAATCTGTTTCTGCCGTTATGGAAATCAGTGTGGGAGAACCCTTGGAAGACTAAAAAATGTGCTTGCCCTTTGACCCAGTCAACCACTCCTGGTAGATACCACAAGACTCTCTTACCTACACAATACTGCACAAGCATGTTTTATTGTGCAGCTTTCTCTTGCACAATAAGAACCAAGGTGCTGAACCAACGCAGTGCCCCTTAACTGATTAGTGGATAGAGACAATGTGGGACATCTACAAAATGGAGTTCTGTGCAGCAGTAAGAAGATGACATCATGAAATTTGCCCGATATGATGGAGCGAGAAGATATCAGCTGAGATGAAGTAACAGTCCCAGAAAAATTAACGATGAATGGTATCCCTCTCTGTGGATGCTATCACCAATTACCTAGTTTTTAAATTCTTTCTTGTGCCAAGACTCCTTGAGTTTTTGTCCGAAGTAGTTGGGAAGTGATGCATATTGGAAGAACAGAACAACAACAGAAAAGATTGCGTCAAAAACTGACTGAAATGGATACTTCTGCTCGGGAGAACAGCAACTTCGGCATTATAATTTGGAAGACTGAGAAAAGATCAAAAAACATGTTTGGCAGAAATGCGAGCTCTGTGGGGTGGGGGCTTGGGGAGGGGGACACAGGCCTAGATTCGATTTGTAACATGTAATGTGGTATAAAGGAAATTAATAATAAAAAAGCAAAAATAATAAATAATAATATTTTATTATTCAAAAGACAAATAAATAATGCAAGGGTGTGACGACAATGCCTTTAATATTCACGCAGAACTAGGGAGGCAAAAGCAGGCAGGTAATCTGTGAGTTCAAGGCCACCTGGTCCTACAAGAGTGAGTTTCCGGCCAGTTGGGGCTACAGGGAGAACACCTATCTCAAAGACCAAAAAAAAAAACAAAAAAAAAAACTACATACACAAAAATTTTTTAAAAATAATAATAAAATTTAAATTTGGGGCTGGAGAGAATGCTCATTGGTTAATAACACTGGCTGCTTTTCCAGGTGACCTGCATTCAATTCTCAGGATCCACAATAGGAAGAGAGAACTGACTTCTCCAATTTGCCCTCTTAGACACACATGCCATGGTATACATGTGATTATACACATGCACAAACATGTACACAATGTTAAAACATCAAATGTTAAATGTACCATATGATCCAGTTTTACCACTCCTGGGTGTATACCCAAAGGACTCCTACTACAGACACTTGCACAGCCATATTCGTTGCTACTCTTTTCACAATAAGACAGAATGAAAACAACCTAAATGTCTCTTAAATGATGAATGGACAATGAAAATGTATTACATTTACACACGGTGGAATTCCTACTCATCAGTTGAAGCAAAAACAAATCATGAAGTTGCAGGTAAATGAATGGAAACTAGAGAAACTTATACTAAGTGGAAGTAACACAGACTCAGAAAAGAAGTGCTATGCATCCTCTCATTTGTGGTGAGCTTACGGCCACATCCTTAGATGTGAGCATATATCCTGATGTAACCACAGGAAAATGGAAAATAACCATCCATGGGGGCAGAGGGGAAAAAGGAGCTTGAGAGAAGGGGACTTCGGGAACAGGTACTATCAGGGCATAATGGGGAGGGGGGGGGCTTTAGCTGGGAGGGAGGAGGAGGTTTATACAGGTGACTGAGAGGTGAGATAAGTCATGTTTAAATTATGTGAAAATCCAGTCCCTTGGACAGTCCTACCAACACCTCCAAGGAAAGTTTTGTTCTCCGGCCGTCCTGTTGCTTTTCATTATATGGCGTTCAGCTATACATGTAGATTAGAGATATATTATGTGTGCATTTTTCAGTAGGACTTCTGTAATTTAGATAATCTGGAGTCACCAGGAGCTGTGTTCCCCTCCCAGGAGCCAGAATTGTGGTCCTTTTATCCTGGGAGCTGGAGCCGTGGTCCCTTCTGTGACCGTGACTGTGGTCATCTGCCCAGAGCCCGTTCCAGTTCCTCTGGTAACTGCAGGCGAGGTGGAGCAGAGGCAGAGCAAATGGATGTTTGAGTCTCAGTCAAGTGTGGGCAGCAGTTGGCCTTCTCTGAGTGGCTGTACTCCCCACAGTCCCCTCTCCAACGGTCCCGCAGGTTGTGAATGGCAGAGGCTTGGCCTCTGTGTTGGGCTCATGATGCAGACAGAGTAGGTCTCTCATTTGAAGTATTCTAGTCTCAGGGGACTGATTCTCTAGAATGGACTGCCCCCATCTCCTGAGGGACAGCTGTGGCCTTGACTCCACACGTGGTCCTTTGGCATCCAGGCCTGATGTTGGAACTCTCCCATTTCCAAGACACCAAGATGGTTTTCACATTTACCTCCCCATTGTCTGCTACAGCCCCAGTGTGCCGTCACCTATGTTCCTAAATGAACTTTAGAGATGGAAAACACAGCCAGCTGAGAAGTTTACAAATGATTCATAATAAAGTAGGGGTTTGGAAGAGATGGCTCCAGTGGTTAAGAGCCACTGACTGCTCTTGCAGAGGGCGGGTTTCATGCATACCCCAAATAACATTTACAACTGTCTAGAACTCCAGAACACAGAAGGTCCACAGACATCTGGCCATTTCTACCTTTTCTGCGATGTGGGCCTAAGACCATCCCTGAGTCAGTCACCAATCATCCATTAACGTACAGAACTATCACACTCCCAACATTAGGGCTGTATGTATGTAAGTGTGGCTTCCCATTTGGCTGAAGTACCTGAGGAAGTGAGCTGGAAACCCCAGCCCTCAGGCTGGATCCCAGCTGCAGTTTCCTGCTCACTTTTGGAACCTGCCTGGCCATTGTCTTTGATGCTTTGGGCAAAAGCATTGTTTTCACTTTCTGTAGTGATCTGGAGTATATGTATAACATTTCGTATGCCCCAACCCCTCATTCCCACCTCACAAGATCTGGTATAAATACTGCCAGTTGTAAAAGTAAATTCGAGTTATTCACCTATGGAATTTTCTTGGCTCATTTTTTCATCCATACCTTCCTATTTCCCCCTCTCTCCGGGTCTTCACCGTACTTCTCCCTCTCCCTCCCAGCTCCCTTCCAGAGCTAGGACCTGGCTCGCTGAACAGCAGGCTGGAGCGATCCAGGAAACCACTTGCAGTCCCAGGAATCTGTAGGCTCTGGTCAAGGAAGAAGAAACACTGGGACGGCTACATCGGTGCCCAACATGGGGCAAAAGACTTCCCAGAAGACAAGAAAGAAATAAGGTACCTCTTGGGTGAAGTACTGTCGGGCACCCTCACCCCCTGTCTCGCTCAAGTGAGACATTTATTAATTATTTTTGGAGGACAGAGAAGAGGAAGGTAAAGCCCTCCCTGTCCAGTTTACGCAGACTAGGGTAACTGATAGCTATGTGCCATTCCCCTGCGTTTCTCGTGGGGGAAATAGCTGTCTTTCTTCCAATCTTTATTACCTTTTTCTAACCTTCAACTTCAGTTCCGAGGGCGCAAGGGAACAATAACCTAATTGGATCCCGCCTGCTTGGTCAGGCTGCTGCAAAAACCTGCTTTTAAGTTCTTTCAATTCACTGGCATTTCTTCCCTTTTACAGCCTAAACAAATCACACACACACACACACACACACAACACACCACACAAACCACACACACACAGCTAGACTCCTAAACCAAAGGAACTGAAGACCAATGCCCAGCTATGGTAGGGTGCCAGACTGCTAATTCTAGCTTGGAAAAACAGGGCCAGCAACCCACAGGCGCTTGGATGGGACATCCCCCTCTGAGTCTGGAGCAGGGGACAGGAAGTTCAAAAACCTTGGGGGATGGGGTGGGCATCAGGAAAGAGAAGAGCACCTCACAGGCTGCCCGCTAAATCCCAGGATATGCTGGCACGGGGGTGGGTCCTCCGCATGACCCGCAAAAATACTAAAAAGTAAAAAGCCACAGTGCAAGGGCACTAATGGGAAATGGCCACCTACCCTTCGTGCAAAACTAAAAAATAGATGGCTAAGGGTTTAAAAGGCAAACTTACACAACTGTGGAAAGTAAACAGCAAATGCTGTTGGACTACCCATATCTGCCTGGCCACTCCTTCAGGCCACCAAAAAAACCTACAACTCCCAGCATGCCCCGAGACTGTCACAGCAGTGTTAACTTCGTTTTTGTTCAAAATTCCAGCTGCTCCACTGTCAAAGCTTCTAAGATTTAATTACAATATGTTCCCTTTTTAATTTTTTTTAATTTTTTTTTTAATTTTATTTATTTCGTAGTGTGTTATGATATGACTGTCCCTGGCATGCTAGGTTTGTGTGTACCCGTGTCGTGCAATCGCGGATCGGTCAGAGAGGGAGTCGGATTCCCTGGAAACTTGCCGGAGTTTCTCCCTGGATGGAGTTTTTTGGACGGTCTTGGCCGCCATGTTGGGTGATGGGGACGTCGAACCCGGTCCGCTGTTAAGAGTGGTCGGCGCTCTTAAACCGCTAGGCCATATCTCCCAATGAGCATGGTCTCCTAAAAATATACAGAGATCATGTACCTTCAAACTTATTGTGCTTTTCTATATGGTGCTTATGTCAATGAGGTGTTCTTTTTTTTTTTTTTTTTTTTTGTTCTTTTTGAGACAGGTATCCCTATAGCCACCAGCTGGCCTGGAACTCACTCTGTAGAACCAGGCTGCTTAACTCACAGAAAGCTGCCTACCTCAGCGATGAAGAGCGCCAACTGCTCTTGCAGAGGACCCAGGTTTGATTTCCAGCACCCACATGGCAGCTGGTCTACAAAGTGAGTTCAAGGCCAGCTGGGGCTATAGGGAGACCCTGTCTAAAAAAAAAAAAAAAAAAAAAAAAAAAAAAAAGAACAACCTCAGTTTTGAATAAGCACCATAAGAAGAAGTACAATAAAGTTTGAAGGTACATGATCTCTGTATATTTTTAGGAGACCTGCTTTAAAAAGGAACATATTTAATTAAATCCTTAGAAGCTTTGAAGTGGAGCAGCTGGAATTTTGAACAAAAAGAAGTTAATACAGCTGTGACAGGCTCAGGGCATGCTGGGAGTTGTAGGTTTTTTTGGTGCCTGAAGGAGTGGCCAGGCAGATATGGGTAGCTCCAACAGCATTTTGCTTTTTTACTTTCCCAGTTGTAAGTTTGCCTTTTAAACCCTTAGCCATCTTTATTTTAGTTGTTGCACTGAAGGGTAGGTGGCCATTTCCCATTGTGCCCTGCACTGTGGCTTTTTACTTTTAGTTATTTTTGCGGGTCATGCGGAGACCACCCCACGTGCCAGCATATCCTGGGAATTTAGCGGGCAGCCTGTGAGGTGCTCATTACTCTTTCCTGATGCCCACCCCATCCCCCAAGGTTTTTGAACTTCCTGGTCCCCTGCTCCAGACTCAGCAGGTGGGTGTCCCATCCTGCGACCTGGGCGGTTGCTGCCCAGTATTTTCCAAGCTAGAATTAGCAGTCTGGCACCCTACCATAGCTGGGCATGGCTTCAGTTCCCTTGGTTTAGGAGTCTAGCTGGTGTGTGTGTGTGTGTGTGTGTGTGTGTGTGTGTGTGTGTGTGTGATTTGTTTAGGCTGTAAAAGGGAAGAAATGCCAGTGAATTGAAAGAACTTAAAAGCAGGTTTTTGCAGCAGCCTGACCAAGCAGGCGGGAATCCAATTAGGTTAATTGTTCCCTTGCGCCCATCCGGAACTGAAGTTAAAGGTTAGAAAAAGGTAAAGATTGGAAGAAAGACAGCTTTTCCCCCACGAGAAACTCAGGGGAATGGCACATAGCTATCAGTTACCCTAGTCTGCTACTGGACAGGGAGGGCTTTACCTTCCCTTCTCTGAATCCTCCAAAAATATTTATAAAAGTGTATCTCACTTGAGAGAGACAGGGGGTGAGGGTGCCCGACAGTACTTCACCCAAGAGGTACCTTATTTCTTTCTTGTCTTCTGGAAGTCTTTTGCCCCATGTTGGGCACCAGATGTAGCCGTCCAGTGTTCTTCTTCCCTTGACCAGAGCCTACAGATTCCTGGGACTGCAGGTTTCCTGGATCGCTCCAGCCTGCTGTTCAGCGAGCCAGGTCCTAGCTCTGGAAGGGAGGGGGAGGTAGAAGGTACTGTGAAGCCCGGAGAGAGGGGGAAATGGAAGGATGGACTAAAAAATGAGCCAAGAAAATTCCATAGGTGAATAACTCGAATTTACTTTTACAACTGGCAGTATTTATACCAGATCTTGTGAGGTGGGACTGGGGGTTGGGGTGTACAGGAATTTATAACATATACTCCAGATCACTACAGAAATGTGACAATGTTTTGCCCAAAGCATCAAAGGCAATGGTGCCAGGCAGGTTCCAAAAGTGAGCAGGAAATCAGCTGGGATCCAGCCTGAGGGCTGGGGTTTCCAGCTCACTTCCTAGGTACTTCAGCCAAATGGAATCGCCACACTTACATACATACATCCCTAAGTTGGGAGTGTGATTTCTGTACGTTAATGGATGATTGGTGACTGACTCAGGGATGGTCTTAGGCCCACATCGCAGAAAAGGTAGAAATGGCCAGATGTCTGTGGACCTTCTGTGTTCTGGAGTTCTAGACAGTTGTTAACTGTTATGTGGATGCTATGAATTGAACCCAGGCCCTCTGCAAGAGCAGTCAGTGCTCTTAACCACTGAGCCATCTCTTCAACCCCTACTTTAATTATTGAATCATTTGTAAACTTCTCAGGCTGTGTTTCCATCTCTAGAAGTTCATTTAGGACATAGGTGACGGCACACTGGGGCTGTAGCAGAGCAATGGGAAGGTAATGGAAAATCCTCTTGGTGCTTGGAATGGGAGAGTTCCAACATCAAGGCCTGGATGCCAAGGACCACGTGTGGAGTCAAGGCCACAGCTGTCCCTCAGAAGATGGGGGCAGTCCATTCTAGAGAATCAGTCCCCTGAGACTAGAATCTTCAAATGAGAGACCTCCTCTGTCTGCATCATGAGCCCAACACAGAGGCAAAGCCTCTGCCATGCTCAACCTGGGACCGTTGGAGAGGGGACTGTGGGGAGTACAGCCACTCAGAGAAGGCCAAACTGCTGCCCAACACTGAGACTCAATCATCCATGCTCTGCTCTGCTCCACCATCAGCCTATTACCAGAGGAATGTGGAACTGTGGCTCTTGGGCAGAGACCACAGTCCAGGTCACAGGAAGGGACCACAGGTCCAGTCACAGGAAAGGACCACAATTCTGGCTCATGGGAGGGGCCACAGCTCCTGGTGACTCCAGATTATCTAAATTACAGAAGTCCTACTGAAAAATGCACATATGATATATCTATAATATACATGTATAGCTGAAAGCCATATAATGAAAAGCACAGGACCAGGCAGGAGAAACTTTCCTTGGAGGTGTTGGTAGGACTGTCCAAGGGACTGGATTTTCACATAATTTAAACATGACTTATCTCACCTCTCAGTCACCCTGTATAACCCTCCCTCCTCCCTCCCCAGCTAAAGCCCCCCCTCCCCATTATGCCTTGATAGCACCTGTTCCCTAATTTCCCCTCTCTCAAGCTCCTTTTCTCCCTTTCCGTTTTCCTGGCTCCTGCAGTTACATCAGAAAATATGCTCACATCTAAGGATGTGGAGCTAAGATCCACAAATGAGAGAGAACGCATAGCACTTCTTTTCTGAGTCTGTGTTACTTCACTTAGTGTAAGTTTCTAGTTCCATTCATTTACCTGCAAATTTCATGATTTTGTTTTTCTCAACTGCTGAGTAGAATTCCACCGTGTAAATGTAATACATTTTCATTGTCCATTCATCATTTAAGAGACATTTAGGTTGTTTTCATTTCTTAGCTATTGTGAAAAGAGTAGCAACGAATATGGCTGTGCAAGTGTCTGTAGTAGGAGTCCTTTGGNATTGTTCCTGTGTTGAAATTTTAGGGGGTCACGGAGGAGACAAGCCGAGGCTTGGCACTGTGAGAGGCAGGAACAGAACATTGGTGGAAGTGCACCTCGGGTTTGCTGTGAAGACCCCAAGATTGCAGTGGTCATGAAGAAAATCTGAGACTTTGCACACAGGATAGGTCAAAGACGACGAATTGAGGTGAAGGTGCTGGCCTCAGTTTCAGTAGCGACACCTCCAGATTTTGTGGAGATGCCGGTACCTTGGAACGACCACCAAGAGCAGCGGTAGGTGTAAATGGAGTCGGCCTGGGCCGCGAGATGAGTTTGTGTGCCATGGACGGCAGAGGCGGAGAGAGGGAGCTGCCGAAACCCTTTAGAGCCCAGAAAATCGATGAGTGAGTACCAGGTGTCCAGCCTTGAGCTACTTGCTGGACTTAGAGTGTGTTTGAGAGTGCCTGATCTTCCCTTTGAAATAAAGCAGTACTTGTTTTGGATTTTGCAGCAGCCCAGCAGTTAGGAGACTTTAATAGATACGGGGCTTTTTAGTCGTTGAACATTTTAAGACTGGGGGGGGCTTTAAAGGATGTACTGTCAGGTTGTGATTAATGTTAACATAATACTTTGGGGATAAGAACTGGAAAGGTGGTTTAATATTGATGTGTTTGGTGTGTCAAGTTGAACAAGGGGTCAATTGTGCTGGATAGCTTTTGGTGTCAACTTGACACACACTGGGTTGAGGGAGCCTCGGTGGGGAATTTCCTCCACTGGAATAGCCTGTGAGCATCTCTGTGGTGTATTGTTCTTTAGAGTGTTGAAGCCGTGACAGGTATAAGAAGGCAGGCTGCTGAGCAAGCCAGTAAAGAGCAAGCCATGACATCACTCCTCCATGGCCCCTGTGCTGCAGCACCATGCCATCCATGGCATGATTCCTGACCTGAGTTCCTGCCTGAGTTCCCTAAGTATGTGCTGTGACCTGGAAATGTAAGCTGAATAAAACCCTTTCCTCCCAAGTGGTGTTGGTCAGAGTGTGTTTGTCACAGCAATGGAAAGACAAACTAACGAAGACCTCGGATAGCCAAAACAACCCTGGTGAAAAGAGCAAGACAAGGGGGATCTCTTATACCAGAGTTTCAAACTATACTACAGGGCTATAGTCGCAAAAACAGCTTGGTACTAGCACAAACAGACCTGTTGACCAAAGAGCGGAAAACTGAAGATCCAAACTTGAGCACAACAATTTCAGCTATCCTCATATTTGACAGGGGGCCAAGGAGACCACAATGAGAAAAGACAGCAGCTTCACAAGTGGTGTTGGCAAAACTGGATCAGACAACTTGTAGAAGAATAAAGTTAACCCCTACTTCTGCCCTGTACAAAAGTCACTCCATATATCAAAGACCTCAACATAAACCACAAACTTTGAAGGTGAAATAGAAGAAAAAGTTGGAAGCAAAACCGGCAGACTTAAGCATAGGAAAGATTACTAAATTAAGACCTCAGCTGTGTAGAAAAATAAAATTGACAAGTACAAGTGGGCCATCATTAAACTCAAAAGCTTCTGTACATCAAAAGAACAATCAAGGAAGTGAAGAGAAAACCCCCAGAGTGGGGAGGAAATCTACTCGACTGCAGATACATCTGAGAAACATTGATTCCAGAATATATAAACTACTCAAAACCACAAGAAAGAAAACGATGACCCACGCATGATGGAGCAAAGAGCTGAAGCAGCACTTCACAAGTGAGGATTAGAGATGGCTGAGAGAAACATCTTAAAAGTGTCAACAATGCTAATAAGTAAGGGAATAAAAAAATTAAAATCATTTAAGATATCATCTCAACTTTGATAATACTGGCTAGGATCAGTAAAACAAATGAAACCAAGTGATGGAGAGGTTATGGGGAGTAAAGGGCGAGTTCTCATTCACTGCTGGCAGGAATGTAATCTGTTTCTGCCGTTATGGAAATCAGTGTGGGAGAACCCTTGGAAGACTAAAAAATGTGCTTGCCCTTTGACCCAGTCAACCACTCCTGGTAGATACCACAAGACTCTCTTACCTACACAATACTGCACAAGCATGTTTTATTGTGCAGCTTTCTCTTGCACAATAAGAACCAAGGTGCTGAACCAACGCAGTGCCCCTTAACTGATTAGTGGATAGAGACAATGTGGGACATCTACAAAATGGAGTTCTGTGCAGCAGTAAGAAGATGACATCATGAAATTTGCCCGATATGATGGAGCGAGAAGATATCAGCTGAGATGAAGTAACAGTCCCAGAAAAATTAACGATGAATGGTATCCCTCTCTGTGGATGCTATCACCAATTACCTAGTTTTTAAATTCTTTCTTGTGCCAAGACTCCTTGAGTTTTTGTCCGAAGTAGTTGGGAAGTGATGCATATTGGAAGAACAGAACAACAACAGAAAAGATTGCGTCAAAAACTGACTGAAATGGATACTTCTGCTCGGGAGAACAGCAACTTCGGCATTATAATTTGGAAGACTGAGAAAAGATCAAAAAACATGTTTGGCAGAAATGCGAGCTCTGTGGGGTGGGGGCTTGGGGAGGGGGACACAGGCCTAGATTCGATTTGTAACATGTAATGTGGTATAAAGGAAATTAATAATAAAAAAGCAAAAATAATAAATAATAATATTTTATTATTCAAAAGACAAATAAATAATGCAAGGGTGTTGACGACATTCCTTTAATTTCACCAGAACTAGGGAGGCAAAAGCAGGCAGGTATCTGTGATCAAGGCCAGCCTGGTCTACAGAGTGAGTTTTTTCCAGGCCAGTTGGGGCTAACAGGGAGACACCTTCTCAAAGACCAAAAAAAAACAAAAAAAAAACTAATACACAAAAATGTTTAAAAATAATAATAAAAATTAATTGGGGTCATGAGCAGAAGAATGTCTCATGTGTTAAATTACACCTGGCTAAGGCTTCAGTGACCTATTCACATGTCTAGGATCATCACATAGGACAGATGAGAACTGACTTTCCCAATTTGCCCTTTGACACCATGCCATGGTATAAATGTGAGTATATCACATGCACAAACATGTACACAATGTTAAAACATCAAATGTTAAATGTGCCATATGATCCAGTTAACCACTCCTGGGTGTATACTTTTTTTTGTTGAGAGGTTTCTTATTACATCTTGAATTTCTTCATATATTTTGGGTCTGTTTAAGCTGTTGATCTTTTCTTCGTTAAGCTTTGGTGATTCCCAGGATTTCAGATATTCACCCATTTCTCCTAGGTTTTCAAACTTAGTAGAGTATAGGTTTTTTTAATTATTGCCATATGATTGTCTGGATCTTTTCATCATCTGTTGGGATATTTCCCCTTTCATCATGGATTCTATTGATTGGAGTTGCTCTTTCTTTCCTTTGGTTAACTGGGCTAGAGGTCTATCTTGTTTATTCTCTCAAAGAACCAACTTTTAGATTCACTGATATTTTTATGGTTTTTTGTTTGTTTCTATTTCATTGATTTCTGCCATGATTTTTGTTATTTCTTCCTGTCTGTTGTGTTTAGGGTTCATTTTTTGTTGTCTCTCAAGCGTTTTTACCTGCAGTGTTAGATTGTTCACTTGTGCTCTGTTTTTCTGATGTAGGCACTCAGGGTTATAAACTTCCCTCTTAGAACTGCTTTTAAGGTATCTCAGAGGTTTTGTTGTGTTGTTTTATCATTGTCATTCAGTTCCAGGAATGCTTTTCTTTCTTTATTTCTTCCTTGACCCATCCATTATTCAGGAGAGTGTTGTTTAGCCTCCATGTGTTCTTGTAGATAGTAGGGCTTATCCTGGTGTTAATATTAAGCTTTATTGCACTGTGGTCTGATAGACTGCATGAAATTATTTCAATCTCTTTGTATTTCTTGAGTTTTTTTCTGTGTCCCAGTATGTGGTCAATTTTGGCGAATGTTCCATGGGGTGCTGAGTAGAAAGTTTATTCTCTGGTATTTGGGTGGAATATTCAGTAGGTGTCTGTGATGTCCATTTGGTGTATCCTATCATTCAGTTCAGGTGTCTCTCTGTTTATTCTTTGTATGGTTGATCTGTCCAAAGGACTTAGTGGGGGCATTGAAGTCCCTTACTATGAGTGTGTTGGGGTCCTAGAGAATTATCTTTATGAAGTTCGGTGCACCAGAATTTGGTGCATATATATTCATGATTGTGAAATCTTCATGGTCAATTGTTCCTTCCTTAAAGATGTAATGGCCCTCCTTGTCTTCTGATTTCTTTTACTTTGAAGTCTATTTTGTCTGATATTAAAATAGCAACACCTGCTTACTTTTTGGTACCATTTACTTGAAATATTTTTTCCATCCCTTCACCTTAAGTTGGTGCCTATCTTTGAGAGTGAGATGGGTTTCATGTAGACAGCATAGAGATGGGTTCGGTTTCCTAATCCCATCTCCCAGTATAAGCCTTTTGATTGGGGAGTTTAGTCCATTAATAGTTAAGGTTATAATTGAAAGATATGAGTTGCTTCCTTTCACTTTATTATCCATTTGCATTTTTAGTCTCAGTTTCTACTTCTGCAGTTGTGTTTTTATTAATTTCTCTTTCTAGTTGCCTGGGGATAGTTGCTCCTCTCTTCTATCCTTTGAATTGCTTCAAGTATTCTCTGAAGAGTTGGTTTTCCAGACATGAATTTTATCACCTTATTTATGTCATGGAAGATTTTTCTCTCTCCTTCAACTATAATCGACGTTTTTGCTGGGTATAGCAACCTGGGTTGGCAT
Source organism: Rhizomys pruinosus (assembly GCA_009823505.1). NCBI lineage: Eukaryota > Metazoa > Chordata > Mammalia > Rodentia > Spalacidae > Rhizomys > Rhizomys pruinosus. The sequence goes on from VZQC01007933.1 coordinate 428,651, forward strand.
CTATAGTTCTTTAATACTGGGAATGCTTTGCTCCACGTTCTTCTTGGTTTCATAGTTTGCACTGAGAAGTCAGTTTTAATTCTGATGGGTTGTAACTTCTATATAGAACTTATTTTTCTCTTGTGGCTTTAAGAATTTTGTCTTTGTTTTGAGCATCTAGCATTTTAACTATGATATGGCATGGGGAGTTTCTTTTCTGATCTTGTTTGGAGTTCTGTGTGCTTCTTTTATTTGTATGGGTTTGTCCTTTTTTAGTTTGGGGCGATTTTCATCTATTATTCTGTTGAAGATTGATCAATACCATTCTCTTGGGATTCTTCTCCTTCCTCTATTCCTATGATGCAGATGTTTGATCTTTTCATAGTGTCCCACAATTCCTGGTTGTTGCACTTTTTTGTATTTAAAAATTTTTCATAATCTTTACTTGAGGTTTTTAGTTGTTCTGTGTTATCTTCCAGGTCTGATATTCTTTGTTCTGCTTCCTCCATTCTACTTCTGAGGTTTTTCCATTCCTTATGTCTTGATTAGATGAGTGTTCAGTTTCCTTTTTCATTTCATCTTGTGATTTCTTTAGTATTTCCACTTTCTTTTAGAGCTTCTCACTCTCTTCCTGTAGCTCCTTGCTTCACTGGTTGGTTTCCTTTTTCTTTTTTTTTTTAATTTTTATTTACTTATTTTTTAAGGGATTCTACAATATAAGAGCACAGTTGTTTTCAGCTCATATTAACATTGCTCAGTTTGCCATACAATTAGGTAATTGGTGCTAGAGTCCACAGATGAGGGATACCATTTGTCGTTTGTTTTTCTGAGACTGTGTTACTTCATTCAACATGATATCTTCTAGCTCTGTCCATTGACCTACAAAGTTCATGATGTCATCTTTCTTTACCACTGAATAGAACTCCGTTGTGTAGATGTACCATATTTTCTCTATCCACTTGTCAGTTGAGGGCTTGGTTCCAGCTCTTTGTTATTGTGAAGACAGCTGCAATATACATGGCTGTGCATATATCTCTGTGGTAAGATGAGTCTTGTGGTTATATACCCAGGAGTGCTATGGCTGGGTCAGGGGGCAAGTTCATTCTGAGTCTTCCCAGGGTTCTCCACACTTCTTTCCATAGTGGCTGTAGGAGTTTACATTCCCACCAGCAGCAAATGAGTGTTCCCCTTTCCCCACAACCACTCCAGCACTTGGGATCATTTATTTTCTTGATCCTAATGAATCTTATTGGAGTGAGATGATATCTTAAAGTGGCTTTAATTTGTATTTCCTTAATTATTAGCAACATTGAACACTTTTTAAGATGTTTATCAGCCATCTCTAATTCCTCACTTGTAAAGTCTCTGTTCACCTCTTTGCTCCATCTTTTGAGTGGGTCATTTGTTTCCTTTCTTTGTTTTTTGAGTAGTTTATATATTCTGGAAATCAATGCTTTGTCAGATATATCTTCTGTGAAGGTTTCCTCCCACTCTGTGGGTTTTCACTTCACTTCCTTGATTGTTTCTTTTGATGTACAGAAGCTTTTGAGTTTAATGAGGTCCCATTTGTCAACTGTTGACCTTAATTCTTGTGCAGCTGCTGTCTGATTTAGGAAGTCTTTTTCTACACCTATGTCTTGTAGGTGGTTACCTTTTTCAGTGTTTCCATTTTCTTCTGGAGTTTGTCATTCTCTCTCCCTAGTTCTTTATGAAGTTTGTCATTCTCTCCCTCTAAGTCCTTCTTCAGTTTTTCATTCACTCTCCTTAGTTCTCTGACTTGTTCTTTATATTCTTTGACTTCTTTGAATATGTCTGCAATTCTTCTAAGATCTGTGTCCTAGGTCACCCCCAGGGAGATCCCATTGTAGGAATCTCCCACAGGGTTGGTAGAGCTTGATGTGGAATTATCCTGCACCTTTCCCATGTTGTCCCTTTGTCGTGTCCCTGGCATGTGGGTTTCCCTTTTTGCCTGTATTTTGATGTGAATCACAAATGCCTCTTCACTGTGTTGAAGGCTTGCTTTGCTTGCCTCCTTCAGATGACTTTATTTTTCTCCTTGTTTATGGAGTGTTGACTTGTCTAGGTTTCAGGCTTTCAATTTTGTTTATATATTGGAAGTCTAACTCACTCTTCCCTTTCTGTTCTGAATGTTCTCCAAAAAATCCACTTGGATACTCCCTCAACAATTCTAGTTGGGGGGGGGGCATATGCCTGGGTTAGCCTGTGCCCTGGTACTCTGTGATTCTGGTGGTTCTGGGAAGTCCCTGGTTGAAGCTCTGTGCACTCAAAGTGGCAACAGGGCCATCTTTAATACCAGCTAGCAGGGCGACTCTGGCCTGACAGCCACACAAGATAATGATTTAATTATCCAATAAACCAATGAAACAATTATCCAATAACCCAGAGATATAATTATCTAACAATCTGCCTGGCTCCTACCTATGCTTCAGGTGGTCCTGGGAAGCCCCTGATCTAAACTCTGTGCACTCAAGTCTCAGAGTGGCAACAGGTCCACCTTTAATACCAGCTAGCAGGGTGACTCCACCCCGACAGCCACACAAGACAATGATTTAATTATCCAACCAACCAATGAAATAATTGTTCAACAACCCAGAGATAGAATTATCCAGCAATCCACCTGGCTCCTACCTGCATTTCAAGTCATCCCGGGAAGTCCCTGATCTAAGCTCTGTGCACTCTGCATTTACTTATTTGTTTTATGTGTATAAGTGTATTGCCTGAGTGTAAGTGTGCCCATTTCTTGCAATGCCTTTGGAGGCCAGAAGAAGGCATCTGATCTCCTGGATCTGGAGTTACAGATAGTTGTTACCTGCCATGTAGGTGATGGGAACAGAACACAGGCCATCTGCAAGAGCAGTCAGGGCTCTTAATGGTTGAGCCATCTCTCTAGCCCCTCAATAACAGTTCAAATGACCGTTGAGATAATGTTAGATATTTCATTCACTGAACAGTTGTCTCCTCTATTTTGCAAATGAAGTACCACATAAATTTATTACTAGGGTTCTGTGTTAAATTTAAGAACAGCATATCAGGGGCTGGTTCAGAAAAGCAGTAGACTTTTTTTTGAGACAGGGTCTCCCTATAGCCCCAGCTGGCTTGGAACTCACTCTGTAGACCAGGCTGGCCTTGAACTCACAGAGATCCATCTGCCTCTGCCTCCTGAGTGCTAGGATTAAAGGAGTGTGCCACCAAGCCTGGCCTAAAGAGGGTTCTTAGCTGCCATGTGGGTGCTGGGAATCAAACCCTGGTCCTCTGCTAGAGCAGTTGGTGCTCTTAACCACTGAACCATCTCTCAAGCCCTGTGAGTAGGCACTTAATTTCCCACAGGAATGAGGATTGTTGGGAGAAAGGGCCCAGAGACAGTTTGGGCCTGGAGGTGGGAGAGCATAAAAATGAACAGTGCAATCTTGTCAGAAACAGCATGGCAGGACCTTAAGGGGAAGGAAAGTCCTCTCTTTAAAACCCAGAAAGGACCTTCATTAAAATAGATAGAGCTGCCTGGAGAGAGATGGAGACAGAGAAGAAAACCTTCAGTGAAACTGCCTAAATAAGGGAAGTATTAGAAATGAAGCTTTGGGAGTTGATAGGCAGTTTTACACCACATGATTTGGCCTGTGAAGGTGTCTGCAAAGAGATGCCTGAAGAAGCCAGATACTGAGCCAGAGATTAGAGGCTGTAAAACCATACACAAAACAGCTTCTTGGCTCTCTGTCCCAGATGGAGAGCTGCAGGGGGCCTGGCCTGATTTCTGTAGACCCTAAGATCTGGCTGCTAGAGTGATGGGAATTTTTTAATTAATTTTTTATTGTAGTTTTGTGCATTTCATACAGCATTTCTCAGTCCAATTTAGACTCATTTACCTTTCCATGCCCCCCACCCCACCTGAGTTCATGAATTCTGCCATACATGTCTGGCATCTTTTTCTCAGCCTTTTTAAAGGTGTTTTTTTAAATGAAGAGGTTTATTGTTTTTGGCAGAGGTTTACTGTTTCAGTCAGTTCTTGTCCCAGTCCTTTTGTTGTTCCCTCCAATTTGTATTGCTCAAAAATACACATCTGTAATATGTCACATGTATACTGTAATTATGACACTTGAAAATAAACTGTATGCTAATTCTAAATTTTATTTATGAATTCACAATTTTCCATTTTTTTATATTGCTACAAAATATACATACATACCCTCCACCCATATACCAAAATTACAAAGTCTGAAAATAAGTGGTAGGTTAATTCTAGAACCTGTTAAGGGATTCATATTATAAAAGCACAGTTGCTTTAAGATGAAAAGAAATATAACATTAACATTGCTCAGCTTGCCTTACAACAAACAAGGGATACTGTTTATCATTTGTTTTTCTGGAAGTGTGTACTTCATTTAGCATAATGGCTTCTAGTTCTGTCCATTTACTTGCAAAGTTCATGATGTCATCTTTCTTTACTGCTGCATAGAACTCCATTATGTTGATGTACCACATTTTCTCTATCCACTTGAGGGGCCCTTGGGTTGGTTCTAGTCCTTTGATACTGTGAAGAGAGCTGCAGTAATATGCCTGTGCATATATCTCTGCAGTAGGTTGAGTATTGTTGGTATATACCCAGGAGTGATATGACTGGGTGAGGTGGTAGGCTCATTCTGAGTCTTTTAAGGGTTCTCCACACTGCTTCCCATAGTGGCTGTATGAGTTTACATTCCCACCATCAGTGGTTGAGTGTTCCCCTTCCCACACAACCTCTCCAGCATTTGGTATCATTTGTTTTCTTGATCCTAGCCCATCTTATAGGAGTGAGATGATATCTTAAAGTGGTTTTAATTTGCATTTCCTTAATTATTAGTGATGTTGAACACTTTTTCAGATGTTTCTCAGCCATCTTTACTTCCTCGCTTGTGAAGTCTCTGTTCAGCTCTGTACCATCTTTTGAGTAAGTCATTTGTTTTCTTCTTTGGTTTTTGAGGAGTTTATATATTCTGTAAGTTAATGCTCTGTCAGATGTATCAGTGGTGAAGGTTTCCTCCCACTCTATGGGTTTTCTCTTCACTTCCCTGATTGTTTCTTTCACTGTACAGAAGCTTTTGAGTTTAATGTGGTCCCACTTGTCAATTGCTGACTTTATTTCCTGTGCAGCTGCTGTCTGATTTAGAAAGTCCTTTCCTAAGCCTATGTCTTATAGGTTACTGACAACATTTTCTTCTAGAGTGATGGGAATCTTTTTTTGAACTTTTTATTTATTATTTTTTATGTATAAAAGTGTACTGTCTGCATGTAGATTGGTGGACCCATGTCATGCAATGCCACAGAGTTCAGAAGAGGTCATCAGATTCCCCTGGAACTGGAGTTAAAGATAGTTCTTAGCTGACATGTGGGTGCTGGGAATAGAACCCAGATCCTCTGCAAAGCAGTCAGCACTCTTAACCACCGAGCCATCTCTCCAGCCCCATGATGGGATTCTTAAAAGGGCAGGCCCTTGATCTAACACTCTGGCCAGCAGGCCTGGCACTGGGTCCAAACACTCACTTGCAATGAGACAGCAACATAAAATATAGTGAAAGGAAAAGTGAATTTATATATAGGATTGGACAATATTAGAGAGAGAGAGAACGTCTCGGTCCATTTCTGCCTTGTTCACAGAAATATAACTTCATAGAAAGGTGGACTGAAAGCCTGGATAGGGCTGAGAATATGGTACAGCAGGAAGAATGACTTGGTTCATGAGACTGAGTACTGAGCTCAATTCCCAGAATGCAGAACTGACTCCCAGTACAGTGACATGTACACTCCAGCATCACACACATCATATGCAAAAGACCCATAATAAATTAAATAAAAATGGACTTTTTTTTTAAAGCCAGGACAAACATGGTTAGAGGTAAGATCCTTCCATGTGCATCAGGGCTCCCGTGGTGGCCAGTCTTCACTCCTGGTGATGACTCTTGTCCTGCCACAAAATCTCTGGGTATTACATATTTAATAAAATGGGATTTAAGTCCCCAAATTAACATAACTGATCTAATGGAGCTCATTAGGAAAATTGTGAACTAGTAGTGCAATTCCCTCGGCTTTTGATGAAATAGAATTATTTCTTTAGTCTCACAAGTATAAAGTGGAGATTCAAGGCTTGGCCTCTTTAGCTTGAATAAATGACTGGTAATCTGGATAAATCAGACCATTTAAATCTCTTTAAATATCAGAGTTTTCATGGCTAGATTAGGTGAAATACTCTTTTTAGGATTCTTTTTAAAACAGATTTTATTTATGTGTGTGCATATGTTATGAGTACATGTGCAATGTGTGAGTGCATGTGTAATGTGTGAGTGCATGTGCCATATTTGAGTGCATGTGCCATGTATGTGCATGTGTCAGGGATGTGTGCAAGTGTTGTTTGTGTGCATGTGTCTTGAGTGTGTGCAGTGCCCTTAGAAGTCAGAAGAGGATGTCAGATCCCTTGGACATGGAATGGCAGGCAGCTGTGAGCCACTCAGTGTGTGTGCAGGTAACTGAACTGAGATCTTAACTGCTGAGCCATTTCTACAGTCCCCTTTCAGAATTGTTTATGATCGCATGGCATCGTACAGATTAGTGTAGAGCGTCCTGTGGGAAGAATACCGAGATTAGACATTGTTACAAATATGCTTCCCATCCAAACAAAATTAGCATGTATCTCTGATCTAATATGAAATATAACTTCAACATTTAAATTGTTTTAATCAAAGGGGCTACTTAAGGGGTTAGAGAGATGCTTGGTGGTTGGGAGCACTGGCTGCTCTTCCAGAGCAACCCTGTTTGGTTCTCAGCATTCATGTAGACGCTAACAACTGTCTTTCACTCCAGTTCCAAAGGAGCTGATGCCGTCTTCTGGCCTCCACGGGTATTGCATGTATGTGGTGCACTTAATATACATGCAGGCAAAACACTCATACATATAAGTTAAAGTTAGTTGGGGCTGGAGAGATGGCCTAGCGGTTAAGAGCACCGACTGCTCTTGCAAAGGACCCGGGTTCGATCCCCAGCACCCACATGGTAGCTAAGAACCTTCTGTAACTCCAATTCCAGGAGAACTCCGGTTCCAGGGGAATCCAACACCCTCTTCTGAGAAAATTCTGTAACTCCAATTCCAGGAGAACTCCAGTTCCAGGGGAATCCGACACCCTCTTCTGACCTCTGAGGCATTGCATGACATGGGTGCACAAACCTACATGCAGACAGTACTTTCATACACACAAATAAATAAATAAAAATAAAAAATAAGTTAAAGTTAGTAAAATCTTTATTAAAAAGGACCTGCTTACAAACATTGTTTTCCTTTAACACCTTGAATTTGGCCTACTGTGGGATTGTGTGTATGTGTGTGTATATGTGAAAGAGAGAAAGCTAGAGGGAGGGAGGGAGGGAGAGAGAGAGAGAGAGAGAGAGAGAGAGAGAGAGAGAGAGAGAGATTCCTATACCTGGCTATTTATAACTTTCTTTGGGTTAAGGACTATTAGCCACTATTTTTGCAAATAAGCTTTCCACTCCTTTGTGTTTATCTGTGAATGCCAGTAACTCTTACATTTTTCTTGTGATGTGAGGTCACTGCTGATTTTCTTGGCTCTCATGGGTGTGAAACTCTGTGCATTAAACGTGTAGGCACTTATCCCCATGTTTTTTTCTGTTTGTCTAGACACCCTCCTCAGATTTATTCCTGTGTTCTCTCATCTCAAAACCCACCATGTCCACTAGATGGCTGAAGCCCACATTCTCTTCAAGTCCTCTAGGTTGGGCTGTAGGTGTGGCATTCTGAGTCCACTTGAAGAACACTAAAGCTAAGGGGGCCAGTCTGCTAGAAACGCTAGCCTGCTGAGCCCCAGAGGTCCTTGGAGATGCTTTCTGCTGCTGTGCAGCCTCTCTGATTTGGAGCGCCTCTGGCTAAGACGAGAGCAGCCAGCGGTTCTGGGCCTCATCTGTTCCTCTGACTGAGAGGACAGCAGCCAATAGTTTTGCGGCCCCGTCTTCTCCCTACCCTGTGGCTTTTTCCACGTGTTTCCTGCCATCTTTTGCAATATCGCCCATGAGCTGAATTACAAATTCCCAGTTCAGACAGTTTTGTGCAGTGTTCAAGACCTTGCTGGAGGAAGGTTGCTTGGCCACCTACCCTAGCACTGAGCCTCTAGTCCTGGCATCTTTGGGAATCTTTTATCTGACTCTCACTTCTTTAGTGGAATCTTGCACATCAGGTCCCTTCTTTCCACATCACACAGGCTGAGAATATGAACATTCTTAACTTTCCTGTGGATAATAATCTTGGTGGAGGAAAAGGAGGCCTCTGACTCTTTCCATAATTGAAACAATCATACTTGTTTGCTGTGCAGTGACTTTCATAAGCCCAAGGTATGAACGTAAAACATTTATCAGATCACAACCACTATGAAAGTTTTAATGAACAATTACATTTTGGATAGAAACAGCAATGGAATGCTTAGAGAGAGAGAGAGACAATTGTTCCGCTGAGGGGGTTTGTGGTCAGACGCAGCAGAGTGGGGGTTGAAGATGGGAAGAAGCCATCTGACAGGGAACAAGGGACCCTCTCCTCACCAGGGATCCATAGAACAAAGAGAGCATGCTTAAGAAAATCCCATGGCTCACTAGTGTGGGAAAGGCTTCAAAGCATAACTGTCCTATAAGGGTCCTGCCCCTTATGACGCTGCCTTAAAATAGGTTTTTAACTGTTTGAGAAGTTCATACAATGTATTTTTTTTTTTTGCATTTCATTATTTATTTAGATGTTCAAGCTCTCACACTAAGTTTTTACAAGCTGGTGAACACTGACAAATTAACCACGCTTTCCCAGACAGTATAAATATATGACTGAACTAACATTAATACACATCACCATTTAATTGAGTACATAATAAAACAAATTATCCAATTATTAAGTTACATAGCTCAAAAGGCATATAAAATATTAGATGTCTCTCAGTTTGTTAGCAGAACTCACTTTTTTTGCAAGAGAGATTAGGGAAAGAGGGAGAAAAATCATAATTCAAACAAAAAGTTGGAAAACAACTTATGATAGGTATGAAAAAACTACAAGAATTTCAGAAATTTTGATTAAGAATTGTTTAACTATAATGCATTTCTATCTTTTAAAAATATTTGCGGGCTGGAGGGATGGCTTAGCGGTTAAGAGCACCGACTGCTCTTGCAGAGGACCTAGGTTCGATCCCCAGCACCCACATGGCAGCTAAGAACCTTCTGTAACTCCAATTCCAGGAGAACTCCAATTCCAGGGGAATCCGACACACTCTTCTGACCTCCGAGGCATTGTACAACATAGGTGCACAGACCTACATGTAGATAGTACATTCATACACATAAAAAATAAATAAATTTTAAAAATTATTTGCTACATTAAAGAGCATTTTCTACATATTCTGCACAAGACAAAGGCAATATTTTAGTAAAAATATTTAATACCCCTCCCAATCTTTGTTCAGGCCCTCCCTGTTAAGCTGTAACTCTGGAGTACAAACATTAAATTAAATATAAGGCTTTTTGTCTGGAGATGTTATTAAAGATTATGTGCTTCTGTAACAATGTAGATTTTAAAAATGGAGGTTTCCCGTAACAGCACATGATACATAGAAAAACATTAAATAATCACTGTAAGACCTGGTTATAAGGGAAAAGAATCAAAGCAAACCTGATGCATACTGGTAGGAATGTGGGAGATGGAAACACAGAGTGAGAAGGCGAATAAACAGGGGCCCTACAGTGTTTGAAATGACTGAAGGATAAACCATGGAAGGTCTGGATAAGTGTTTAATTCCTGGGATTTTGGTTTTATGATATTAAAAATATACAAGTTTTGTGCTGGGTATTTTGGCACCTAATGGTTCTAAATCCCTTATTTATTGATAAGATTTTGGCACAGGAACACATTTGAAGACATAACTCGATACCATAGGATTTTGGGAAAGATCAATTGATACAAATAATAAGCACATTTTAATTGATGAACAGAAAAAGCTTTTGCTAAGTGTCCAAATAGGTCAATCATAACCCAAACAGAGTTTGCAATTCTGTCAAGCTTGTGGCCTAGTAAAAGTGGTTCTCGATATTCCTGTAGAAGCTTCGTTAGACTTATTCACCAAGCCAATGTGTTGGCTAATTAGGTATGACAAATGAGGTCCCATCTGAAGTTCCACTTCCAAGGCAATGGCATCAAGCACCCCAGTTTATTGAAAACAACAGTTGTTTCTATGACCATTGGAATCCTTGAACTGCAGCCACATTTTTGGATGGTACTTCTCCAGATACAAAAGTTGCTTGCTGTTAAAAGCTCCACACTGCTTTTGTCTTATGAATTGAACTGCATCTTCATATTTCATTCCACCTTCAATTAATGCTAGGGCAACCATCACTGGAGCTGTCCCAAGGCCTGCAACACAATGGACGGCAATGCACCAACTAGGTTCTTTAGGAAACTTAAATCTTCACGAGACTTAACCAGTCATCAACAATCTGGTTGGATGGTGGTGCACCATCATCAAAAGGCCAATCAAGGACACAAATGCCTTCTTTCTCCACAAGAGTAGTGTTATACGTTGCTTCACATACAGTTACTATTGTGGCAACTCCGCATTTCTTAAGTTCCTCTATAAATTTGTTTAAGGTTGGGTTGGTTGGATTGTGTGTAATAAGGAATCTCATGTTCTTGTATGTGACTTCCACAGGGGCAGGGCAGTTCATTTGAGCCATATTAATTTAGTTAAAAAAAAAAAACGCTCGATAGGGTTATGAAATTATTTAAAAAACTGATACGGAAATGATGAAAAATAAAGATTGAAGTCTACGTCAATATGCAATATACTCCACTTGAAATTCTTAGTGCTTTGAGTATGAAGTCGGGGGAAATGGGAAATGAAATGAACGTCCTACCAAGAAGCAGTGATTATTCAATCCAGCAATACTGAGGCAAGACAAAGGAAGTGCACTGAGGTTTACCCCATCCAGGTCTGAGCTCTTGTAAAATGCTCTGCAGCTTTCAATTCAACACGTCTGTGTCCAGGTTATCCACTCTTATGGGGGCTTCTTGGGGAGTAGTAATGAATTTCTACAGTTCACTTGTCTGCATAGAGGTCGTGCTGTGCCTGGCAGTAATCTCCACTGCCCTTCAGAAACTCCAAATATGTGTGACCAAGAACACCAAAGAACTGAGGAATATGTCTACTCATTGAAGATTGTGGCCTAATTATACTGCCCACGCAGGCGGCGGCAGAACCGGTGGCAGAGGGTGTCAAGGAGCTGCGCCAGCTGCAATACAGGCGGCAGGGGCACCCCATACAATGTACTTTGATCATGTTCACCCAAACTCCTATTCCTAGCTCCACCTACATCCACCTCGACCTCCTCATCCCCCAACTTTGTGCCTTTTTTATTTAATAACCCATTGACTCTAATTTGCGCTGTCCATATACTCCTGGATGTGGGGTCATTCAGTGGAGTGTGGTTGATCTACCAGGACTCACACCCCTAAAAACCCTTACTCTCTCTCCCCAAGAAGCCATCAGCTGTCCATAGCTCCCAGGGGTGGGGACTCATGAACCGCTCCTCCCCCCGTGCTGCACTGCTGGCTGGCTTGATCTTGTGTGTGTCTCAGGCAGGAAACTGCAGCTGCTGTGAGTTCAGAGTGCAGTGGTCCTCCCACTTGACTCTGGTCCTCCCCAACCCCTGGCTCTTATGCTCCTTCCAACCCCTCTTCCATGATGACTCCTGAGTCCTGCAGAGAGGATGTGCTCTAGGTGTCCCATAGGCAGCTGAGCAGTCTACTGACATTTATTCTCTACCCTTTGACCAGCTGTGAGTTTCTATATTAACCGCAGTCCACTGCACAAAGAAACTTCTCTGATGAGGTCTGAGAACTACATTAATCTACTGGTAGATATAAATCTGAGAGTAGTTTGATAGTAGGTCCATTTAGCAAAATAATAGTAGTAGGTTCACCCCCTGAGGCCTACGAGCTCCCAACCATGGGTTCTTGGCTGGATCTGCATTACCAGGCATATGGTGGCCCCATGCTTTTGAGTGCATGCTTTTCCCTACCCTCAGTACCCACTTTCGGTCTCAGGAGTGATTTCCCCTCTTAACAAACTGTTTCTGATTCTATTTCTAACATGGGACCCTGATTTCTTTGCTGGCTGGTGGAGGTCACAGGAACCTACATGTTTCAAAGATGCTCCTGACACTTTATAGCAGGTGCCCCAGCCTGTGATCTGCACCTATTACAGGACTTTAAAAATATTTTATTCAATATTTTTTTTTATTTTAGTGCATGAATGTATTGCCTGCATGTGTATAAGTGCACCCATGTCATGCAGTACCTGCGGAGGTCAGAAAAGGTGCTGGATTCCCCTGGAACTAGAGTTTTGAATGGTTGTTATCTCCCATGAGGGTTCTGGGACTTGAACCCTGGTCCTCTGTAAGAGCAGCAGCTGCTCTTAACCACTGAGCCATCTCTCCAGCCTTTAACAGGTCTTTTTTTTTTTTTTTAAGGCAGTTAAGAACAGCTACCTGGCCAAGCCTCCTGAGCCATTTGTGTGACATCTGAAAAGAGCACAAGAGGTGGTTGGCTATGTTGTTAGGGAGCTTTTCGAACATTTGTCCTCTGTGAGACTGGTCACTTGTGGGTGAAGGGTCATTGGGTTTCAGCCTGTAACGTTTGTGTAAGTCATCATGAGTTCTGGGGTCAGGCTCCAAGCACTTACTGTCAGGCTGTGAGAGTCCCTGTGGTGTTGCTTTTCACTTTTGAAATTTTTAAGTAGGAGCATGGGCTCCATGGTTAGACAGCTGTTTTGTTTATTTTATGGTCATGTTTTTACTCTGCTCAGTGGCTGAGGACTTTGTTATCATCTCAGGGCGAAGTTCTGGGATTTCGAAGATGATGCACTGTTGAGTAGCTGTCAGCTGTTTTCCCTTGGTAAGACAGAAGTAGACAGCTGCTTCTCACACTAGGGAGCTAAGGTGGAGAATCATGGCTTCCATGGAGCTGACTGGGAGAGTCACAGGTCCCAGGCCAAATGGAAACAGTGAAAACAAAACAACCGCCAATCTGTCAACTGTTTATTACAAATTTTTTTTTATTTTATAAAGACTAGAATTTCAGGTTATACATGGTGCCCTTTGATCTTGGTAAATAATTCTTAATATCAAAATCATCTTTTAAAAATACATGAATCTTAATGTCTCTTCTGAGAGAAATATGAAGTGATAAATATTTGATACAAAGAAAGGGAACAGTGATGAAATATATTCTAAGAGTACAAAGAAAATCAGGTTGCACACATGCTGAATTGTGCGCGCACATAGAGTTACACAGCAAGGGACCAGTCAAGTAGATTTTAGGGCCCAAAATACTATAAAAATGGAAACATGGACCCATGGGTACTGCGTATTCCTCCCTGAGGCTTTCCTATCCTCTGTACTTCAGGCTTCTGATTCAGAATATCAAAGCCACATCAACACTAAGTAAACAGTGTTCTTGCTCTACTAGGGACATAGCCTTGAGGAGCACACATCTCTCACCTGTCTCTACAGAGCATCCATCTCTAACTACATCTTCCTGGTGGCCTGGATTTGGCCTGAACTATTGTTCAGTTCAGTACATGAAGCAACCCAAAGCCATTTTTTCTGCACCATTACCCATCATCCCATTCGTCTCCTCAGAGCCCCCATGAGCTCCTTGTCGTGCAGGCTGTAAATAGACAGGTTCAGAAAAGGGGTGATGATTGAGTAGAGGACTGCAACCACCTTGTCTCAGTCAGTACTAGGAGTGTGGCTAGGTGTATGTGGAGAGGGTGGTTATGTAGAACAGGCTGGCCACCATTAGGTGGGAGAAGCAGGTGGATTAGGCTTGCCTCTGTGCTTTCCCAGAGTGCATCGGGAATACGACAACAAGTTCCGGAGCATAGGAAGCTGAATGGCCTGTTACTGGAACTAAAGGCCCTCGAGGACGATGTGCTCATAACAGGACTTATCCTTGCACACCAGGGGCAGGAGAGATGGCACCTCACAGAAAAAGTGGTTCACATGACAAGAGCCACAGAACGGAAGCTGAAACACATAGAGCACATGTACCAGAGTGATGATGGAGCTACTGCTCCACACACAGGTGACCATGTAGCCACAGACTTTCCTGTTCATGAGCACAGGGTAGTGCAGCGGCTGGAAGATGTCTGTGTAGCAATCATAGGACATGAAGACCATCAGGTGGCTTCACAACTGGCAAAACTCAGGAACACAAAGGCTTGGACCTCACAGCCCAGAAAGGAAATGGTCTTGGAGCCTGACAGGAAGTTGGCTGCTGTATTGGGCATGATGCTGGAGATGTACATCATGTTGATGATGGAGAGCTGGCTGAGGAGGAAGTGGACCAGCGTGACATTCCCCATCACAGCTGCTGTGAAGAGGAGACAATGACCGCTAAGAGCAGAGTGTCCAACTGGCCACACTGGCCCACCAGGGTGAAATCTGTCTACAGGCTGAGATTTTGGCTTCAATTGAACTATCCAGGCAGATGCCGTCTGGACAGCCCACATCCTCACAAGGACTGCTAATTTAATCCAGGAACTCCTCTTTCCCTCTTGTAATCATTTCTCCTGTGTGATGTCTCCAAGGTCCTCCTTTTCAGAGTCTTCATAGATGAGAAGCAGGTGAAATGAAAATAAAGATCGTTCAGAATTTCAAAATCAAAATGGAAACAATAGTAAATTATTTCATTTTTTAAATTTGTTTTAAAATCACTCTGCTCTTGGTGGTGTGTTTTGTGGGAACTGTGGATAAGCCTTCTTCTATTTATGGGGGATTAGGGTTAATTGCGGGTGGACTTTCTGGGTGTAGGATAACATTGGGTTCTGGGGGGCCGTTTTTAGGATTAATAATGTTTTTAATTTATTTAGGGGGGATGTTGGTAGTATTTGGATATACAACTGCAATAGCTTCAGAAGAGTTTCCTGAGACTTGAGCATCAATTGATTTATGTTAGTTGCTTATATTGTGGGAACTGTCTTTCAATTCTCCCATCCATGTGAAGAATTTAGCATGGTAGAGTTGATAAAGCAGTCATTTTTAATGATGCTTTATATTACATCTCAATTTCAATTGTATTTGTTATAAATGGGAGTGAAGGCTGCATATTATTCCAGAGAAATGGTATGACCGTCCTAGTTACCAAGGGTGGGCTTTTTCCTGTACTATAACGGGCAGGGGTACAATGAGATCAGAAGCATTTAAAATGAATTTGTTAAATGAGACTTAGCACTTTTGTTCTTGGACTGATTACTATGCAAGGAACTGTTTAATTAAAACAACAGAACTGAAACTTTCCTTGTGGGCTAATGCAGATCTCAGTATCTATGTATTTTAGGAGCAAATGATATCCTGTTAAGTAAAGAGTCCATACCATGAAAATACTGAGTGAAATGATCTAATAATTTTTAGTTTTCTGGCAGTTATTTTATATTGACCATGTGGACACAGGAACAGTTCCTGGAAGCAAAGATAGTTGAATGATTACTACTGGAATGAAAAGGTCTATGGCCAGGTGTGGTGGCACACACCTTTAGTCCCAGCACTCAGGAGGTATGCCCATGTGTGCTCTCATCTCAGACCTCAGCAATGTTTGTCCCAATCCTTGCACGTTATCGGTGTTGTAAATGCTATCAAGGTGGAGAACATAAACCTGCCATTTTCTTACTTTCCTTACACCACAGCAGAATTTTCACTTTTGCTCCATGCATTGGAAGTCACCATGGCACTTCTGAGGACAAGACGGTTCAGGTAAGCAGCACCAAACCCTTGACACTCTCCTCAGTTTGATGCTGGGCTTAACATGAGGCCATCCCAAATAAAATGGGTTTTAGCTATGGATGTTGCACCCTGGGGAGGACAGAGAGTGTGCAGAGAGCCCAGAGCAGCTGACACACCCTGAGCTCCTCAGCCCCTTGGATCCCTAGGTCACATTGGTTTTATTTCCAACTGTGAGTCTGAATAAAAGTTCATTTCAGTGCTCTTTTTGAGACAAGTTCTCACATAATCCATGCTGTCCTCCAACTGCTTATAGAGCCAGGAATAAAACCTTGAATTTGTAATCCTCTTCCCTCCACTGGCTGCATCCTGGGATTACAGGTGTGGGCTCTCATACACAGATTATTTTATGGTATAGATCAAACCCAGGCCTTGGTACGTGCTACACAAGCCTGGTACCAACTGCACTGCATCCCCAGTCCTATAGGTTTCATTTGACATCAACATAAATTACCCACACTTGTTTTTCATACATAAATATAACACACTGTACCTAGAGAATTGGTAAATGAATTGCACAATTATTTCTTTTGGAATTCACATTTTCCCTTTTAACTTTATATTACTCTAAAATATGCATAAATACCTTCCCCACCCATATAGCAAAATTACAGTCTAGATATAGGTGGTAGGTTAATTCTAGAGCCCATTACGGGACTCATATTGAAAGAGCACAGTTGCAAGCTGGGCGTGGTGGCACACGCCTTTAATCCTAGCACTTGGGAGGCAGAGGCAGGTGGATCTTTGTGAGTTCAAGGCCAGCCTGGTCTACAGAGTGAGTTCCAGGGCAGCTGGGGCTACAGGGAGACCCTGTCTTGAAAAGACCAAAAAAAAAAAAAAAAAAAAAAAAAAAAGAGCATAGATGCTTGCAGATAAAAAGAAATATAATATTAATGTTGCTCAGTTTGCCTTGCAACTAGGTAATTGGTGCTAGCATCCACAAATGAGGGATACCATTTCTCGTTTGTATTTCTGGGACTGTGTTGCTTCACTTAGCATAATGTCTTCTAGTTCCATCCATTTACCTGCAAAGTTCATGATTTCATCTTTCTTTACTACTACATAGAACTCCATTGTGTAGATATATCACTTTTTTTATCCACTTGTTAGTTGAGGGGCACTTGGGTTGGTTCCAGCTCTTTGCTACTGTGAAGAGAGCTGCAGTAAACATGCCTGTGCATATTTCTCTGCAGTAGAATGAGTCTTATGGGCATATACCCAGGAGTGGTATGACTGGGTGGGGTGATAGGTTCATTTTGAGTCTTTTAAAGAGTTCTCTACACTGCTTTCCATAGTGGTTGTATGAGTTTACATTCCCACCAGCATTGGATGAATGTTCCCCTTCCCCCACAACCTCTTTAGCATTTGGTATCATTTGCTTTCTTGATCCTAGCCTCTCTATAGGAGTGAGATGATATCTTAAAGTGATTTTAATTTGCATTTCCTTACTTTTAGTGATGTTGAACACTTTTTCAGATGCTTCTCAGCCATCTTTACTTCATCATTTGTGAAATCTCTGTTTAGCTCTTTACTCCATCTATTGAGTGAGTCATTTGTATTCTTAGTTCTTTGCTTTTTGAGTGGTTTATATATTCTGGAAATTAATGCTCTGTCAGATTTATCAGTGAAGGTTTCTTCCCACTCTGGGTTTTCTCTTCATTTCATTAATTGTTACTTTTGCTGTACAGAAGCTTTTGACTTTTATATGGTCCCACTTGTCAATTGTCAACCTTGTTTCCTGTGCACTGCTGTCTGATTTAGACTTTTCCTACACCTATATGTTGTAGGTTGTTGCCAACTTTCCTTCAGTCACATTCAGTCACAAACATTTGGGTTTCATGTTAAGATTTTTGAGCCATTTGGAGTTGATTTTTGTATAGGGTAAGAGGTAGGAGTTCACTTTTATTCTTCTACAGGTGTTTATTCAGTTTTGCCAGCACCTTTTGTTGAAGATGCTGTCTTTCCTCCATTGAGTTTTCTTGGCCCCTTTGTCAAATATGAAGTGGCTGAAATTGTATGTGCTCAAGTTTGGATTTTCAATTTTGTTCCACTGGTCACCAGGTCTGTTTTTGTGACAGTACGAGTTGTTTTTTTTTTTTATTATTTTTTTAAATTTTATTTACTTTTGTATGTGTATGAACGTATTGTCTGCATGTAGGTCTGTGCACCCGTGTCATGCAATGCCGCAGAGGTCAGAAGAGGGTCTCGGATTCCCCTGGAACTGGAGTTCTCCTGGAATTGGAATTACAGACGGTTCTTAGCTGCCATGTGAGTGCTGGGGAATGAACCTGGGTCCTCTGCAAGAGCAGTCAGTGCTCTTAACCGCTAGGCTATCTCTCCAGCCCCAAGATTGTTTTTATGACTATAGCCCTATAATGTAGTTTGAAGTCTGGTATAGTGATCCCCCCTATATTGCTCTTCTTGCTCAGGGTTGTTTTGGCTATTTGGCGTTTTTTTTTTTTTTTAATAAGAATTTAAGAATGTTTTTTCCAAGTCTTTGAAGAAATTCATGGGGATTTTAATTGGGATTGCATTGAATCTGTATTATTAATTTGGGTAGAATGGACATTTTTACTCTATAAATTTTTCCGATCCATAAGCATGAAAGAACTTTCCATCTTGTTATATCTTCCTCAATCTCCTGATTCAGGGGTTTAACATTTTTGTTGTAGAGGTCTCTGGTATCTTTGGTTAGGTTTGTTCCTAAGTACTTTTTTTTGAGGCTATTGTGAGTGAAATGATCTTATATTCCTTCTCCAGTTGCTTGTTGATGGTGTACAGAAAGGCTGATTTCTCTACATTATTTTGTATCCTGCCACTTGACTGAAACTCTTGTTTCTATGAGTTTTCTGGTGGAGTTTTCAGCATCCCTGAGGTAAACTATCATATCATCTGCAAAAAGGGATAGCGTGACTTCTTCTTTTCCAATTAGTACTTTAATTTCCTTTTCTTGCCTTATTGCCCTATCAAGTGTTTGAATCACTATATTGAAAAGGAGTGATGATGGGGGCAGGCTTGCCTGGTTCCTGCCTTTAAGGGGAATGCTTCTAATTTTTCTCAATTTAGGATGATGTTGCCTATGGGCTTGTAGTATATGACTTTGATTATGCTGAGGAATGTTCCCTCCAGCCCAATTCCCTCTAGGACTTTGAGCATAAAGGGACACTGAATTTTGTCAAAGGCTATTTTTTTTCCAAAGGCTATTTCTTTGTCAATTGAGATGATTGTGTGGTTTTTCTCTTTCAGTCCATTTATGTGTTTTATGATATTTATTGATTTCCATATGTTTAACCATCCCTGCATCTCTGGTATGAAGCCAACTTGGTCATGATGATCTTTTTGATGTGTGTCTGTATGCAGTTTGCAAGTATTGTGTTGGTAAGTTTTGCATCTATATTCATTAATGAGATGCATCTATAGTTTTCTTTTTTGGTTATATCTTCACCTGGTTTTGATATTAAAGTGATGCTGGCTTCATAGAAGGAATTTGGGAGATTTCCCTCTGTTTGTATCCTTCTGAACAATTTGAGTAATAATGGTTTTAAGTGCTCTTTAAATGTTTTATGGAATTCTGCCATGAAACCATCTGGGCCTGGGCTTTTTTTAAGTTGGGAGGTTTTTAACTATATTTTTAATTTCCTCATATATTATGGGTCTGTTTAATCTGTCAGTCTCTTCTTGGTTAAGCTTTGGTGATTCCCAGGATTTCAGATATTCATCCATTTCTCTTAGGTTTTCAAATTTAGTATAGTTTTTTTTTGAACTATACTCATATGGTTGTCTGGATCTTTTCACTGTCTGTTGTGATGTTTCCCTTTCATCATGAATTCTATTGATCTGGAGTTGCTTTTTCTTTCTTTTGGTTAACTGAGCTAGAGGTCTATCTTGTTTATCCTTTCAAAGAACCAACTTTTTTATTCACTGATTCTTTGTGTTGTTTTCTTTGTTTCTACTTCATTGATTTCTGCTCTGATTTTTGTTATTTCTTCCTGTATGTTCAGTTTGGGGATCATTTGTTGTTGTCTCTCAAGTGTTTTTTAGCTGCAGTGTTAGAGCATTCATTTGATCTTTCTTTCTTTCTTTCTTTCTTTCTTTCTTTCTTCTTTCTTTCTTTCTAATGTAGGCACTTAGGGCTATAAATTTTCCTCTCAGGACTGCTTTTAAAGTATCCCACATGTTTTGTTGTGTTGTATTGTCATCTTCATTTAGTTCCAAAAATACTTTATTTCATTCTTTATTTTTTCCTTGATCCAGTTGTTATCCAGGAGTGTTGTTTGGTCTCCACGTATTCTTGTAGATAGTAGACTCTGGGTTCTTGCACAGGCTTGTAGCAGATATGCCATGGAAATCTCCTTCACTTCAGTAATTCACACTAAAAGTCAGCGAAGGGATGGTGCTGGGAAGGAGCTGTCAGATTCCTGCCAAGATGAATCTGGGACATAAGGATTAAGTGGACATTTCCCCCCAGACTACCAGGCATATGGATTGTCATTTCATAGAATGATTATTTTAATAATAATTTTAGTCTCCTCTGACATTTCTTCGTTCACAGAAACGTCAGAGACTAATCAAATGGAGGAGTCTGAGGTGTCTCAGGATGAGATGGATTCCCATTTGGAAAGGAGTGAAAGTACAGGTGCTGTGAGTAGAGGTTCTGACTGCCATGAGACAGAATAATCAGGAGGGTCCACTTCCAGTAAACTGGGGAGATTCTCTCAGAGGCATCCATGGAAAATGAGGAAGCCACAGAAGCTGCAGATGAACCAATGGAGCAGGACTAACTAGCTAGAAACAGTAGAAGCAGTATTTTTACATACAGTTCTGGTTTTACACTGTATAAAACTTTTAAGTAATAAAGTGGACCTTTAGTTTTACAAGAGAAGCAGGATGTAAAATACAGTAACTTAAGAATAAATCCTGGGGGCTGGAGAGATGGCCTAGTGGTTAAGAGCGCTGACCACTCTTACAGAGGACTCGGGTTCGATCTCCAGCACCTACATGGTGGCTGAGAACCGTCTGAAACTCCAATTCCAGGAGAACTCCAGTTCCAGGGGAATCCGACACCCTCTTCTGAACTCCGCAGCATTGCATGACACGGGTGCACAAACTTGCATGCAGACAGTACATTCATACACACACAGAAATAAATAAAAAATTTTAAATTTATAAAAAAAGAATAAATCCTAAAAGAACTGTCCATGTGAGAACTGTGAATATTAGCCCCTCTGTGTCCTGCTTATTGCTGGCTTGCTTTGTTTAGGTTTTTGTTTAGTTTTTTTCCCCTGGACTGCTCAAATCAGTGGTTTGTGTATAGACTTTTTTCTAATTTAGAATTAAAGTTTTTATACTGGAAGGTAATTATAATTTTGAAAACATTAAAGATTATCACATTTTGTTTATACATATGCAAGAAAGATTTTTGTCTTGTCTCTGACAGTTCTAGCAGTTTTCATATTTTGGCCAGTTTCAGCATTTTAACATGTGAATTATAGGGTTTCATGTGGTCTCCAGATTTTATTGTCTGACTACATTCAATGGAACTTTTAAGTCATATATATACATATATGTGTATATATATTATTCTAAGGGGGTAAATGTTATATTTTTCTGTTTCTATAAGAGATGAATACAGTAGATACTTTTTCTATTGGTTAATGATTGTGTTCACTTCTTTCAGAAGACATTTTCTTTCTCTTCCAAGCAATTCAGATAAAATCTGGACCCCGGGAAACCCTGGAAATCTTTAAGTCTATTGAAATACCAGGTTAAACACATTCCAAGAGATCTGTACAAACTAAAATTCTTTTGTATACTTCTACGGTGCCTGAGGAAAAAAAGAGACTTCATTATTTATGAGTAAATGAGCTTTATCTTGAGAATTGTGTTCAAACATTAGCTTACTGTTTTGTAGAATGAATGCTTATGAGGCTGATATGAGACCATCTCAGAAGAAGCAGACAGGTTCCTTAACATTTTGCTTGCTTTTCTTAACATTGTTAATATTACACCTTTCTTTCTAAATTATTCTAGAGTATACAAATGTCAATGGTATGAAACACCACTGTACTGGAAGAATTAATATATTACTTTAGTGATGTACCTGAGCTAAAAGAACAGGCTTTAGGGCTACATAGGAACCACCATGATTTGTATAACATTTTGGAAGTGAATTAAATATTTTTGAACATACTTCTTCAAAAGCCAGTGTCTTATTTTTCAGATCAACACAAAGCACAATGGTTATTCTAAACTCAGTATTTTCAAATTCACACATTTAAAGTCATGCAAGCTGCAACTTCCCTCTCAGAATTACTGGCTGCCAAATTTATACCTGTTTCTTCAGCTGTACATTTTGATACTTACAATTTTTAAATTTCTGTAGATTTTATAGACTGTAATGTGTTCACTGCCTTTGTGAGGTGGTATATATCTTGTATAATTTCATGTGTAAACTGAATGCTTGGGCTTTCAATACAGTATTCATATGAAGCAATAAATATTAATGTTATAAAAAATAATAATTTTAGTTTCAGTGCATATAGCTTCTTTATTACAGACTCAAATCTTTTTCCAGGACATCTCCTGTAGGATGCATAGCTTCTTTATTACAGACTCAAATTTTTTTCCAGGACATCTTCTGTAGGATAAAAGACCTTCAAAGGCCGATGCAGAAGGGCTTTCTCTTTTTTTTTTTTTTTTTTGGTCCTTTTCGAGACAGAGTCTCCTTGTAGCCCCAGCTGTCCTGGAACTCATCTGTAGACCAGGCTGGCCTTGACTCACAAAGATCCGCCTGCCCTCTGCCTCCCAAGTGCTAGGATTAAAGGCGTGTGCCACCACGCCCGGCTTAGGCTTTCTCAGCAGTCACAGTCACTGTCACTTCTTCAACTACCTTTTAAGTGAGCTTATGATATTTGTCATCATTTTTACCAAAGAGATATGAGAAATGCAAATGTTGGGATCCCAGGGATCAAGACACCTAATCTGATCCTTCTGAAGAAATACTAAATTTTTTGAAATCTGCAATTTCTACCAAATTTTAAGAACAATTACCTTTAAGTCAATTAGCATTAGAAACCTGAATGGAAAATAGAAAGTAAAAAGAAATTTTTTTTTTTTTGTCTTTTTGGGACAGGGTCTCCCTGTAGCCCCAACTGGCCTGGAACTCACTCTGTAGACCAGGCTGGCCTTGAACTCACAAAGATCCACCTGCCTCTGCCTCCCGAGTGCTAGGATTAAAGGCGTGGGCCACCATTCCTGAATTTCTTTTCCTTCTCATTTGCTTTTAATGTCCCCAGTGTTCTGGCCTCCTGGTGAGGTCAGATTTCACAGGGATCCCCTCATGATCTTCCTCAGAAAACTTGGTCTCTTGACCACAATTTTAACACCATGTAAACAACAGAAATTCAGTTTCATTAGAACTGATGTCTTCACCAAGAGAATCTAAAATAACCATCCGAATGGTCAGAATAATTTTATTCAAACAAGAAAAAAATCATAGCATAAAATTGAAACAGTTTTATTTAACTCCTCCATGAGGTAAACTTGGGACAGATGCTGAAGAAGTAACCAAAATAATAGATTTTGGGGAAAAAAAGGAAACAACAGTGTGATTTTTCCAGGAATTGTAGTGCTAGGTTGGTGTGCATCAGATATTATAACATTTTTTTTCTGGAAAACCATCTTGATCAATAAAATGGAACCTGAAGTCACAGGTGTTTAGAATGTCCTCACTCAGTTCACTGTGTCCCACCTCATGAAGGGCACACTAGTAATGGCAAAGTGCTCACCTAATCTCTCACTGGTGAAACAAGGAAGCTATGGTGAGGTTGAATAGATGAGTCTCCCTGCACACTACCAGGAACTGACATCATCAACTCTTTGGCTCAGGTGTTAGCAGAAGAAAGTATCAGTGGCTTAGGCAGCACAGTGACCCAACTTGACACCCAGAGGAAGCTGACAAGGGATCAGTCTTCCCTGCAGGCAGCTGGGGCATACATCCCCAGCCAATGTTGCTATGACATGAGTCTCCTTTCCTCCTTTATAACACATGCTCTTCAGTAGTTGGCAATGTTTTCTCTCCAAAAAATTTATAGCAATGTCCATGGGAGGAATTCACCAGTTTTCAATAAACACTGACCATGAGATTGGGTAGAACTTGCTGAAGATGATTTTAGAATGGGAAAAAACAAACATGGTTTTAGATCTTATCTTGAGAAATAGAAAACCAAAACAAATTCAAAACCAAGGCATGGCCCAGAGGACCGCCATAACCAAATGTGGAAAAATGTAGGAATTGCAAAAGTAGTCTTTTTCACAGAGCCACAGAAGAAACTATTCTGTAGTCAACAACAGGGGGTTGGTGAGGTGGCTAAGAATTTAAGAGCTCTTACTGTACAGTCATTGAGACTGGAGCTGGGATCTCACCATCCATGGAACAAATATGCTTGTAACCTGAGCTCTAAGGGAGGGTGGAGCCAGGAGGATAGCCAGGGCTGGCTGGTTTCCAATATAGATGAACAAACATAAGTTCCAGACTGTGGGAGAGACCCTGTCTCAATGGAATAGGCTGAGAGCAATAGAGAGCTGATGACCTTCTCAGGCCCCCATATGTGTGTGCAAACCTTACACCATCATCTCCCATGTATGTCACACAGACATACATACACACACATTCACAAACACACACATGCACACACACACACACACACACACAAATAAGTACACCCCACTGAAAAAATGAAGACAACATTAGACAAAATCATTTTAGTAAAATAAATTCCCTTGAAAAAAACTGTTCCTGAAAAGAGTGATTCTTTTGTAGTTCAAAATACTTGAAAGGAAAATTTCTAAAATTTACCATCAGAATGTATTTGCTGATAACACAGATAAAGAAGAAAAACCCACAAATTTAGAATTACGGATATATGAATTTCTATTCCTGCTACTGTAATAAATTCCAGTGGCAAAGTTGCTTAAGGGAAGAGGGGTCAAGGTCCTTTTTTTTAAGCCCCAGCAGGGAAAAGCTGGCAGTGGTGGTGGAAGTAAGAGGCTGGCTGGCCACACTAAAGGTGTACCCAGGAAGCACAGTAGAGAACAGCAAGTGGGGCCAGGCTACAGTACCTCAATGCCTGCCTCTAATGACCCACTTCCTCCAGCAAGCCTCCACTTCCTAAGGCATCCACAATGTTTTCAAGTAGTGCCAGCATCTGTGGACCAAGTGTTCACATGTGAGCCTTCAGGAGACATTTCATATTTAAATTGCCAAATTCTTTCCCTGGCTCCCATAGGCTGACGGCAATCCCTTGATGAAAAAAAAAAAAAAAAAAAAAAAAACATTTTGTCTAACTTCAAAAGCCCATGTCGGGGTTTTTTAAACTATTTAATTTATACGTATGAGTATACTGTCTGCATATAGGTAGTTGCACCTGTGTCATGCAATGCTGTGGAGGTCAAAAGAGGGCATTGGATTCCCCTGGAGCTGGAGTTAAAGACGGTTCCTAGCCGCAATGTGGGTGCTGGGAATCAAACCGAGGTCTTCTGCAAGAGCAGTCGATACACTTAACCACTGAGCCATCTCTCCAGCCCCCAAAAGCCCATGTAGTTTTAAATAGTGCTCAAAATGCTGAAACATACTGTAAAAACTGTTCTCTGAGACTCAATGCAATATCTTAATGTAACTCTATGAAATATATATTATATATAGTCAACAAAAATAAACCAATACTTTGAACACAGAATGACACAGAGTATACATTACCATTCTAAAAAAGAGGAATGTGGGCACAGGAAGAAAATGCAGACCCAACAGGATCAAGCCCCAGTGGGGCAAACACCAAACCCTGAAGCTCTGCCTGGGTCTCAGGACCTGTAATGGAATCTTCTCAGCTCTAATGGCCCAGGTAACTCTACTGCTCAGCTCAGCTGTCTGTGGCACACATGGTCACTAACATGGTCCTTCTCATCTTGGTCCACCTCTCCTTGGCAGGTGTCCCACAGTCCTGTTTCAGCAGAACTGGAGTTTCCACTGCAGCCTGCCAGCATCATCACAGCTTTACTCAGGGACTCTGAGCATGCCACACATTTCTGCTGGCAGCCGCACTCCATGACGTTCCTTTATGTTTTCTTGCCTTGAAAACTGGTACCTTGGTGACAGTGCTGATTAGATGGTGCACAGAGTTGCTTACAATGGGGGAATCTACTGGATTAGAGGTTAAATCAGCACAGCAGTCTCACCATGTTCCACAGGTTTAGATCAGAAATTCAACCACATCTAAAATCAATTTTTTAGTTACTTCATGTTAAAATAATTTTAATTATGTATGTACATTTGTGTCCCAATTTGTGAGAATGTGCACATGAGTACAGGTATCCATGGAGCCAGAAGAGGGCAATGGATCCCATGGAGCTGGAGTTTTAGGTGGTTTTGAGCCACCTGACATGTGTTGCTGGGATTCAAACTCTGATCCTTTCAAGCTTCAGTTACTTAAACATTTGTAAAAGTGCTTATTTATATTTTCCATTTATGAGTGCACCACATGTGTCCAAACCCATGGAAGCCAGATTGTGGCATCAGATCCTCTGAAACTTGAGTTACAGATGGTTGTTAGTCATTATATAAATGCTAGAAACCAAACCTGGATCCTCTGGAAGAGCAAGTGGTACTCTTAACTCCTGAGTAAGCTCTCTAACCCCCAGTTACCCAGCAAAATAGGAATGGTGAGATATTTTTCAGTTTCATCACACTGTAAATACTTCTTAAGAGTTTGCCTTACCCTGCTGTAGTTATATTGCTAGGCCTTAACCCACATGGATTCCTACACCCATATTTTTTTGTACTATTAAATACTCCTTACCCTGTTACCTATGATTCCTCAGGCTCCAGAAGAAAGGCTCAGAAGGGGTGAGATAATGATGTGACACATTCTCTGACCTTCCTTGTAAGAAGAGGAATGGTGTGTCCACACTCAATTAGAAAGACCAGTCTCAGAGAGCAGTATTGGCTGAATCAGCAGAGAAACACAGGGGGAACACTTTCCACCTGGTCTTAACCAGAACTTGCTTAGAATACAATGAGCACCTGAGCAACTGTAGGACAGCTGACCAGGAATGACTGTAGCAGAGAGCAGATCCACTGTTCTTTTTTTTTTTTTTGGTATTTCTCCCTGTAGCCCCAGCTGGCCTGGAACTTGCTCTGTAGACCAGGCTGGCCTTGAACTCACAAAAGATCCACCTGCCTCTGCCTCCCAAGTGCTAGGATTAAAGGCATGCACCATCACACTCGGCTTTCTTTTTTTTTTTTCTGAGACAGGGTCTCTCTATAGCCCCAGCTGGCCTGGAACTGACTCTTGCAGACCAGGCTGGCCTTGAACTCACAGAGATGCACCTGCCTCTGTCTCCTGAGTGCTAGGATTGAAGGCTTGTGCCACAACACCTGGCTTCACTATTCTTTTTCTTGTTTTTTAAGAGCTTCATAATACAAGAGCACAGTTGTTTTCAGATCACATTGACATTGCTCAGTTTGCCATACAATTAGGTAATTGGTGCTAGCATCCACAGATGATGGATACCATTCATTGTTTGTTTTTCTGGGACTGTGTTACTTCACTCAGCATGATATCTTCTAGATCCAGCCATTTACCTGCAAAGCTCATGATGTCATCTTTCTTTACTGCAGCATAGAACTCCATTGTGTAGATGTACCACATTTTCTCCATCCACAGTTGAGGGGCACTTGGGTTGGTTCCAGCTTCTTGCTATTGTGAAGAGAACTGCAACAAACATGGCTGTGCATGTATCTCTGCAGTGGGGTGAGTCTTGTGGGTACATACCCAGGAGTGGAATGGCTGGGTCAGGTCAGCCTCACTATTCTTAAATGTATTCCCACACCAATGGCAAGAGATGAACATTTTCAGAAAAAGTGATTAATGAGTCTGTGCCTACTGAGCATAATTCAAAGCACACATGTTTTATGAGTTAACGAGTTGGTAGATATACTGATCCCTTATGTATGATCATGAAGCCAAGGGATAGAGTAAGACTGGACTTGGCAGGAATATCACAGCAGGAATATCACAGCTTTTCGTAAAGAAGTGGCAGTTGCTTCCTGTTAGTGCAGAATGCAGAAAAAGTTGTGAAGATAGGTGAAGTTCCCTGTGATGGAGTGCTCCAGCCCTATAAGCTTTCCCTGTCCAACCACTTCTGTCAGCTCCTTTTCCCAAGACCTCTCCAGCCCCTGACATGTCAGCTCTTAGGCCTACTCTGGTTTTGCAGACCCTTTCAATCCCAGTCCTGCAAGCATTCACAGCCAACCTTCTCACCCAGTAGCCACCCTGCCCACCCTGTTGCAACAGGACCCCATGCAGTCTGTCTGTCCTGGAACCTCAGACTCAAAACTTACACCTATCCCCAGCTGAACAGAGACGAATTGTGGAATACACTGTTTCTTCTTTGAAATGGGCTTATCACCCAGAGGAGCTGGGTACTTAGTGGGAGGAGCTGATATGGAAGCCCAGCTATACAGTGAGTTTTCCTGAGTTTCCCCATGGTGCTGATGTTCATGATGCTGGGGTTCCCACAGAAGGTGCAAGGGACTTTGGAACTCTGGGACTTTGGAGGGAGTGCAGAGACATATAAAAGGCCCATCACATGAGGCTGCACCCTCTCTTGCCATTTTTACAAGCACAGGCAGTTCTTGCTTGAACTCTGGGTGGCCATGTTGAACTAGGACCTGGTCACCAACTGTGTTTGAGTGAATGTATGCTTTCCAGCCATTTCTTTGTAGGAAACCTCAATAAATTCTGGTCTAGTCTCAGTTTGGAGAGTTCTTTCCCTTGCTTTGCCTAGCAACCAGGAACTAGGAAACAGGAGAAGTGGGGCTAGACTCTGGAATGCTACCTGCTTAGATGTGCACCATGGGTACCCACCCCACCTCACCCTGGGAGGAAAATTCCTCTGCTACATGACTGTTTATATCCCATTTGTACATCCATAAGTGGCCCCTAAACTGAAGACTAAACACTGAGCCAGAACCAGACAAATTTTGGAAACAGCAAACAATGATACAGCAACTATTCAACAAAGATATTAGCAACTATGGATACCAAGAAACACCACCACCAATACAAGTCCACATGTCTATATCATCAAAATAACCACAAACAATGGGGATAAACATAGTAATGTGCCTTGTCCAGAAATTTGTATTCCCTTGATAATATTTCCTGAAAATGGAAACTTAGCTAATACACATGGCATTGATTTCAAAATCATGATTAGAAACATGTTCAAGGATCTCAAAGATGATGTGAATAAAAGGGTGAATGCAGACTGTGAAAACACCGTTGAGTGAAATAACTACAATTCCAGTGCTCACTTCAGCAGGACATATACTAAAATTGGAATAATACAGAGAAAATTAGAATGGCCCCTGTGCAAAGATGACACACAAATTTGTGAAGCATTCCATAGTTTTCTATCATACCACAGGGCAATAAAGCTGAATATCGACATTAGAATAAACCCTACTATGTACAAGGACACATGGAGACCAAACAACATACTCCTGAATAATGAATAGGTCAAGGCAGAAATAAAGAAATAAAAAGCTTTCTTGGAATTAAACCAAAAAGAGAATACGACACAACAAAACATATGGGATACTTTAAAACCGGTCCTAAGAGGGAAATTTATAGCCCTAAGTGCCTGCATTAAACACACACACAAACAGAGAGAGAGAGAGAGAGAGAGAGAGAGAGAGAGAGAAGGAGCACAAGTGAATGATCTAACACTGCAGCTAAAAATGCTCGAAAGACAAGTGATTTCCAAACCCAAAATACTGGAAGAAATAACAAAAATCAGAGCAGAAATCAATGAAATGGAAACAAAGCAAACAAAAGAATCAACAAATCCAAAAGCTGGTTCTTTAAAAAGAATAAATAGACAGACCTCTAACCAAGTTAACCAAAAGAAAGAGCAATTCCAAATCAACAGAATTTGTGATGAAAAGGGAAACATCACTACAGACAAAGAAAAGATCTAGACAATCATATGAGAATACTTCAAAAACGTATACTAAATTTGAAAACCTAAGAGAAATGAATACCTGATATCACCAAAGCTTATCCACAAAGAGATTGACAGATTAAACAGACCCAAAATATATAAGGAAATTGAAAATGTAATGAAAAAATTTCCCAACTAAAAAAAGCTCAGACACAGGTGGTTTCATGGCAGAATTCTACAAAACATTTAAAGAGGACTTTCAACCATTATTATTCAAACTGTTCAGAAGGATACAAATGGAGGGTGTGCTACATAGCTTTAGTGTCAACTTGACACACCTGGGTTGAGGGAACCTCAATTGGGGAATTGACTCCATTGGATTGGCCTGTGGCCACATCTGTGGAGTATTGTCTTGATTGTTGAGTAGTGTGGGAGGGCCCAGCCCACAATAAGTGGTGCCACCCTGGGCAGGTTGTTGTGTACCGTATAAGAAGGCAGACTGGGCATGAGCCAGGGGAGCAAGCCAGTAAACAGCACTCCTGCCTCCAGGTTCCTGCCTTGGGCTCCCTAAGTGATGAACTGTGACCCAGGAGATGTAAGCTGAATAAACCCTTTCCTCCCCAAGTTGGTGTCAGAGTGTTTTGTCAAAGCAATGGAATACAAACTAGAACAGAGGGAAATCTCCCAAATTCCTTCTATGAACCCAGTATCACTCTAATACCAAAGCATGCAAAGAAAACTATTGACCCATCTGGTTAATGAACATAAATGCAAAAATTCTCAGCATAATACTCGCAAATTGAATACAGACCCACATCAAAAAGATCATCCACCATGACCAAGTTGGTTCCATACCACAGATGCAGGGATTGTTCAACATACATAAATCAAAAAATCATAAAACACATAAATGGAATGAAAGACAAAAACCACAGGATCATCTTAACTGATGCAGAAAAAGCCTTTGACAAGAGCCACCATCCATTCATGCTTAAAGTTCTAAAAGGAATTGGACTGGAGAGAACATTCCTCAAACTAATCAAAGCCATATACAACAAATCAACTGCCAACATTATCCTATATGGAGAATAATTAGGAGTGTTCCCTTTAAAGGCAGGAACCAGGCAAGGCAGCCCACTATCACCACTCCTCTTCAATATAGTGGTTGAAACTCTTGCTAAGGCAATAAGACAAGAAAGGGAAGTTAAAGGAGTACTCATTGGAAAAGAGGAACTCAAACTATCTTTTTGCAGATGATATGATAGTATACCTAAGGGATGTGAAAAATGTCACCAGAAAACTCTTAGAAATGATTAAGAGTTTCAGTAAAGTGGCAGTTACAAAATTAACCCAGAAAAATCAGTAGCATTACTTTCCACCAAAAACAAGCATCTGGAGAAGGAATATAAGGAGACTTTCCCACTCACAATAGCCTCAAAAACAATAAAATACCTAGGAATGAACCTAACCAAAGACACCAACGATCTATACACCAAAAATTTCAAATCCCTGAAGGACATTGAAGAAGACATCAGAAGATGGAAAGATTCCCCCATGCTCATGGACTGAAAAAATTAATATAGTAAAAATGTCCATTCTATCCAAACTAATATACAGATTCAATGCAATCCTAATTAAAATTCCCATGAGTTTCTTCACAGACTTAAATACAAAATTCCCATGAGTTTCTTCACAGCCTTAAATACAAATGGAAAAACAAAAGACCCTGAATATCCAAAGCAACACTAAGCAAAAAGAGTAATACAGGGGAATAATTATACTAGACTTCAAACTATACTATAAGACAATAGTCATAAAAAGAGCCTAGTACTGGCACAAAACAGACCCATAGACCAATGGAAGAAAATTGAAGATCCAAACTTCAGCTAATACAATTTCAGCTACCTCATATTTGACAAATGGGCCAAAAAAGACTCAACAGAGAAAAGGCAGCATCTTCAGCAAATGGTGCTGGCAAAACTGGATCACCACCTGTAGAAGAATAAAATTACATCTCTACCTCTGACCCTGTACAAAAATCAACTCCAAATGGATCAAAGATCTCAATGTGAAACTCAAAGCCCTGAAAGTGATAAAAGAAAACCTTGGCAGTAAACTACAAGATAGGCATAGGAAAAGACTTACTTTTTAAAAAGTTTTTATGTGTATGAGTATACTGTCTGCATGTAGGTAGGTGCACTCATGTCATGCAAAGCTGCAGAGGCCAGAAGAGGGTGTCAGATCCCCTGGAAGTGGAGTTAAAGATGGTTCTTAGCCACGATGTGGGTGCTGGGAATCGAACCCAGGTCCTCTGCAAGAGCAGTTAGTGCTCTTAACTGCTGAGCCATCTCTCTAGCCCCATGAAAAGACTTTCTAAATCACACAGCAGCTACACAGAAAATAAGGTCAACAATTGACAAGTGGGACCTCATTAAACTCAAAAGCTTCTGTACAGTGAAATAATCACTCAAGTGAAGAGAAATCCCACAGACTGGGAGGAAACCTTCACCAATGATACATCTGAGTGAGCATTAATATCCAGAAGAGATCACCTACTCAAAGAAGAAAGAAGTGAAAAAACAAATAACCCATTCAAAAGATGGAGTAAAGAGCTGAACAGAGACCTCACAAGTGAGGAAGTAAAGATGGCTGAGAAACATCTGAAAAAGTGTTCAACATCACTAATAATTAAGGAAATGCAAATTAAAGCCACCTTAATATACCATCTCACTCTGATAAGACTGGCTAGGATCAAGACAACAAAAGATACCAAATGCTGGAGAGGTTGTGGGGCAAGGGGTACACTCATCCACTGCTGCTGGAAATGTAAAGTCATACAACCACTATGGAAAACAGTGTGGAGAACCCTTAAAAGACTCAAAATGAGCTTACCACCTGACCCAGTCATAAGACTCCTGGGTATATACACACAAGACTCATTCTACCACAGAGATACATGCACAGCCATGTTGATTCCACCTCTCTTCATACTAGCAAAGAATTGGAACCAACTCAAATGCCCTCAATTGATGAGTGGATAAAGAAAATGTGGTACATCTACGCAATGGAGTTCTATGCAGTGGTAAAGAAAGACGAATTCACCAGGTGTGGTGGTGCACTCCTTTAATCCTAGCACTCGAGAGGCAGAAGCAGGAGGATCTTTGTCAGTTCAAGGCCAGCCTGGTCTAAAGAGTGAGTTCCAGGACAGCTGGAGGTACAGGGAGACCTGAAATTAGTAAAATAAATGCGATCAGATCTAAAGTCACATTTTGACTCCAACATAGTGAGAGTGGGAAACTTTAAGGCTCCTCTATCACCAATAGACAGACCATCCACATCAAACTTAATAGAGAAATTCTGGGCTTATGTGACAGCATAAATCAAATGGATTTAACAGAATAATCCACCCAAACACCAAAGAATAAACTTTCTTCTTAGCAGCCCATAGAAATTTCTCAAAAAGGGACCATATATTAGGACATAAAGCAAGTGCCCACTAGTTTAGGAAAATTGAAATAATATCCTTTATTCTGTGACCACAAAGGTTATACAGATAGATATCAAAAATAATAAGAAAAAGGACACATACTCATGGAATCTACATAACACAGTACTAACTGAAAATTGGAACGAGGGAAAAATCTAGAAGGAAATTTTGAAGTTCCTAGGAATTGAAAATGAAAACACAACACATCAAATATGTGGAGCATTATGAAGGCAGTCCCAAGAGGAAAATTTATATTAAATGCCCACATAAGAAAATTGGAAACATCTCATATAAATAACCTCATGATGCCCCTAAAACCCTTGGAAAACCAAGAAAAACTATACCTAAAAAGAGAATCCAGGAAGAGATAAATAAAATCAAGGCTGAATTTCATGAAATAGAAATGAAGGAAATAATACTAAGAATCAATGAACTGGAGAGTCTGAAAAAATTAATGTGGTTAAGAAAAATTAACCAAAACAAAGAGAGAGGACCCAAATAAACAGAGATGAAAAGGAAAAACATCACTACCATCACAGAGGAAATTCATAAAAATCATTAGGATATACTTTATTTTTTAAGCCAATGTTTTATTGAAGATCTGTGCATTTCATACAAATCAAATTACATTACAAATCAAATCTAGACCTGTGCCTCCCTCGCTGCCCCACCAGAGTTCATGCCTTCTGCCAAACATGTTTTTCAACTTTTTTCTCAGTCTCTCTCAAAATTCTCCATGCAGGTGAGACTTGAATGCACAGAGCTTAGACAGGGACTTCCCAGGACCACCTGAAGCATAGGTAGGAGCTGGGGGCTTCAGCCAAATGGATTGTTGGATAATTCTATCTCTGGGTTGTTGGATAATTGTTTCATTGGTTTGTTGGATAATTAAATCATTGTCTTGTGTGGCTGTCAGGGCAGAGTCACCCTGCTAGCTGGTATTAAAGGTGGGCCTGTTGCCACTGTGAGATTTGAGTACACAGAGCTTAGATCAGGGACTTCCCAGGACCACCTGAAGCACAGAGTAATTCGCTGGTTGGTTTCCTTTTTCAGTGTTTCCACTTCCTTTTGGAGTTTGTCAAGCGGGCTAAGCCAGGCATATACCCCCACCCCCCCTACACCAACTGGAATTGCTGAGGGAGTGTCCAAGTGGATATTTTGGAGAAGCTTCAGAACAGAAAGGGAAGAGTAAGACATCCAATATATAAACAAAATTGAAAGCCTGAAACCTAGACAAGTCAACACTCCATAAATGAGAAAAACAAAAAAACAAAACAAACAAACAAACAAACAAAAAAAAACGAAGGCATCTGAAGGAGGCAAGCTAAGCAACCTTTCAACACAGTGAAGAGGCATTCGGGATTCACATCAGAACACAGGCAAAGGGAAACCCACATGCAGGGACACGACTAAGGGACAACATGGGAAAGGTGCAGGATAATTCCACAGCAAGCTCTACCAACCCTGTGGGAGATTCCTACAACAGGATCACCCTGTGGGTGGCCCAGTACACAGATCTTAGAGGAACAATTGCAGACATATTCAAAGAAATCAAAGAATATAAAGAGCAAGTCAGAGAACTAAGGAGAGAGAATGAAAAATTCAAGAAGGATTTAGAGGGAGAGAATGACAAATGCCAGAAATTACCAGAGGGAGAGAATGACAAACTCAAGAAGGAAGCTGAAACACTGAAAAAGGAAACCAACCAGTGAAATAAGGAGCTACAGTAAGAGATTGAGAAGCTCCAAAAAGAAGTGGAAATACTAAAGAAATCACAGTATGAAATGAAAAGGGAAATAGAACACTCACCCAATCAAGAGAAAAGGAATGGAAAAAGCCTCATAAATAGAATGGAGGAAGCAGAACAAAGAATATCAAACCTGGAAGACAACACAGAACAACTAAACACCTCAAGTAAAGATTATGAAAAATTTAAAAATACACAATAGTGGAACAACCAAGAAATATGAGAAACTATGAAAAGATCAAAAATCTACATCATAGGAATAGAGAAAGGAAAAGAATCCCAAGAGAATGGTTTTGATCAGATCTTCAACAGAATAATAAAAATTTCCCCAAATTAAAAAAAAGACAAACAAATATAAATACAAGAAGCACATAGAACTATAAACAGACAAAATAAGAAAAGAAACTCCCCATAACACATCATGGTTAAAATGCTAGACTCCTCAAACAAAGACAAAATTCTGAAAGCAACAAGAGAAAAAGTTACATATAAGAGGATACCCATCAGAATTACAACTGACTTCTCAGTGCAAACTATGAAAGCAAGAAGAATGTGGAGCAAAGCATTCCCAATATTAAAGGACTATAGATGCCAACCCAGGTTACTATACCCATCAAAAATGTCGATTATAGTTGAAGGAGAGAGAAAAATCTTCCAGGACATAAACAAGATGATAGAATACATGTCTGGAAAACCAACCCTTCAGAGAATACTTGAAGTAATTCAAAGGACAGAAGAAAGAGCAACTATCCCCAGGCACTTAGAAAGAGAAATTAATAAAAACATAACTGCAGAAGTAGAAACCTAGCCCCCAAATGCAAATGGATAATGAAGTGAAAGGAAGCAACCCACATCTTTCAGTTATAACTTTAAATATTAATGAACTAAACTCCCCAGTCAAAAGACATAGACTGGGAGATTGGATTAGGAAACAAAACCCATCTATATGCTGTCTGCAAGAAACCCATCTCACTTTCAAGGCTAGGCACCAACTTAAGGTGAAGGGATGGAAAAAAATATTCCAAGCAAATGGTACCAAAAAGAAAACAGATGTTGCTATTTTAATATTAGACAAAATAGACTTCAAAGGAAAAGAAATCAGAAGAGAAAAAGAGGGCCATTACATCTTTATCAAAAGAACAATTGACCATGAAGATTTCACAATCATGAATATATATGCACCAAATTCTGGTGCACCAAACTTTATAAAGACAATTCTCCAGGACCTCAAGGCACAGATTAACCCCAGCACACTCATAGTAGGGGACTTCAATACCCTACTAAGTCCTCTGGACAGATCGACCAGACAAGGAATAAACAGAGAGACATCTGAACTAAATGCTATGATACACCAAATGGACCTCACAGACATCTACTGAATATTCGACCCAAATACCAGAGAATACACTTTCTACGCAGCACCCCATGAAACATTCTCCAAAATCGACCACATACTAGGACACAGAAAAAAAAAACTCCACAAATACAAAGATTGAAATAATTTCATGCATTCTATCAGATCACAGTGCAATCAAGCTCAATATCAACACCAGGATAAGCCCTACTATCTACAAGAACACATGGAGACTAAACAACACTCTCCTGAATAATGAATAGGTCAAGGAAGAAATGAAGAAATAAAAGCATTCCTGGAATTGAATGACAATGACAATACAACACAACAAAACCTGTGGGATACTTTAAAAGCAGTCCTAAGAGGGAAGTTTATAGTCCTGAGGGCCTACCTCAGAAAAACAGAAAGAGCACAAGTGAATGATCTAACACTGCAGCTAAAAGCACTTGAGAGACAACAACAAATGAACCCTAAATGCAACAGACAGGAAGAAATAACAAAAATCAGAGCAGAAACCAATGAAATAGAAACAAACAAAACAATACCAAAAAAAAAAAAAATCGATGAAT
This sequence comes from Rhizomys pruinosus, assembly GCA_009823505.1. NCBI lineage: Eukaryota > Metazoa > Chordata > Mammalia > Rodentia > Spalacidae > Rhizomys > Rhizomys pruinosus. The sequence continues at coordinate 465,646 of VZQC01007933.1, forward strand.
CCAAAAGTTGGTTCTTTGAGAGAATAAATGAGGTAGACAGACCTCTAGCCCAGGTAACAAAAAGAAAGAAACGGCAACTCCAAATAAATGGAATTTGTGATGCAAAGGGAAACATCACAACATACAATGAAAAGATCCAGACAATCATATGGGAATATTTCAAAAACCTATACTCTACTACGTTTGAAAAACTAGGAGAACTGGATGAATATCTGAAATCCTGGGAATCACCAAAACTTAACCAAGAAGAGATCGACAGCTTAAACAGACCCATAATATATGAAGAAATTGACTATGTAAGAAGAAACCTCCCAACTAAAAAAAAGCCCAGGCCCAGATGGTTTCACGGCAGAATTCCATAAAACATTTCAAAAAGACTTACAACCATTATTACTCAAATTGTTCAGAAGGATACAAACAGAGGGAATTCTGGCAAATTCCTTCTATGAAGCCAGCATCACTCTAATACCAAAACATGGCAAAGATACAACCAAAAAGGAAAACTATAGACCCATCTCATTAATGAACACAGATGCAAAAATTCTCAACAAAATACTTGCAAACCACATACAGACCCACATCAAAAAGATCATCAATCATGACCAAGTTGGATCCATACCAGAGATGTAGGGATGGTTCAACATATGAAAATCAATAAACATCATAAAACACATAAATGGACTGGAAGAAAAAAAACCACACAATCATCTCAATTGATGCAGTAAAAGCCTTTGACAAAATCCAGCATCCCTTCATGCTTAAAGTCCTAGAGTGAATTGGTTTGGGTAACATTCCTTAATGTAATCAAAGCCATATACAGGAAACCCACAGCCAAAATCATCCTAAATGGAGAAGAGACAGAAGCATTCCCCTTAAAGGTAGGAACTCCGCAAGGCTGTCCCCTGTCACCACTTCTCTTAAATATAGTGCTTGAAACACTTGCTAGGGCAGTAAGGCAAGAAAAGGAAATTAAAGGAGTACTAATTGGAAAAAAGGAAGTCAAGCTATCCCTTTTTGCTGATATGATTGTTTACTTAAGGGATGCTAAAAACTCCAACAGAAAACTCCTAGAAACGATTAAGAGCTTCAGTAAAGTGGCAGGATACAAAATAAATCTAGAAAAATCAATAGCCTTTCTTTACACCAACAACAAGCAACTCTAGAAGGAATAAAAGAAGACCTCCCCACTCACAACAGCCTCAAAAACAATAAGATACCTATGAACAAACCTAACCTAAGACACCAAAGATCTCTACAAAAATTTTTTTAAACCCCTGAAGAAGGAAATTGAAGAAGACATCAAAAGGTGGAAAAACCTCCCAAGCTCATGGATTGAGAAAATTAATATAGTAAAAATGTCCATTCTACCCAAACTCTTGTACAGATTTAATGCAATCCCAATTAAAATCCCCAAGACTTTCTTCACAAGCTTGGAAAAAAAAAAGTCTTTAATTTCACTTGGAAAAACAAAAGACCCTGAATAGCCAAAGCAACCCTGAATGAAAAGAGCAATACAGGGGGGATTACTATACCAGACTTCAAACTATACTACAGGGCTATAGTCATAAAAACAGCTTGGTACTGGCATAAAAATAGACCAGTTGACCAATGAAACAAAACTGAAGATCCAAACTTGAGCACATACAATTTCAGCCACCTCATATTTGACAAGGGGGCCAAGAAGACACAATGGAGGAAAAACAGCATCTTTAGCAAGTGTTGTTGGCAAAACTGGATCAGCACTGTAGAAGAATAAAGTTAAACCCCTACCTCTGACCCTGTACAAAAGTCAACTCCAGATGCATCAAAGACCTCAGTGTGAACCCTTTTCATAGTGTCCCATATTTCTTGGTTTTTCCACATTTGTGTTATTTTTAAATTTTTCATAATCTTTACTTGAGGTGTTTAGTTGTTCTGTATTATCTTCCAAGTCTGATATTCTTTGTTCTGCTTCCTCTATTCTACTTCTGAGGCTTTTTCCATTCCTTTTCTCTTAGTTGGATGAGTATTTGATTTCCATTTTTATTTCATCTTGTGATTTCTTTAGTATTTCCACTTCCTTTTGGAGCTTCTCAATCTCTTCCTGTAGCTCTTTGCTTTGCTGGTTGCTTTCCTTTTTTATTTCAACATGGGATCTTTTCAGTGTTTCCACTTCCTTCCAGAGTTTGTCATTCTCTCCCTCTAGTTCTTAGTGGCTTTGGTCATTCTCTCTCTCTAGGTCCTTCTTGAGTTTTTCATTCTCTCTCCTTAGTTCTACGACTTGTTCTTTATATTCTTTTAATTTTTGAATATGTTTGCAATTGTTCCTCTAAGATCTGTGTCCTGGGCCATCCTCAGGGGGATCCCACTGTGGGACTCTCTGACAGGGTTGGTAGAGCTTGGTGTGGAATTAGCCTGCACCTTTCCCATGTTATCCCTGGCATGTGGGTTTCTCTGCCAGTATTCCAATGTGAATCCCAAATGCCTCTTCACTCTGAAGGCCTGCTTTGCTTGCCTCCTTCAGATGCCTTTGTTGTTTATTTGTTTGATCTGTTTTTCTTCTTGTTTATGGAGTGTTCACTTTAAGATTTAGGCTTTATATTGGAAGTCTATTCACTCCTCCCTTTCTGTTCTGAAGGTTCTCCAAAGAACCCACTGGGACACTCCCTCAGCAACTGGGGGTGGGGGGATATGCGTTGTTTGGTCCACAGCCCGGTACTCTGTGCTTCAGGTGGTCCTGGGAAATCCCACCTGGGGATTTCTGTGAATCCTGGGAAATCTGTGCACTACAGATATTTTAATTGGCATAACAGTAGTATGTGGTCAATGACTTCATGGCCTGTAGGATTCACTCTGGGGCATCAGAAGGATGGAGGCTCCCTTCCTGGGACTTTGTCCTCCAAGGGGATCACACAACAAGCTGTCTCTTAGTCAGCAATGGGCAGGTTTTGGTCAGTGTCCTTTAAATCACAGTAATAGAAAGTAAAGAAGGCAGGACTCTAGCAGCTAGCTCAGTCTAAATCAATGGACGAAACTAATTGATCAAACCAAGGGAGGTCTAAATCTCATAAAGTACTATCCACGTGAGGAGACAATGCTGAATATTTGAGCATACTCATAAATATTCAAACAAATAAGCACAAAACCAGTAATAATCATCAACAGAAAAAAAAAACCCTCACAATCCAACAAGGAATGAGATATTTTTAGTTACTGCTCTCATTTCTGCAGCAAAATATGGGGAAGAAGTATTGTAAGAAAAGAAGGGTTTATGTTGGATTACATTTTCAGGGGATGCATTCCAACACTGTAGACAAGGCATAGTGGTTCAAAGATAGTCACATACATGTGACTATAGCTCCACAACCCCACCCACAAAGATCTAAATGCATTATAAAAAATAATAAGAGCCAGAGGGATGTCTGGACTGTTGTCAACCAATTTCCCCTGAATTGGCACAGTCCCTCTCAGTGTGCATTGTTTTCAAGTCTTTCAAAATAATGATTATGACTACAGGTTTTACCACATTGTTTACATGCTCTCCTGTATGAAATTTTCATGTACTTCAAGGTTATTGTACAGTGTAAAGGCTTTACCACATTGTTTATATATTGGGATTCTATCCAGTATGTTTTTCTTGCCTTTGAAGATGACTGTTACATCTAAAGGCTTTACCATATTGTTTACATTCATATGGTATGTATGAATTTTTCCCCAGTATGTGTCTTTGAAACCACTGTTCCATCTAAAAGTTTTACCATACTTTTTACATTCATATGGTTCTTCTCCAGAATGTTTTCTTTCATGAAACAGTAGAGAATTAGGAAATGTAAATGCCTTACCACATTGTTTACATTCATATGATTTTTCTCCACTATGATGGTTTTCATGCAAGCTAAGCTAATGGTGCCATCTGAAGCCTTTACCACATTGCTTACATTCATATGGTCTTTCTCCAGTATAAATTTTTTCATGAGTTTGAAGGTGATTGTATCATGTAAAGGCTTTTTCCACATTGTCTCTATTCACAGGGTTTTATTCCATTATTAATTCTTTCATGTCTTTGAAGGTGACTGTAACATGTAAAGGCTTTTCCACATTGTTTACAGGCATAAGGTTTCTCTCCACTATGCAGTTTTTCATGACTTTGAAGAAGACTATTGCATCTAAAGGCTTTACCACACTGTTTACATTCATATGGCTTTTCTCCAGTATGAATTCTTTCATGTACTTTTAGTGTACTGGAGCATTTAAAGGCTTTTCCACACTCTTTACATTCATATGGCTTTTTTCCAGTATGTGTATTTTCATGACGTTGAAGACCACGGTTATCTAGAAAGGCTTTACCACATTGTTTACAGTCATATGGTTTTTCTCCAGTATGTATTTTTTCATGACGTTGGAGACCACGGTTATCTGGAAAGGCTTTACCACACTGTTTACATTCATATGGTTTTTCTCCAGTATGTATTTTTTCATGACATTGAAGGTCACGGTTATCTATATAGGCTTTACCACATTGTTTACATTCATAGGGTTTTATTCCACTATGAATTTTTTCATGTCTTCGAAGGCTACTGCAGTGTCTAAAGGCTTTTCCACATTGTTTACAGGCATAAGGTTTCACTCCAGTATGCACTCTTTCATGTATTTGAAGATAACGATTACACATAAAAGCTTTACCACATCGTTTACATTCATAGGGTTTTTCTCCAGTATGACATCTTTCATGTATGTGAAGTTCTCTGCTATATCTAAAGGCTTTTCCACATTGTTTACATGAATAAGTTTGCTTTTCAGCATGCATTTTTTCATGACTTTGAAGAAGACTATTAGATCTAAAGGCTTTATCACACTCTTTACATTCATATGGTTTTTCTTCAGAATGAATTCTTTCATGTCTCTGAAGGTGACTGTATCGGGTAAAGGTTTTTCCACATTGTTTACATTCATAGGGTTTTATTCCACTATGAATTCTTTTATGTATTTTTAGTGCACTAGAACATTTAAAGGCTTTTCCACACTCTTTACATTCATATGTTTTTTGTCCAGTATGCACTTTTTCATGTCGTTTAAGATAACTATTACATATAAATGCTTTACCACACTGTTTACATTCATAAGGTTTTTCTCCAGTATGAATTCTTTCATGTATTTTTAGTGTATTGGACCATTTAAAGGCTTTTCCACACTCTTTACATTCATATGTTTTTTCTCCACTATGAATTCTTTCATCTATTTTTAGTGTACTGGATTGTTTAACAGCTTTTCCACACTCTTTACATTCATATGTTTTTTCTCCAATATGAATTCTTTCATATAGGTCAAGGGAACTGTTTTCTACAAAGGTTTTACCACATTGTTCACTATCATAGAATATCTTCCTAGGATGATTGTCTTCTTGTACTTTAAGGTGACTGTAATTACATTCACAGGGGTTTTCAGGATGATGAATTCTCTCATTTCCTTGAAGAGAATTGGAAGAACTCAGATCTTTCAAACACATATTACATTGATACTGCTTTCTCACAGTTTGAGTTCCTCCCAATGCTTGAAGTGAGCTGCCAAAAGCTGAGGCCTTTCTATATTCTTTGTATCTTGTGAGAGCATCAGTAGAAATTTTCATGATCAAATTAACATTTGGTATCCAAGTACAAGTTTCTCCATCCTGAAAGTCTTCTTTATGCTTACAGAGTGTCTCAAGCATGAAAATTCTATAATAATGACAAGTGCATTAGTAAAACTCGATGTTAACAGTATTTATTACCAAGTGTAGGGCATATACTGTTCTGAAAATTTGGTAAAGAATATAGTTTCTGCCAGATGCAAATGGCTGGAAACTAAATAGACTGATAATTCTATAATATGGTTCCCACATGTCTATTATTAAAAAGGCATATACTGCTCTGAAAATTTGGTAAAGAATACGGTTTCTGCCAGATGCAAATGGCTGGAAACTAAATAGACTGATAATTCTACAATATGGTTCCCACATGTCTATCATTAAAAAGGTAACATTTGTTACAGTTCCTAGTACAGTTTGCATGTGAAATGCCCTGCAAACACTGAATGGGCTGGGATTCTTTTTTTTTTTTTTTTTTTTTTTGGCTTTTTGAGACAGGGTCTCCCTGTAGTCCCAGCTGTCCTGGAACTCACTCTGTAGACCAGGCTGGCCTTGAACTCACAAAGATCCGCCTGCCTCTGCCTCCCAAGTGCTAGGATTAAAGGCGTGTGCCACCACGCCCGGCTCCTGAATGGGATTCTTAAAATAAGGTACATTTTACATTTCCTAATGATATAAGAAGTTTTGCTTATGGATTATTTACTCATAAATCCTCAAATAAAATACCTTAAATGACAGGCTGGAAAGATGTTCAGGTGTTAAGCACAGTTGCCAGTTTTCAGAGGACCAGAATTTGGTTGAGAGCACCCAAGACAGGTAGCTCATAACCTCTTGTAATTCCAACTCTATAAGATCAGCAAGTTCTCCTGACTGCATGGTGCATATGCACCCCAGTTGTGAACACACACACACACACACACATCATTAAATAAAAATAGTCTTAAAATTCCTTCAAACAAACTTTCCTTCTGGTATCAAATTACCTTAGATTCTTTCCAGAACTTTTATAATGGTCTTTAAACTTCTCATCTTCACAATTGTTTCCTAAAATGTAGTCAAAGAAAATTTTGAAGAATTAGAAAATAGGGAAAACTCACGTTTCTAGCTTTAGCGTATAGGAACAAGGCCTGAGTTATATGCCACATTCTTCCCTTTCAATATTCCAAATCACAGAAGAGCATCAAGTGTAAAGAACACTTGTTTCTTGGTATAGTAAGGGAAGGTAAGACACTCTTACCTATAAAAGTGAAGTTCCTGCAGGTTGCCAGCATCACATTTCTGTAGAGTTTCTTCTGAGAAGGATCCAGCAAAGCCCACTCTTCCTGGGTGAAGTTCACAGCAACATCCTCAAATGTCACAGATTCCTAAATATTCCATAGACTCCACTGATAATACATTCATATCATTCTGTGCTATGCACAGATTCTTTTCAACAAAGAAGTTCTAATGAAAGCTACAGGTGGTTCTGAAAGGAAAGAACACTAGAGAGACACTCCTCTCACTACTGGGCACAAGGTGTAAGATGTGATGCTGCTCTGCCCCAATTGTCTATCTACAATGCATATTTACTCCTTGTCTTAAGAAAGTCTGATCACATAATGTACAGAGCAGAGGTAAATTAGCATGAAAGAGCCTTCTTGTCCTTAAGAATCCCAGCAAATAATATTTAAGTTTTGATGGTGTAAGGAAATTTAACACATGGCACAGATTTCATGACCATAAATGATAAAATCACCTGGCATAAATGATTTATACAAACTCTATTATACATTATGAATGGATCTCATCCTGAAAGTCCATCAATCTAATCAAAACTCACAGAGGTGACTAGAGGATCAGTATATGTCACTCCAAATAAAGAGAAACATTGGTATAATGAGGTTCCTTGCTGGGCACAAATTCACATATGCCAACACAACTTCTTTTTTTTTAATTTTATTTATTTTGTATGTGTATGAATGTACTTTCTGCATGTAGGTTTGTGCACCTGTGTCATGCAATGCCGCGGAGGTCAGAAGAGGGTGTTAGATTCCCCTGGAACTGGAGTTAAAGATGGTTCTCAGCCACCATGTGGGTGCTGGGGATTGAACCTCTGCAAGAGCAGTTGGTGCTCTTAACTGCTAGGCCATCTCTACAGCCCCATCATCACAACTTCTTAAGTGGGGAAATGAACCCAGTCTATTTGCTATCCAAAGAAATAATGTATATGCTGCTATAAGTAGTTTACTTAAGCAATATTTTCATTTTGCATGCATGTAAGTGGAATGCACTCAGAGGCAGAAGAGAGATTCCCTGGACCTGGAGTTACTGATGACTGTTAGCTGCCATACGGGTGCTGGGAATAGAACCAGAGTGCTCTGCAAGAGCAATCATTACTCTTTACCACTTTATCTCTCCAGTCACTGAAGAACAATTTTCCTCAAATAATTTATAGGACACACAGTTAATATTTAAATATCATAAAACAATACTTTGGGTTTTTTTAGGTAAGTTCCAATGCAAATAATGTAAGTATAAAGAGGGAATGTGCTTCAGAAAGAACTCAGTTTACTCAGTTTTGTTGGAATGTGTGTATAGTCACAACTGTGTCAGAGAATGAGACAGAAAGTTCACATGAGCTCAGGAGTCCAAGTGGGCCTATGCTTTGGAGAAAAACAACAATCTCAGGAAGAAAAGAGGAAAAAAGGATTGCAATAGGGTATGGCAGGAAGTAGAGTCACCAAAATTCATGATTTCATTTTATACTCTTAAGGGTAAAGTTCACAGATTGCCAAACCAATCTGGTACTGAATGAAAAATTGACTAGGATCAATCAGCAAGTGTCTAGCAACTGTCAAAGTCAAAGAACAGCAGAGTGATATTTTCCCTAACTTCAGGGCCTTCCAAATCATGAGGTAAAGACAAAAGGCCAAAATTAATTGCTGCACTTAAAAAAAAAAAAATCAGAATACAGGGAGCCGGCTAAGTGGGTAAAGGGCTTGCAACCTAAGCTTGATGACCTGAATTTGATGCCTATAACAAAAAAGGGTCAAAAGAGAGAGAAAGGAAAAGATAAAGTTCTTCCCCTGACAACTGTGGCATGCAAACTCTCATCTACATACACATTATACTTAGAATTATATTTAAGCAACTCCAAATCAATAGAATCTGTGATGATAGGGGAAATGTCACAAGAGACAATGAAAAGATCCAGACAATCATATGGGAATATTTCAAAAACCTATACTCTACTAAGTTTGAAAACCTAGGAGAAATGGATAAATATCTGAAATCCTGGGAATCACCAAAGCTTAACCAAGAAGAGATCGACAGCTTAAACAGTCCCATAATATATGAAGAAATTGAAGATATAATAAGAAAACCTCCAACTAAAAAAAGCCCAGGCCCAGATGGTTTCATGGCAGAATTCTATAAAACATTCCAAAAAGACTTACAACCATTATTACTCAAATTCTTCAGAAGGATTCAAGCAGAGGGGATTCTGGCAAATGCCTTCTATGAAGCCAGCATCACTCTAATACCAAAACTAGGAAAAGATACAACCAAAAAGGAGATATATCATTAATGAACACAGATGCAAAAATTCTCAACAAAATACTTGCAAACCAAATACAGACCCACATCAAGAAGATCATCCATCATGACCAAGTTGGATTCATACCAGAGATGCAGGGATGGTTCAACATACGAAAATCAATAAATATCATAAAACACATAAATGGACTGAAAGACAAAAACTACATGGTCATCTCAACTGATGCAGAAAAAGCCTTTGGCAAAATCCAGCATCCCTTCATGCTTAAAGTCCTAAAGGAAATTAGATTGGACGGATCATTCCTCAATGTAATCAAAGCTATATACAGGAAACCCACAGCCAATATCATCCTAAATGGAGAAAAGACAGAAGCATTCCCCTTAAAGGTAGGAACTGGCCAAGGCTGCCACCTGTCACCACTCTGTGCCAATATAGTGCTTGAAACTAGGGCAATAAGGCAAGAAAAGGAAATTCAAGGAAAACTAATTGAAAAGAGGAAGTCAAGCTATCCCTTTTTGCTGATATGATGTTTACATAAGGGATGATAAAAACTCCACCACAAGCAGGGCGTGGTGGTGCACGCCTTTAATTCTAGCACTTGGGAGGCAGAGGCAAGCAGATCTTTGTGAGTTCAAGGCCAGCCTGGTTTACAGAGTGAGTTCAGGACAGCTGGGGCTACAGGGAGACCCTGTCTCGAAAAGACAAAAAAAAAAACTCCACCAGAAAACTCCTAGAAACAATTAAGAGTTTCAGTAAAGTGGCAGGATACAAAATTAACCTTGAAAAATCAGAACCTTTTTTTTACACAAACAACAAGCAATTGAAGAAGGAATACAAGGAGACCTTCCCACTCACAATAGCCTCAAAAACAATAAAATACCTAGAACAAACCTAACCAAAGACACCAAAGATCTCTACAAAAAAATTTTAAACCACTGAAGAAGGAAACTGAAGAAGATATCAGAAGATGGAAAGACCTCCCATGCTCATGGATTGGGAAAATTAATATAGTAAAAATGTCCATTCGGGGCTGGAGAGATGGCCTAGCGGTTAAGAGCGCCGACCGCTCTTGCAGAGGACCCGGGTTCGATCCCCAGCACCCACATGGCGGCCGAGAGCCGTCTGAAGCTCCAATTCCAGGAGAACTCCAGCTCCAGGGGAATCCGAGACCCTCTTCTGACCTCCGCGGCATTGCACGACACGGGTGCACAGACCTGCATGCAGACAATACATTCATACACATACAGAAATAAAATAAAAAAAAAATTTTTAAAAAAAAAAAAAATGTCCATTCTACCCAAACTAATATACAGATTCAACATGATAACAATTAAAATCCCCAAAAGTTTCTTCACAGGATTGGGGGAAAAAGTCCTTAAATTCATGTGGAAAAACAAAAGACCCCAAATAGTCAAAGCAACCCTGAGCAATACAGGGGGGAATCTCTATACAAGACTTCATCTATACTACAGGGCTATAGTCATAAAAACAGCTTGGTACTGGCACAAAAACAGACCTGTTGACCAATGGAACAAAACTGAAGATCCAAACATGAGCACATATAATTTTAGCCACCTCATATTTGACAAGGGGGCCAAGAAGACACAATGGAGGAAAGACAGCATCTTCAGCAAGTGTTGTTGGCAAAACTGGATCAGCACTTGTAGAAGAAAAAAGTTAAACCCCTACCTCTCACCCTGTACAAAAGTCCACTCCAGATGGATCAAAGACCTCAACGTGAAACCCCAAACTCTGAAGCTGATAGAAGAAAAAATTGGCTGCAGCCTACAAGACATAGGCATAGGAAAAGACTTCCTAAATTAGACAGCAGCTGCACAAGAAATAAGATTGACAATTGACAAATGGGACCTCATTAAACTCAAAAGCTTCTGTATAGCAAAAGAAACAAGGAAGTGAAGAGAAAACCCAGAGTAGGAGGAAACCTTCACCACAGATACATCTGACAAAGCATTGATTTCCAGAATATATACACTACCAAAAAAACAAAGAAGAAAAAAAATGAATCACTCAAAAGATGGAGTAAAAAACTGAACAGAAACTTGACAAGTGAGGAATTAGAGATGGCTGAGAAACGTCTTAAAAAATGTTCAAAGTCACTAATAATTAAGGAAATGCAAATGAAAACCACTTTAGATATCATCTCATTCTGATAAGACAGGCTAGGACCAAGAAAACAAATGATATCAAGTGCTGGAGAGGTTGTGGGGAAAATGGAACACTCATCCACTGATGGTGGGAATGTAAACTCATACAGCCACTATGGAAAGCAGTGTGGAGAACCCTTGGAAGACTCAAATGAGCCTACCACCTGACCCAGTCATACCGTAACTCCTGGGTATATAGCCACAAGACTCATCTAACCACAGAGATACATGCACAGCCATGTTTATTGCAGCTATGTGCACAATAGCAAAGAGCTGGAACCAACCCAAGTGCCCCTCACCTGACGAGTGAATAGAGAAAATGTGGTACATCTACACAATGGAGTTCTATGCAGTGGTAAAGAAAGATGACATCATGAACTTTGCAGGTAAATGGATGGAACTAGAAGATATTATGTTAAGTGAAGTAACACAGTCCCAGAAAAACAAACGATGAATGGTATCCCTCACCTGTGGATGCTAATGCCAATTACCTACTTGTAAGTATTTCTTGTACAGGGTTCCTTGAGCTTTGGTCCAAGTATTTGGGAGTGATGCATAATAGAAAAAACAACAACAACAACAGAAAAGACTGCGTCAAAGAACTGACTGAAATGGTGAAATTCTGCTTGAAACAGTTAACTTCTGCATCGAGAATTTTGAGAGAGACTAAGAAAAAGATGAAAAGCATGTTTGGCAGAATGCATGAGCTCTAGGGGTTTGGGGGGTTGGGGGTGGGGAGAGGGACATGGGTCTAGATTTGATTTGTAATATCTTGTATAAAAAAAAAAGAGCCAGGTGTGGTGGCGCATGCCTTTAATCCTAGCACTTGGGAGGAAAAGGCAGGGGGAACTTAGCGAGTTCATGGCCAGCCAGGTCTACAGAGCGAGTTCCAGGACAGCTGGGCTACAGGGAGACTCTGTCTTGAAAAGACCCCCCAAAAAATAAATAAATAATAAATAAATAATCAAATCATCTTTTAAAAAAAGAATCATATTTAAAATCTTAGAAAAAAACAAGCCATCAACTTTCCTACATGACATGCAGTGAACTATGACAAACTTATACCTAAGGACCAATTAAGCTCTACAAGATAAGGACTCTTAAAACAAGTTATGATCTTGAACTGTAGTTTTAATAAAATGACATGAAGGGCAGCAGTAGGCCAGAAATGGACACTGATCTGAGAGATCCACATTTGGTCAGGCCTTCAATGCCACAGAAGACTTTTCCACAAGACAAATACAAAGCCAGTACATTTATGGACATCACCTCCAGATGGGCTCAGCTTGTCATCCAGACCCAATACAGAGCTCCACACTGAAACTGGGTTTCCCATATATGAGGCAGAAATCCATTGTAATTAGGATGCTATGGCTTAGAGTGTTGAGAAAAGTTCCCTTGACATAACGGGAAGAGCTGTCACAGGCGCAGCTGCCTTTTTCATTATATACTTAGTTCCTTAACAGGCCAGAAGAGAATGTCAGATTCTCTGGAACTGAAGTTATAAGCAGTTATTAGCCACAGACATGGTTGCTGAAAACTGAACTCTGGTTCTCTAATGAGCAACAAGTACTATAAATTGTTGAGCCATCTCTCCGTCTGCCTAAGTTTACTATTTAAGTTTTACAAACCTCTCTATTTTATTCATGAGATAATATTAATTTAGAAGAAATACCCATGAACCACTGTATCCATACCTCCTCAGGCTCTCAAGGACAATGTGTAATTGGTGTAACTGGACATACACTTCTTCAGACCACCATAAACAATATACTGAGTCAATGTAATCCTGATTAAAATTCCAAAAGAACTTTTTTTTTAAAAATCACATAAATTTTTAAAATTTTCTAAAATTTAATTGAGAAGGACACAAACCTCCCCTGAAAGACCCCCCAAATGTAGGATAACCCAAACAATCCTCATCAGTGAAGAACTGCTAGAGACATTATCATCCCTAATCTCAAATAATACAATAATGTAAACAGATGGTCCTGGCAGAAACAGATGGTACTAGCACAAATAATATAAACAGACAGTACAGCATAAAAACAGACACATTGAACAATGGGAAAGAAGTGAGGACCCAGTTGTGAGTCCACATAGTTATAACAACTTGATTTTTCACAAAGATATAAAAAACACACTGGAAAAAAAGAACAAGTTCAAGAAATTATGGTAGTCAAAGGATTGCTACACATAGAACAATGAATCTAGATACCTATCTCTCACCATACACAAACCTAACTCCAAAGTCATCAAGGACTTCAACAGAAGAGTTGATTCCCTGAATCTTATGGATCAGAAGATAGAAAAAGGCTGGAGAGATGGCCTAGAGGTTAAGAGCGCCAACCGCTTTTGCAGAGGACCTGGGTTCGATCCCCAGCACCCACATGGCGGCCAAGAACCGTCTGAAACTCCAATTCCAGGAGAACTCCAGTTCCAGGGGAATCCAACACCCTCTTCTGACCTCCGCGGCATTGCACAAAATGGGTGCACAAACTTGCGTGCAGGCAGTACATTCATACACATACAGAAATAAATAAAATTAATTAAAAAAAATTTTAGAAAAAGCACATGAAGTAACTGGCACAGGAAAGGACTTGCTGAACAAGAATCTTATAGCACGGGCCTTAAATCCACAATTAACAAATGGGATCTCTTGAAACACAAAGGCTTCTATATGGCAAAAGGTAGTATCATTTGAGTGAAGAGGCATCCTCCAGAAGGGAAAACATTTACCAGCTATATGTCTGACACAGGGCCCATATCTAGAATATATAAAGAATTGAAAAAAAACTAAGCATTAAAAAACCAATCAACCCAATTAAAACTTGGGGCAAAGAATTGAACAAATATTTCCCAAAGATGAAAAAGAACTGGTTGAGAGATATTTAGAAATTGTTCAACACTGTTAAGCATCAGGGAAATGCAAATTAAAAGCACTTTGACATTTCATCTCACCCCAGTCAATGGCTAAGATCCAAAACACAAAGGATGACAAATGCAGGCAAGGATGCGGGAAAGAGTAACACTTCTTCAGTGTTGGTGGGAGAGTGCAGCCACTATGCATTATAGTGGAGCTTCCTCAGAAACCTAGAAATACATTACCCAAGGCCTCTGTATGCTACTACAGAGATAACTGTTCACCCATGTACACTGCTGCTCTATTTACAAGAGCCAGGAAATGGGAACATTCTAGATGTCTGCCAACTGATGAAACGTCAATGAAAGTATGGAACATTTACAGATGGACTGCTCCTGAGCTCTTTAGATAAAACAAAATATGAAATTCACAGTTAAATGGATGGAACTGGAGACAATCATCCTGAGTATAGTAACCAAAACCAAGAAAGAGAAAAGTCCCATGTTCTTTCTCATAAATGGATGCTAGCTTTGAATCCTTAGATATCAATGTTTCAACTGGAGAATCCATAGATTCCAGGAAACTGGTAAATGGCCATGGGAATGAAGAATAATAAAGGAAAGGTTAAAGTGGATGGGGAATGGGAGGGCAGAGCTCAGGAGGGAGTAGGGTAGGGACAACTAACTGTGCTAGAGACACACAACTGGCCGAGGTCCAGGAATAGGCAGCTGCAGACTGCTTATCCCTGAATAGGACACTTGAATCAAACTTTGGCCTTCCAGGGCTCGGAGGGGCTGGCAGAAGGGTGGACTTCTGAATGTGATAAAAAACATATGATCAAAAAAGCATAAAATTATACATAAAGGTAGGGAGATAAAACTGAGCCACAAAGTTGTTCTGAGGCATCATGACAAACGGCAGCCCCTCCACACATGATGTACACATGGAGAGGTGATAGAAATCAATAAAATATCTAAATTAAGAAAATAACAAGGTAATTAACATATGCAATTACTCCAGGTCAACCTCTGACCTACAAAAACAGACACCTTCACACATGCCTGCATTCAGATGAAAGCATACACACAGAGAGTCTCAATTCAATCAACTCGGAGAATCTCTGTGTGGAACTATTGCACTGGGAAGAACAAACCATTCCCAGGAAGTTCCTCAAATTCCATCTCACTCCAACAAATGGGAGAGAACTAAGAGACCACACAGAGTTCAATTGGCCGTGAGAAAATGAAACAGCCCTGGCTGGACAACAACACTGCCCAGAGTCTGAACCCTTCTTTGCAAGGGTTTTGGTTCCCCCAGTTCTTTCCTATCTGAACTCACTCCTCTTTACAATGACTCCTTTTCTTCCTAGATGTGGGCACATGCTGGAACTTCCCAGGTCCTCACTTCCCATGTGGAAATAACTCTTCTGTCCATCATCTAACTGAACCTACACATCCACCCCAGCCTCCATCATACCCAGCATCCAAGTTTCTGTTAATAATCAGAAAGCCCCTAATAAAATGTTACCTAGGAGTTCTGCTCACCTGACATTATTCCTGAGGTACAGCAGGCATCAGGTCATGTGGATGAACACAGATTGGCATCTTTTGCTTATCCTCATCAGCCACATTAGAGATAGATGAATAACTAATCTCAGGGATCAACAAGTCAAGTGGCTTAAAGATCAACTTCATCCTTTTGCTGTAGGACTCAAAACCCACTAAGCCTCTATTGAATATTAACAATGAAGCGATAATAGAGGAACAGTGGTCAGTCAAGAAAAGTAAAGCTAACATGATTCCCTTCAGGAATGAGATTTATAAGCACATAAGCAAATGCTACAATATAAGGGGGAGGCCACCATGGTAGGGGCCTTAAGGAGAAGGAAAGGCTTCCCTTTTACCCTGGAGAGGGTACTGGAGAGATGGCTCAGTGATTATCAGGTGGACTTACAGATGACCTGACTTTGATTCCCACCAGCCACATGAGGCCACTCACAATATGTAACTCCAGTTCCAAGGGGATCTCTTATCCTCTAACCACTGTAGACAACTGTACTCATGAGTAGACACAAAGACACAGACAGACAGACACACCTACCTTGGAGGCAAATTCATTTAGAGTGAGAATAAGTGAGATGAGAGGTGAGAGAGACAGAGACCCAATGAAAGGAATCCCAGTATGAGGCCAAAGACCTTCTTCAAGGGAAGATCACACAGCAAGCTTCAAAGGATATTCACAGAAGAAATCCCCTGAGCAATCCCAAGAACAAAGGGAATGCTTTGACATTTAGGTTTCATATCACTTGATGTAGTTCAACATAACTTACAGGACAAAGAGCATGCAGAAGGCAGGTATTATAATTTTAAGTGCTGTCAAGTCACAGTGGGGAAGCAAAATTAATTTCATTTTAAATTACTTTCAACCAGGCTGTTATTTCAAAAGGTCCTAGAATTCAGTCTTAGCCTGAGGGCACATACCATAGGACATCAGGATCCTGATCCTAGGGCCCACCCTTCATCAGTTGAGTCTTGATAAACAACCAAAAAGAGAGGCTAAGCTCAGACCCACCTGGCCCATTCTTGCCCCTCTCCACATTGTGTAAATCCTAACCAAATGTTCATTCTGCTTCTAATGCCCCTCTGGCTAAAGAGAACCCATGATCTGTTGTTAGCTAAAAAATCCTTGGCAGGGCAAGGTGGTGCATGCCTTTAATCCCAGCAATCCCAGCACTCAGTAGACAGAGATAGTCAGATCTCTGTGAGTTCAAGGACAGCCTGGTCTACAGAGGGAGTTCCAGGCCAGCTAGGACTAAAGGGAGACCCTGTCTCAAAAAGACCAAAAAGAAAAAAAAAACAAACAACAAACAAACCACCCTGTGATAAACCTCATGTAAAAAAAATTGCTAGATTTAAGGTAATTGTGGTTTATGCCTTTAAAATACCTGGATCTTAATCTTAAAGTCTGTCTGGCAATGATTCAATTGGAGGACTGCTGTCATGGCGCTCACTCAAAAAATAAATCATTTTCGGTGCTGGAGAGATGGCTCAGCGGTTAAGAGCACTGACTGCTCTTTCAGAGGACCCAGGTTCCATTCCCAGCATCCACATAGTGGATAAGAACTGTCTTTAAACTCCAGGTCCAGGGGAATCCGACATCCTCTTCTGACCTCCGCGGCATTGCAGACAGTACACTCATACACATAAAAAATACATAAATAAACAAATAAAGAAATAAATCATTTTTCCTTTTAAATTGTCAAGTTTTGCCAGGCTTGGTGGTGCATGCCTTTCATCCCAGCACTTGGGAGGCAGAGGTAGAGGTTCAAGGCCACCCTTATCTATAGTGAGTTCCAGGACAGCTAGGGCTACAAGGACACGCTATCTCAAAAAGACAAAATTAACTAATTAATCAGTTAATTTTGTCCTTTTGAGATAGCGTATCCTTGTAGCCCCTGCTATTTTATCTGGTGGTCTCCTTGAGTGGTCTCACCTCCATAACAACAGCACAGAATGTTTCTTTTTCTTTTCCTTTTTTGATCTCTTTGAAACAGGGTCACCTAGTGGCCCAACAAGACTGGAACTGGCTATGTAGAGCAGGCTGTCCTTGAACTCACAGAAATCTACTTGCCTCTGCCTCCCAAGGGCTGGGATTAAAAGGGTGGCCACCGCACTCCACATCGACTGCTTCTTTACTGTCTGCAGACAGAGCAGCAGCAGCTGTAGCCATCAAGGTTTATTTCAGCAGGAGAGAAAGCAAACGTGGAAAGTAAGGACACACTGCAGAGTGGAGGGCGTCCAGACATGAGGGGCAGCCATGAGGGGCTTCCTAACTGTGCAGACTTGTCAGTGCTGCTCCACGTTTCTCCTCCCTTGTCCGGACCTGGGTAAGGAGTGGTCCCTTCCTGGAATAGTCAGAGGCTTATTTTAAAAACATTTTACTCTAAACCCAGCATTAAATCAGATGCAAGAACATGAAGAGAGATGTAAAACGTCCAAGGACCCTATCAGCACGTGTTCCTCAGGGAGGCGCTTCCTAGGGTCATGGAACCCGCCCAGGCTGGCTGCTGTCTTCCCCCACCAGGTTCTTTCTCCTCCTTAGACAGCTTGACCATCTCCTACCCAGCCGCAAGCCCTCTTCCTTTCCTTCCCCAGGGTTCCCACCGTGACTTTGACTCTGCTGTTCCTCTCCCCCAACACTTGTTCACATATACTAAAAGCAAGAGGAGGAGCTCTGGACAATCACTGACAATAAAGCCGCCCGATCAGGCGAAACTCCAGCTCAGTGCCAGGCCCAGAAGCAGCTGCACCAGAAAATGCCACAGGCAGCAACACCAGAACATGGTCCCCAGAACCGCACAAGACGGTCCCGCTGCCGGCCCAGCCCAAGAAGGACGTGGATCCAGCGGCCACTACCCCTTTGGGGGACAGCCGGCCTCACGCTCACCATAGCTGGCTTCCGGTTCCCCCGCTGTCGTGGCTCTACGCAACAGCTCAAGTCGCAGCACTCCCGCACTCCCGCCCGCGTGGTGCCTCGCTCTTCTGGGAGCTCAACCTACAGAGCAGAACCTGACTGGATGCCTCGGAAAGAGCCCGCCTCCATTTCCCCCAGCACTCCTGATTGGACAGCATGGCTGGAAACCCTGCTTGGATAGGGCCGCCTCTGATATCTGAGTGACAATGGAGTGAAGTAATGGAGAGCAGTCCTTCCTACCTTGGCCTTCTGGTCCAAGTGTCTGCCAGGACACTTCCTGTTCTTCCTCCCGAGCATAGGATGGCTCAAATCCACAGTCAGTTTACAATGGCCTTTGTCCTTGTCACCTAGCCAGAGAAAGGTACCCAGCCCACCCTAGGTCATAGTATTGGAACTAGGGACCCACGTTCTGCAGAGATCTGGTTTCCCCACTCAGACACACTAAGGCTTGTGTGAGAACCCAGGCCTGCTCTTTGAGAAGCTAGTCTATGAAGCCAGATCTCACACCCTGAAGAACCCAGGACACCCCTCCCTCTCCTGTTCACCACCCCCTCCTGTCTCACCCCATCTCTAATCCCTGCATTTTTCCTGGGACAGAATCAGTTGGTCCTGTAGTTTCACAACTTCTAATTTATGGTCCTTCTCAGTATCTGGCTCCTCTGTTCTCCTCAGCACATAGGATATCCCAGACTAAATCTGAGAAAGGGTTAAAACATTAGATATTTTCTTTGGGGAATTTCTCTGAAGTCTCCTGTGAGCCAACTGCACCACAGTGACCTCCCTGTCTCTTGGCAGCAACCTCTCTCTTACTTTAATCTAAGCCCCTTAATGAAGTTTCTTTCCATATTTTAAAGCCAGTCTTGTACTTCCCTTAAGGCTCCATTCTTATTTTCTTCTAGCATACATTGCACTGTTCCTTCCTAATGCTGTTCCACCTCAAGACTTGATCATTGTCTGAACTCCCATTCTCCTTCCCGAAGGGCAATTTTGTGCTGTGTTTTCACAAACTCATAACCATGCCCTGTCTCATTTTCTTCCATACCTAACAGACCGATCGCCCTCTAACACTCAGGGCTGGACATTTTAATCTAAAGAAATAACAGGAGAAGCTATTCATACTGTGCATGTGAAACCCCAGAACACAGAGGAATAAGCATCAGGACCCAGATTCAAAGTCAGTCATTGCTATGTTGTTTGAGGGCAGCCTGGGCTACATAATACACTCTCTCAAGTAAATGAAGTTCATAATGCATGCGAGGAATAGGAATAAAATTATCTTTTTAGTTTATTTTTATGTGTACATATGATTTGCATGCATGTATATAAAAATAGAACATATATGCAGTAACATCAGAGAGAAAAATAGGGCTTCTGGTCCCCTGGAATTGGAGTTACAAACAGGTTTTGGCTGCAGTGTGGGTACTGGGAACCAAACCTGGGTCATCTGGAAAAGCACCCAGTGCTCTTAACTGCTGATCCACCTCTCCAGCCACAGGGAGGAATACTATTAATGAATGATAAAGTTATACTTTATAAAAATGATATTACAAGATTGACCTGTGAAAGATTAAAATGAGAAAAGTTCATCAGTCTAAGTAATAGTTAATTTTTTAAAGAGAAATATAATTGACAAACCCTTGGCTCTATTGACTATAATAATTCATGGAGACTTTGGGAGGATAGACCATTAAGAATTCACCTTTTGAAAGCTGGGTGTGGTAGCGCAGGCATTTAATCGCAGCCCTGGGGAGCCAGAGACAGGCAGAGCTCTGGGAATTCATGGCCAACTTGGTCTACATAGTGAGTTCCAGGCCAGCTGGGACTAGAGGGAGACTGTGTCTCCAAAAAGATGAAAAAAAAAAACTTACCAGCTCTTACATTCAGAGCCTGAGTCCTGGGAGCCCTAGCAAGTCAAACTCAGCCATTCATTCTCAATAGGATAATTACACAAGCAAATATCTGTGAAAAACTAAAAAAAAAAAAAATTCAATAAAGCCAAATTACATGGAGAAGGAAAAGGTTGAATGATCCAAAGTCCTTTTTCTTTACTTACTTTAAAGTGGATAGCAAGAAGTATTTATGACTGGGCAGTCCTTGTTTGGAGTAGTTGTTAAGGGCA
Source organism: Rhizomys pruinosus (assembly GCA_009823505.1). Lineage (NCBI taxonomy): Eukaryota > Metazoa > Chordata > Mammalia > Rodentia > Spalacidae > Rhizomys > Rhizomys pruinosus. Next base: position 486,403 of record VZQC01007933.1, read on the forward strand.
TTTCCAGGGATGATTAACTGAGGTGAGCTGGCTCCTGGCCTGACTTGAGTGGAGAGAACACGCTGAGCAGCAGCATTTGTCTGTCCCTGCTTCCTCACTGGAGAAGACGTGACTGGCTGTCTGCTGCTCCTAATAGCATGTGTAGAGCCTCTCTCACCACCACAGTAGTCTATGCCCTCAACTATGACCTCAACTAAATCCTTCTCTAACTTGCTTTTCTCACCTATTTTGTCACAGCAATGAAATACGAAATAAAATAGAAAATTGGTACTGAATAGTAAAATCCATATGCAAGACACATGTTGTGAAATCATGGTTGAGGCTTTTGTAATCAACTGCTGGATTAGGCGTGAAAATCCTGAAATATAATTTTTTTCTGAAGCAAATATCATCAACAGTATGCAACATGTGAGCCAAGGTCGGAAGATGTTCCATTTTTCCAGGTAACCATGAATGGATTTGACTTAGCGCCACCATGCTCAATGTGACTTCATTTTTAGTCAAAGCTTCTTTTCTCAGTTTTTTTTCCCCTGAGGATCTCTCTCGTGCTCTCTCTATTTCTCTCTCTTCTTTCTCTCTTCTCACTCTTCTCTTTCCTCTCCTTTCTCCTCTCTTCCCTCTCTCCTCTCTCCTCTCTTCTCTCTCTGTCTCTCTCTTCTCCATCTCCCTCCTAGAGGACAATGCATGGGAGCTGACTGGCTTCTCTCCTCACTTTAGTTCATTGATTTAAGAGGATTACAAGGAATGGGTCTTACCCATCCCAGCTACAGTCTATTGACAGTTTGACCACCTTTCCTGTAGGTGGCGTTCCTAACAGCTACAAGAAAACTTTTCAATGCTGCTGCTGCTGTTGCTGCTTCTACTGCTATAACTTATGCTTCTGGCCTGGACTATACAGCAAGGTCTAGGCCAGCTGGTGATACAGGAAGATCCTGTCTCAAAAAGCCAAAAAAAAATTACACTTCTGTGCCTGGAGAGATGGCTGACTGGTTAAGAACACTGGCTGCTTTTGCAGAGGACCAGGATTCAGTGCCCAGCATTCATGTGGCAGCTAACAACTATAAATAACTCCCATCTCAAAGGGGTCTGATGCCCTTTCTGGCCCCCACAAGCATTGCAATACATGAGTGCAAATACACGCAGGCCAAACTCATACACATAAAATAATACCTAAATGTAAAACAAAGTCAAGGTGTGTTTCTGCTAAATGTCCACCTAAAAGTAGAAGAGTTTTAAAACCATAATAAACTATAATGTGTACAAAAATATTAGCTTGGGGCTGGAGAGATTGCTCAGTGTTTAAGAGCGCTGACTTCTTTTGCAGAGGACCCGGGTTCAATTCCCAGCACCCACATGGTGGCTGAGAACCATCTTTAACTCCAGTTCCAGGGGAATCTGATGCCCTCTTCTGACCTCTGCAGCATTGCATGACATGGGTGCACCAACCTACATGCAGACAGTACACATAAAAAATAATAAGCAAAAAAATTAAGAAAAATATTTTCTTGAAAACTAGTTTTAAAAATAAGTGCTTGTCACAGACATGTTCCACTGAAACATCAACATTACCCTGGAAACAGCTCTAGTTTGGTGAGGTCAGCCAGGTAGAGGACCTTCCCAAGCCTTGAATGCATGGAATTTAGATGTATTAATGAGGAAACTTGCATAATATACAAAGCTGAGATACACAGGTCTACATAGAATATTAATGTGCTAAAATCACATTATAATAAGAATTATTGAAAGGTCACTTAAAAGAGTGTAATGGGCTGTGAGATCATGCAGCAGAGCAAGATGATTGTCAACAAGCCTGATGACCTGACTTTAATGCCCCAAACCCACATTCTGGAAAGAACTGAGTCCTGTATGTTCTCCTCTGTGCTTGATCGCTTTAGTTGTCAACTTGACACACCTGGGTTGCCGAGTTTCAGTTGAAGACTGGCCTCCCATGGACTGGGCTGTGTCCATGTGTAGGGGTCATCTTCTTCATTGTGGAGTGATGTGGGAGGGCCCAGCCCACTGTGGGTAGTGCCACCCCTGGGCAGCTTGTTCTGTGTTGTATAAAAAGCAGGCTGAGCATGAGCCAGTGGACCAAGCCAGTAAGTGGCCTTTCTCCATGGCCAGTGTTTCAGCTTCTGCCCCCAAGTTACTGCCCTGAGTTGTGACCTTGTGCTTCCTCACTGATGAATTGTGACCTAGGAGATCTAATCCAAATAAACCCTTTCCTCTCCAAGCTGTTATTGGTCACAGTGTGTCATCAAAGCATTTGGAAGCAAACTAGAACCACCTCCAACCTCCACATGTGGGTCCTGGCACATAGGCATGCTTATGCACCTGCACTCACACTGAAATAAATCAATACATTTATTTAGAGTTTAGTATCTACAGACTTCCTTTGAGATACGGTCTCATTATGTAACTCTGTTTGGCCTGAAACTCACTATGTAGACCAGTCTGGCTTCAAATTCACAGGGATCTGCATGCCTCTGCCTCTCAAGTGCTGGGGCTGAAGGCATGCCCAGCAAAGTTTTTTTCTGTTTTGTTTTTCTATCAGTAGCTTTTTTTCATTGTCATTGTTTTGTTTTGTTTTTGAGACAGGGTCTCCCTGTAGCCCCAGTTGACTGGAAACTCTCTCTATAGACCCAGCTGCCTTGAGCTCCTAGAGATCCTCCTGCTTCTGCCTCCCCAGTGCTGGGATTAAACATGTGCGCCACCACCCTGACTCTATGAACAGATTTGTTTTTTGGTTTTCTTGAGACAGGGTCTCCCTGTAGCTCTGGCTGTCCTGAAACTCTCTATGTAGACCAGGCTGGCCTTGAACTCACAGAGATCCACCTACCTCTGCCTCAAAAGTGCAACCACCACCAGTTTTACAAACAGATTTTAAAAAGCATCTTAACTTTTCATGATCAGAAAAAAATCTAATTGACAAAAAGAATAGATTATAGTTTCATATAAGTATAATGAATTTTGCTGTTAAAAATTATAATAACTTAATCATCATGTCATCTTTAAGTAGAATGCTCCACAAATGTTTGGTGATGTGTTCAGTCCTATTGTAGTGTGCATAAACTTTCTGATTTGTTCTATTCTTTTTTTCCTTTCCTTCTTTCCTTTTATTCTCTTCCTGTTTAAAAACACATATGGTCATTTTTTTTCTCTTTTGGTCTTTTTGAGACAGGGTCTCCCTGTAGCCCCAGCTGTCCTGGAACTCACTCTGTAGACCAGGCTGGCCTTTAACTCACAAAGATCCGCCTGCCTCTGCCTCTGAGTGCTAGTATTAAAGGTGTGCACCACCATGCCTGGCAACACATGAGGTCATTTTAACTTAATGACCTGCTGTTGGGATTTGACTTTGTATAACACACTATCTCAGGAAGAAAAGGCAGGAAAGAAAATACACAGAGACAAGAATCTTAATATGTGAACTCAATAACTGCAACAGGCATTCAGTCCCACTAAGAACTGTGATAACTGGTGCTGTAGAGATGACTCAGTGGTTAAGAGCAATTGCTCTTCTTGCACAGGTTCAGTTGACATTGCCCAGACTGCAGGTCATAATCATCTGTAACTCCAGTTCCAGATAATACGATGCCCTTTTCTAAATGTCATGACATTTTATCATAATTGTTGGCATCAAATGTAAAGAAGCAGCATTGAAGCTCTAAATTATTATCATATATTTTGTAAACTTAAATTTTATTCATTGTATCACTTTCACCAATTCTTAGGCACTTAGAAGTTTCACAGATTGCTATGTGGACTGACAACAAATTGAAAGTCTTAAGATCACAATAGATAGCATATGTTTTAAAACATATACCTTACCTATGGCCAAGCAATTTCCTCCCCTGTATTTGTGCTAAGAGAATTTAGTTCACATGGCCACAGTATAGATCCAGAGCACACAGTTTATCACTGCTTTACTTGGGATATCTACATGAGCCAGTGTCTAAATGGAAGCAACTATGGCACAATCCTGCAGTTGATGCCACTGGTAACAGCAGAAGCATCCAGTGTCTGTTGGAAGCTGTCTCAGGAATTGGGCAAATTCCAGCCCCTGCTCTCCTGATGATGAAACCCTGTCTTCATTCCTTCTGCACTCTTTTCAAGCTGCCATTGTTTCCTAAGCTCATCAATTGACCCCAAGTTGTGCCCCCATAATCCAGTTCGTACTTCCTCTACTTTCAGGCTTTAACAAAATATCACTTTATAAGGTCTCCATTCCTGGACTATTTCATTTAAAATTGAAAGCACTTGGACTTTCCCTACCCCAGTTTTCTGAATGGGAAATTATTGATTTTGATGTGCTCTAAAGCTTATTCATTTATTGATTGTCTCTTTATATTGAGATATAACCTCCATAAGACCAGAAACTTAATCCCTTTTTATTTTCAGTGATTCTCATGTCATCAAAGGTCATACAGCACACAGAGATGTCAAAGCATTAAACTGTGTGAAGTGGATTCATGAGTGCATTGGTACCCTGCTATCTTTCATCTGATCATGTTGCACACTGTCCCTCTGTCACACAGTGGAATGGATCACAGTGTCTGCACACTTCATTGAAGGGAACAGAAGATACTGTGACATTCTACTGAGATGGAACAATGAGCTGCTGACAGAGAGGGAATCCACAGTTTAGAGGCCAAACAAACAAACAGAAAGCTGACAGCATTCTTCCTGAATCTTGGGTTAGAAATCCATCTGTATCCAAAAGGCATGTTCATGCACTTGGTTATTTTTACCGGTGTGTATATATGGGTACCTGTGTGTGTGTGTGCACCTGAGTGAAGCTGCCCTTGGAACCCACAGAGAGCTTTGGATTCCCCGAAGATGTGCTTATGTGCCTGACATGTGTGCTGGGATCCAAACTCTGGTCATCTACAAGAGTAGTACACGGGAAGGAGAGATGGCCTAGTGGTTAAGAGTGCTCTTGCAATCTTGCACAAGACTGCTCTTGCAGAGGACCCAGGTTCCATCCCCAGCCCCCACATGGTGGCTGAGAACCATCTTTAACTCCAGTTCCAGGGGAATCTGATGCCCTCTTCTGACCTCCACAGCATTGCATGACATGGGTGCACAGACCTACATGCAGACAGTATATTCATACACACACAAAAATAAATAAAATAAAAATATTTAGAAAGTCTTAAAAAAAAAAGAGTAGTACACAGACTTAATTGCTATGTCTTCTCTTCAGTCCCGTGGTTTAATTAAAAAAAAAAAACAGAAATAATGAAGACAGTTTTCGATTTCATCTCATAATGAATGAATCTTAGTGTTTTCCTCTTTCTTTGCAGTAGTTATTACATTGCTGAGCCTTAAACAGTAAGGCTTCATATATGACCATGAAATATCCTTTACCCATTGCCTCTTTTTTTTTTATAAACATCTCCAACAGATTTATTTAAAGGAATGGACTAAGGAAAAAAAAATGGGGCACAGAACTATGGAATAGAAAATAAATACAAATGTAAGCTGTTTTACTATCCATTGCCTCTTATTCATCAATCTGCAGATGACGTGTTTAGAAGGTGCGTGATGATGCTATAACACACTCAGGAGAGGAGGAACAGTGTGTCCGCACACTGATGGAGAGACCATTCTCAGAATAAGGTTGTCTGAAGCAGTGGGGAAAGTCGGGAGAGGCCACCTTCCGTCTGCCTTCCCAGAGCTCAGCTGTAATGTAACAAGCACATGAGCTACTGGAGGCCAGATGCCCAGGGATGGCTGTAGCAGAAAGCAGGGCTGCTCTTCACAGAAGTGTGGTGCCACAGCAGCAGCAAAATAGATGCAATTTTTCAGGAAAGGTGATTCATGCATCAATGGTGATTGGGGGGAGTCAAAGAGTTGATGTTGTATGTGTAAGGTTGTAGCCCACCTAAGTCAGGGGCCTCAGGAGGCCAACTGAGGAAGAAGTTCCAAGAAACAATTTTCCTGGACTACATTCCTGCAACCCGAGAAATGTTGCTACAACATCCTGCAATCATGCCTCACCGGAGCCGGGAACCAGGCCTCAATCTCACTCAAGATGTTCCTGCTGATACCAGTCACAGGTCCCAGTTTCCCTCAAGATGCTTCTACTGATACCAGACACAGACCCACCTACACCCATTCCCCAATCTCCTTGCCCCTACTTCCTTGAAAACTCACTTCCTTGTGTGCCTGGGTATAAAACTGCCATTTGGGGACATTCTATTGTTGGTCTTCCTAATCCCCACACAGGCAGGCTGGCTGCCATGCCTGAAATAAACCCGACTTCCTTCTCATCTGAGTCCAGACTCTTTCTCCCTCTGTGCCTAGTCTCCCCTCAAAATGAACCTAACAGTATGTGTTATAGTAGGTAGAAGTGCTGACTCATGCACATTGGTCATGAAACCAGAGAATAGATTAAGTTAGGAGCTGGTAGGAATATTCCAGATTTGCATAGGGGAGTGGCAGTTGTTTTCTTGTTAGTCCAGAACTCAGACAAGGTCAGGCTAGATATCAGGTAAAGCTATAAATGAATAATTGAGACAGAGATTGAAAGTTATTAACTTAGGGGCTGGAGAGATGTCTCAGTGGTTAAGAGCACTGGCTGCTCTTGCAGATGACCCAGATTTGATTCCCAGCAACCACATGCTGGCTAACAACTGTCCATAAGTCCAGGGGAATCCAACTCTTTCTTCTGACACTCCAGGAATTTCATGACATTGGTGCTCTTACATGCATGCAGACAATACAACTCGTACAAACAAAACAAAAAAATATAAAATATTCAAAAAGAAATTCATTAACTTAATTTTCAAACAGCACATTCACATTCACATGGTGACGTGAAGAGATAAATAAAACATTTTCTCTCTGTTTTATTTTTCTGACTCAAACTTGAATATTATATTGTTTGAGAAACTTAGTATCTTAGCTTTCAGGTTGAGGTGACTGCAGTACATTTCCCAAACTGGAGGATACTCACCCAAGCCTTTTATCTTGGCCATATTCAACAAGTATCTGCTGTGGTCAGGGAACCCCAAACCCAAGGCTGCACCAAGGTCCCTGGTACTGTTAGGGTCCAAGAATCCACACCAGGCACACTGAAGAATGGGAAACCAAGACTTTATTTCGGGGAAAAAGTAAACCAGCATGCTGGGGTGGGAGGGAAAAGGCTCCGACCCCAATAACTTGGCTCTCAGGCCTTTTATACAGGGTCTAGGGGAATTTTAGTGGGGTTTGGGTAACTTCTACCCTTATTGGATAATAGCAGAGTTACAGCTAATGGTTAGGTCAGCCCACCTGCCCCCACAAACCAAAGGTTATCTTTAGACACAATCTTGAGACTGGAATGAGGAAATGTTAAGTCAGTCCACCTGCCCTCACATATCAACAGTATCAACAGTTATCTGAAGCATGCTTGTGCATGGATACCAAAGAACCCAGGGACAGGACGGTGTGTGCTCAGTTATCCTGTTATGCCCAGATCACTGGAACCCCCAAAAAACCACCAGGACACTTGGCTCCGATGTAAATACAAAGAGTCTTAATTCAAGCTCGAGCTTGGACCTCAGCCCTTCTGACGCAGCAGGCTGGGAGAAGCGGTCCCGTAGCTCGGAGGGGAGGATATTTTAAAGGAACCAGGTCTAGGGGAATTTTTCTTTATCGGTTCAGACCCGACCTGTTTCCCAAGCCTTGGATGTATCTGGTGGATACCAGCCTGGGGGAAAGTGAATGCTTAACCTTTGTCCAGAGTAGAAGTCTGGAATTAACTCTTATCTCCTCAGTGCCCTTGTCCAGTGAAACACCTGAGTACAGATGTAGCGTGTGGTCTGATGGATGAAATATTTTCAACTTTATTGGACTGATGTGCTCAATTCCAATACTATGGTGGAAATGCCTGCTGAAGGGGCACCTCTGTGTGGGGAGGGGGTGATCTGGTCCCGCTCCACCTCAGCCTAGTGCTGCCATGACAGCCTGGCTTTTGCAGCTTTAGTTTACCACAGACACTGCATCCTGTTGGAGGGTGGAAGAAGGACAGGGTGGCTGGCAGCAGTAGCCAGGCCAGGCCTGAACAGCTCCCCCTGCCCTCCTCTAGCCAGGATTCCCAGGTATCCAGCCTGCCCTGGGTACCTTGCTCTGTAACTGCTGGCTTCCCTTTCAGCATGATGGTGGCCTGCATGAAGCAGAACCAAGACCCTCAAGTCCCAGCTGGGAGTCAGCCAAGGATACCAACTCGACTGAACTCAGGCTGACCTGAACTCTCTCTGTTAGGTCTCTTCTGACTTCCACATCCATCCCTATCTACCTGATTTGACTTCAACAAGGACCGTCTTAGGTCAGGTTAGCTTTGGGTCCCCAAGAGCAGGAGTTACAGATGGTTGTCAGCTGTCATGTGGATGCTGTGATTCCAACCCAGGTCTGCAAGAACAGCCAGTATCTGTTTGCTCTTTTAACATAGTACCCTTGGGATGTTTGGAGGGAAGAGGAGAGGATGGAAGCCCCCCAGAGCACTGGGTGGGGGGTTGTCTGTTGCACTGCTGGTCTGTGGGGCAAGCACAGAGGAAGATTCTGGAAGTGGAAGGAGTGAGTGCCTTGGAGGGCTGCCAGATACATAAGGGGCCTTTCTCTGAGCTGCAGAGAAGGTTAAGCAGGAGGATGGAATGAGCAGTCTGCACAAAGAGGAGAGTGAGGTGGAGGCTGACTTAACCTTAGCTGGGGAGGGCTGAGGCTGAGCTCTTCTTTCCCTGAGCCTCAGAGGGTGGGGAGAGGTCCCAGGCAGGCACCTGTGGGATGCTCCAGGAAGGCCACTAGGAGGGGGTGGGGCTCATGGGCTGGAATGTTCCATGTCAGGACTAGAGGCATTTAGGGCAAGGTGAAATATGCTATGCTGTGAAGTTGCACAAGCGAGAGACTGAGGCCAGGAGGAGGGGCAGCTTTGTGTTGGTCAGGAGCTCTGCACCTGCCCTGAGAGCCACTGCACCTGAGCTTTCCCAGGTCTGGTACAATATCAGAAGATTTAAATGACCATGGGCTTGTTAAAACAAAACCAAAACATAAAAACCCTGCACAATATAATTATTTCAGGGGGCTGAAGAGATGGCTCAGTAATTAAGAGCTCTGACTGCTCTTTCAGAGGACCCAGGTTTGATTCCCATGATCCACATGATGGCTGAGAACCATCTTTAACTCCATTTCCAGGGGAATCTGACACCCTCTTCTGACCTCCACGGTATTGCACGACACGGGTGCACAAACCTACATGCAGACAGTACACTCATACACATAATAAAAAATAAAGATTTATTTAAAATGAAATTATTTCAGAAGCAAAATTACAAAAAAAATATCTTTTCTACATCTCAAATATCAGATTGAAATGTGGTCCCACCTCATTGAGTCTAAAGTGCCTGTGTGGTGTGGGGAGGCCCTCACAGCTCCCTCTCCCAGCCACTCCAGCACAGCGCCCGGTGCCTGGCTCACCTTTGTGCAGGGGATTCCATGATACTATGTGTACAGCTTCTGGGTTCCTAACTCTTTCAGGATCAGTTTCTTCAAGATCCAGTTCCGATGAACCTGGCCCTGGACCTGCTTCTCGCCCCCCTCTTCACCAATCTCCCCCCTCCCCATCTTGTGCACTGGCCTTGCCTGGAGGCTGACTCTCAAAAGCTGTGACGCCAGCGGCTGCTGGCGGCCCACTCCTCTGGTTAGTCTTGGGTGTCCTCAGGAGTCTGCTCCCTTTTGTCAGCTTTTGCCCACTTCTCAGGGGCCCCTGCCCTGCCAGTGGCTGCTCCCTTGGCCTCCCATATGTGAGACACCTGTTGGTCCCTTAGCTTTCTTTCCTCAGCTTTCTTGGACCAGTAGGCAGCTGATAGAACAAAGTCTACCACAATCCTTCAAGAGGGAGAACAGTTGCTCCATGTGTGAACCACTTTTTACCATAAGCCTTCTGTTAGTTTGGAAACCAGATTTCTACCATAAACCTTCCATTAGTTTGGATACAAATAATCATGTATCTGTCCAAGCTGTCTCTGTGTTAACTGCTATTCATGTCATGTGTCTGTCAAGAAGTGGCCATTTTAAGGTTCTTTCATCTCATGTTGTGAAACTGATTATTTGATTTGTTATCTGTTAGACTGAATTAAATCTCTGAATTCCAAATCAACTGCTTCTGTTTTTATTGCTTTACTGTGTATGCACTGCTGCCTTGGCCTATGCAATGGCCACCACAGGTTTTCTCCAACACTGTATGTTGTGTTTTTTCCCTCCTCTCTTACTCTCGGTTCCTGAATACCATTCTCCTGTACCTTAATTCATGTTTTTGGTATCATCTATCTACATCCTTAGTTGCTTTCATGCAACCATATTTCTGTTCCTCTCACCTTTTCCAGGCTCTCATCTTTTTTATCTTATTTTATTTATTTTTCTATGTGTATGAATGTACTGTCTGCATGTAGGTTTGTGCACCCATGTCATGCAATGCCGCAGAGGTCAGAAGATGGTGTCGGATTCCCCTGGAACTGGAGTTAAAGACGGTTCTTAGCTGCCATGTGGGTGCTGGGGATCATACCCGGGTCCTCTACAAGAGCAGTTGGCGCTCTTAACTGCTAGGCTATCTCTCCAGCCCCTCATCTTCTTTTTCTTTCTGATAGCCTGTCATGTTTCTGCTTTGGGTTGTTCAGCCCTTGCTCTCTCTGATATTGTTGACCCTCAGGTCTAGGACTTTTCCACTCAGGTAACTGCCTCTCACCACCCACTTGGTCCTGGTACACTTCAAGAAAAACACGTCTTTTTCTTCCAGGCCTCAGTGTCCTATTTCTGAAGCTTACCACCATGGACTCAAGCCTATCATTACCACCTCCTATCCTAGGGGCTCCTTTCCCCACTGACCCTGCAGACCCCCATTCTTCCAGTCCGTGAGCCCTCTGGAGCCTACCACCTAGTTCAGGACTTCTGCCTCATCAATGAGGCCATCGTCCTGACTGCCCCTACCTTGGCTCTCCCAGACCCTTTACGCCCTTTCCACCTCTTTACAGATGATGGGTTGGGGGTGGCCACAGGGCTTTTGGCCCAACTCATTAGGATCTTACATCAGGCAGTGGCATTTCTTTCCAGAATAACTCCACCCTACTGTCTGTGGATGGCAGCCATGTCTGAGAGCTCTGGCAGCACCAGCTGAACTCACTCAAGAGGCTCTCAAACTTATTTTACTCCAGCCTGCCCTGGTGTACTCTCCACATAGGCTTCTGGACCTCCTTGGTCATTTCTCTCTCCCTCTTTGCATCCTCACATATTCAGGTTTTCTACCTGCTTTTCTTGCTGTTCCTTCTGTCCATTCTGGAACTCTCTCTCTCACTTCTGCACCTCACTCAAGCCTTACACATCGGCCCCAGGGTTCTGTTTCAATTCCTGGAGCCATTATTTGACCCTGTCAATCTTGGAGTTTATATCTTGCAGTCTCATTCCTCCTGCCGGATCTGTGCTGAGACCAACCCACAGGGGGTGCTCCAGATACGCTAGCCCCTGCTCCAGCTCTGTGGACACCAACTGGCCAAGTGATCTATGCGTTTTCCATCTCCAGAGAAACTGTGGATGTGGTGGCATAAACACTCCTGGAGCACATAATCCCACATTTTGGGTTCCACTCATCATCCAGATGGACAACGATCTGGCCTTCACCTCCACATCCCATACCAGCTGCTCCCTTCAGGAGGGGTGGAGAAGGCCAACAGCTCAATCAAACAGCAGCTCGCAGAACTCCTTGCTGAGCTCCAGTAGTTTCGGCCCTCCCTCCTACCCATTGCTCTAACTCGCTCTGTGCCACCCCCTGTTCTGTCACTGGCTTCAGTCCTTTGGAGTTACTTTATGGGTGACCTTTTTTTATCAATCATGGCCTACAGGCTTTGTCTCCCCCCCCCAGTTGCCATATCTCTCTCTCTTATGCCCACTTCTCTTGCAGACAAGTGCCTTCCTGCCTCTACCTCAGTGGAGTCCATAACTTCTGGCCTGCCCTCTCTTTCACTGGGGAATAGCATACTCCTCAAAACTTTATCTCCTAAGTCCCTGGAGCCCCGGTGGACAGGACCATATGCTGTGATACTTGCAACCCCTTCAGCCAAGCTCCACACACACCATTTTGGTACCACCTCTTCGGGCTTAAGAGAGCTCCAACCAGGGTGAATGATCTGTTAAGACCCTCAGGTTTTCCCAGAGACCCTCAAGGACAAGTCTGAATGGTTGGGCATGACAACCCTCACCCTCTGAACCTTTCCAGGTCATGGTTTTTCTCTGCTGCTCTTGTTGCCACAGGCGCCAGATGCTGTGACACCCCTGCCAGGTCCCTGTCTCATTATTGTGTCAGTCTTCGCCAGACCAAGTGAGGCTGTGCCAGGTCCAATATATTGCTGGCCATGTTCAGGAGACCTGGATGGATGAAACTGGTGAGCCCACATCCAGACCCTATCCTCTGTCCTCCAGAGCCTGGTAAACCTCACTAAGACCATCCAACAGCAAGAGGAGACCCTCCGATCTCAATTAGGAGACTCCTCCCGATTGGCACCCAGTATGGTGGTTGCATCCCACCATCCCTGAGCCCACAGCCCCACCTACTCATGACTCCCCCTCCCTTCAATGTCCCAGCTCAGCAGGAAGAAGTTAGAGCTGAATCGGCACCCGTATACCCTAACAGGTTGGAATGTTAAGTTGGAGGGTCTGAGACAGGGATCAAGATGGTGTGGACGGTGAGGTCCCTGCTCTTCTCTTCTGGGCAGGACCCTGCATTTGTGAAAGCAGGCAGGAGAAGAAAGCCCACACAAGGTACCAGAGGAGGCTAACACCTGATTCCAAAGAGATCACTGGATCCCAGTTTGGCCTTCAGGGCTTTTACCTGGCCTAATTGGCCAGATACTAACACCTCACCATTTTTCCCCTCTTGCTCTTTAAGAGACCCCTAGCCATCCACCCCCCAGACACGTTCCCTTGGCCTTTCACTCTCTGCATTTTTCCCTTGCTCCCTCTGATTTTCACTCTGCCTGCCCTTTCATTTTCTTCACAGTCCACTCCTTCCACTCCCTGGTGGGCCATAGGGTTCTGCCTCAGAGCGCATTTCCCTTTGCTTGTAGCAAAGCCTGACTTCCTTTACTTTTCATTTGGCCTTCCTCTCCTCCTTGTTGGGAAACCTAGCACATATGTGAAAGTAGATTTCAAAATAGAACAGAGTTAATCCAGAGGCATAGAATTCAAGTTCTAGCACCAAGTATCTTTGTGTTTTATTTCTTTCCTTTCAAATACCCCCACAAGGACTGAATGTAGACCCAATCTCAGTGGGTGCTCTCTGCAGAGCCCACCAACAATTACTTAATGGCTCTAGCCCTCAGGAGTCTATTGTCTAAAATGAGTGTAAGAATTCCCCATAAACAGAATTCTATGAGGACTGAGTAGGCAATTTCTAAAAGCAGCTTATGTGTTTGTCTGGAACTTGAATTGTGCTTCCATAGTCAGCCTCTGGTCTACCAAGGAGCAGACTAGGATTGACAGGAAGTAGGAGCCCTCCTCTGACTCACATGCATGAGAGGAAATAAGCCTCAACTTATGATTCCTGCAAACTCTGGTGACTAAGGAAGTAGCATCTGTGAGAACAGTTAGTTGACAATTAATGGTGAGACATTCATCATTCTTCATTCTGATCCTAGCTAGGGAAACAAAGATGAACCATATCAGATTAATACACATTTTTTTCTTATTTTTGCAGTCCTGGAGATTGAATCCAGGGTTCTGACCTGCTAGGCAAATGCTTGACAACTGACAGCTCTAGTCTTTGTTTTTTCTTAAATTCTTAAATTTGAGATAAGACTCCCTAAGTAATTTATGCTGGTCTTGAATTCAGTCTGTAGCCCAGGCAGGGTTAACACTTGCAATCCCTCTGCCTATGCCTCCCAGGTATCTGGGGTGATGCTCCTGCACCATCAGGTCTGGCTGTTGTCAGCATTCTGAGTTAGACTCTAGAGGTGTGGGTCATTTGTTTTCTTTTTTTCTTTGTTTTTTGAGTAGTTTATATATTCTGGAAATCAATGCTTTGTCAGATGTATCTGCGGTGAAGGTTTCCTCCCACTCTGTGGGATTTCTCTTCACTTCCTTGATTGTTTCTTTTGATGTACAGAAGCTTTTGAGTTTGATGAGGTCCCATTTGTCAATTGTCGACCTTAATTCTTGTGCAGCTGCTGTCTGATTTAGGAAGTCTTTTCCTACGCCTATGTCTTGTAGTCTGCTGCCAACTTTTTCTTCTATCACCTTCAGAGTTTGGGGTTTCACGTTGAGGTCTTTAATCCATCTGGAGTTGACTTTTGTACAGGGTGAGAGGTAGGGGTTTAATTTCATTCTTCTACAAGTGGTGATCCAGTTTTGCCAACACCACTTGCTGAAGATGCTGTCTTTTCTCCATTGTGGTTTCTTGGCCCCCTTGTCAAATATGAGATGGCTGAAATTGTATGTGCTCAGATTTGGATCTTCGGTTTTGTTCCATTGGTCAACAGGTCTGTTTTTGTGCCAGTACCAGGCTGTTTTTATGACTATAGCCCTGTAGTATAGTTTAAAATCTGGTATAGAGATCCCTCCTGTGTAGCTCTTTTCACTCAGGGTTGATTTGGCTATTCGGGGTCTTTTGTTTTTCCAAATGAATTTAAGAACTTTTGTTTCCAAGCCTGTGAAGAAACTCTTGGGGATTTTGATTGGGATTGCATTAAATCTATACAAGAGTTTTGGTAAAATGGACATTTTTACAATGTTAATTTTCCCAATCCATGAGCATGGGAGGTTTTTCCATCTTCTGAGGTCTTCTTCAATTTCTTTCTTTAAGGGTTTAAAATTTTTGTTGTAGAGGTCTTTGGTGTCTTTGGTTAGGTTTGTTCCTAGGTATCTTATTGTTTTTGAGGCTATTGTGAGTGGGAAGGTCTCTTTGATTCTTTCTCCAGTTGCTTGTTTTTGGTGTAAAGAAAGGCCATTGATTTTTTTAGGTTAATTTTGTATCCTGCCACTTTGCTGAAGCTGTTAATCGTTTCTAGGAGTTTTCTGGTGGAGTTTTTAGCATCCCTTAAATAAATAATCATATCATCAGCAAATAGGGATAGTTTGACTTCCTCTTGTGTTTAAACATTTTTTTTTTTTTTGGTATTTTTGAGACAGGGTCTCCCTGTAGCCTGAGCTGTGTCCTGGAACTTGCTATGTATGAACTCATAGAGATCTGCTTGCCTCTGACTCCCAAGTGCTGGGATTAAAGGTGTGGACCACCAAACCCAGCTTGAACATCTTTAGAAGCAGGAATTAGCAGGGGTTCTTCTTTCGATCTGTAAACAAGTTTTTTGAGCAAGAAGATGATATGGGTTTTTTGTGTACAATTGATATAACAAGAGGCAGTGGTGAAATGACAACAAGCTCAGAGTGGTTGTGAGAAATAACACTTAATCTTTTGTCATCATCTCTATTAAATTCCTAGCCCTGAAACTTTCCTAAAAGAAAAGGAGGTCGCACACAATTTGCACACCACTCTCACTTAGGCACAGATGAGTTTTTGTCTCCATCTGTGAGCTCTCACCTGGTGGAACAATGTTCACTTTCTGCATCCACATGTGAGGAGGTGAAGACATGGACAGCAAGAACTTCTCCAGCAGCAGAGTCCAGCTGTCTCTGAAAAAGAGGCTGGAGGTGGATGAAACAGACTCCACTTGCCGCTCTTAAGTACTGTGCATTGATTCTCTTCCAGTCCACAGGGGAAAGGAGAGAGCCCACTTTCAACCCTCCTGGGAGCTTGCTCTGAGAATATTCTGGAATACCTGTCAATCAATATGACTCAGATTACTTAACTGTGGGTTGAGAGAATTTTTTTTAATTTTCATTTTTTGTTGATGCTTTGTGTATTTCATACATCATTTTCCAATTCAGTTCAGGCATATTTCCCTTTCCCTTCCCCCCCACCCCACCCCAGCCCATCCCAGATCATGCATTCTGCCATAACTTTCCTGCATCTTTCTTTTTTTTTTTTTCATTTTTTAACAATAAGTGATAATTTATGAGTACAAGCATCCTTCATGTAAAATCAATTTGCGAGCAGTTGTGCCCAAACCCACACAGCTCATGGGTCCCACCATCCAGTGGGGGGGGGGCTTGTATGTTCAATCAAGTTGATCAAATGAGTGTCCAGATATATTGTTGTAGTTTCACCATTCACCTCAGTCGCAGCCCTTACATTCTACCACGTCCCCTCTTCTGCAGATTGTTCCCTCAGTTTAGAAAAGGGGCACAGGTGGATGAGAAGCAAAACAGTCTACTTTCTCTGGAGCTGTTGTCTTGGACTCTGGTCAATTCTGGCTGTTTCCATTCATGGGATAACAGTTTGTCTAGGAATGACCTTTCAATCCTACTAATGAAGCACAAGCAATTAGATATATAGGTATTTAAACAATACTAATTGTTATGGTAGGTTACTTTGGTATAGACACAGATGTTTGGATAGTATGTTAATCCATGAGTTACATTTTTTCTGTTAGATATGACAGGATCTTACTGTGGCTTACAACATCTCCTAACCATTAGAGGATGTAAGCTTGTGACATCAGCCGTGGGTTATTCCTCCAAGGAGAGAGCTAATAGCCAATTTGATTTGGGATATAAAGGCATATGGCTGCCACTGCTGCAAAGTATTTCCATGCAGGTGAGGTGTAGCTGCTGCTGATGGAGGAGTCTTGCTTGACTTAAGGAAACCTATATTTGCTTTATTGGTTTAGTGGCCTTTGGTAACACTCTCTGGTATTCCAGAGACCATCTGTACACTTGCAAGTGTGGTCTCAATACAATGACAAACTTCAAAAAGAACTAGATGAGCATTTTAAGAATATGCTGAGAGTCAGGTAGGGTGACACACATCTTTTAACTCCTGCACTGTGGAAGCAGGTGGATCTCTGTGAGATCAGGTCCAGCTTGGTCTACATAGCAAGTACCAGGCCAGCTGAGGCTACAGGGAAACACTGGGCTGGAGAGATGGCCTAGCGGTTAAGAGCATCAACTGCTCTTACAGAGGACCCAGGTTCGATCCCCAGCACCCACATGGCGGCTGAGAACCATCTGAAACTCCAATTCCAGACAGTACATTTATATATAAGCAAAAATAAGTAAAATTAAAAAAAATTTTTTAAAGAGTAACAATATCCTAAATGTGAGTGAATTCATATGACATTAAGGTGCCTGACTTAGTTTGCATAAGAAGATGAATTGTTCTTGAAGCTAGATCACACCCAATTACACTTTATGCCATAAAACTCTTCTCATCAATTTTAAGAAGTTACAATAACATTAGTTTCCTTTTTCGAACATAAGAGAATGAAAGGAGAAATCGAAAACTTAATCCAGGTGTGGTGGCAGACACTTTGAGTCCCAGCACTCAGGAGGCAGAGGCAGGTGGAGCTCTGTGAGTTCAAGGCCAACCTGGTCTAAATAGCAAGTTTTCAGGCCAGCTGAGACTACAGGAAGACCCTGACTCAAAAAGACCAAAGACAAAGAAAAAGAAAGTACATAAAAATTTAAAATATATTTCTTAACAACCAATAAGTCAATAATAAGGAAAAATTAGAATACATTGTGACAAATTTAATGAAATACAGCATATGATATCACACAGGGATACAAAACAAAAATTAAAAAGAAACTTTGTAAAGAAACCACTTACATCAGGAGAAAAGGATACAAATAATATCCCTCTATGACTAGAAATGACAAAAATATAAGCCCAAAGTTCACAGAATGACTGATAAAATATTGACTATAAATAAATTACATATACATCAGAAGAACAATAAAAAGATCACTGAAATTATTTTTCATTGGAAACAAATACTGGTAAACTTTGTCTAGTTAACTTATACAAGAGAAAAGTCAAATTAATAGAAGCAGAAATTGAATAAAAAAACATTACAACTGTTACCACAGAAATATAGAAGTAAATGAATCCTCCCTCCCAGACAACCTACCAAAAGGAAACCCAGAACCAGTATAGAATCTGAAGAGATGACCAGTGTGTAAAGATGTTAAATATGTAAGATCTGTGACAGAGCATAATGTACCCACTATTCAATACACCCTGGGAGACTTTACCATAGGACCTGTAAAGATAAGAAATAAAATGCATCCACCTGGAAGGAAGAGGAGCTGACAGTGTTTGATTAAGTCAACTTTTATCTGGCTGTGTGTCTGGTTGGTTGGGTTGGTTGGTTGGTTGGTTGGTTGGTTGGTTGGTTTGTTGGTTGGTAGGTTGGGTGGTAGGTTGGTTGGTTGTTTGGTTGGTTAGTTGGTTGGTTGGTTGGGTTGGTTTTGGGGTTTTTTGGTTGTTTGGTTGGGTTGGTTGGTTTGTTGGTTGGTTGGTTAGTTGGTTTGTTGGTTGGGTTGGGTTGGTTTGTTGGTTGATTGGTTGGTTGGGCTGTTTGGTTGATTGGTTGGGTTGGTTGGTTGGTTAGTTGGTTAGTTGGTTGGGTCACCATATTCAGCTTATATATCATAATCTTATACATAGAAAAGCCTAAAGTCTTCACACCTAAAACACTGTTGAGATTGACGGTCCATTCAAGAATGTTGAAAAATAAAAAAAAGTATTCGAAAATTAGTAGCATTTCTGTACACTAACAATAACCTGTGAAAAAAGTGATGACAATAATTCCAATTCAAATAGCTACCAAAATTGCTCATAAATAAATTTAATGAAGGAGGCAAAAGACATGTACCCAGAGAACTTACTAAAAACATATAACAGGAGCTGGAGAGATGGCTCAGCAGTTAAGAGCACTAGCTTCTCTTCTAGAGGACTTGGGTTGAGTTCCCAACACCCACATGGCAGCTAACAATGGTCTAACTGCAGTTCTAGGAGATCCAATGGCAGCTAACAATGGTCTAACTGCAGTTCTAGGAGATCCAATGCCCTCTTCTTACCTCCTTGGGCACTGCACACATGTGGTGCACTTACATGCATACATGCAAAACATCCTTACAATTAAAACAAACATAAAGCAAAAACCTTAATAAAAATTTTAAAATTAAGGAAGTGAAGGAGATGGAAACAGCGGAGCTGAAGAGTTGACAATACATGTGTCTTGAATGCAGCCACTGCCAACACTCTAATGCCATTTTTCGTAGGAAGAGAAGGGACAAGACTTGTAGGACACCACAAATGTGTGTATGCATAGACAAGTAGCCCCAGGAAACAAGCAAAACAGCACAGCAGGCCTCTCTCCATGCCATATTCAAACTACAGTACAAAGCCATAGTAATTAAAACCTCACAGTACTGTGAACATCAGAACACTGACCCATGGAACAGAACAGAGAGCCAGAAAAAAGACAACTCATGTAGAGTCAGTTGATTTTCAAAAACTATGCCAAGATGATGGAATGGGAAAAGGACAGAATATTCTTTTATTTTTATTTATTTATTTTTATTTTTTATTTTAAGTTGAACTTTAGAGTACACAGAGCATCAAAGTAACATAAATGAAACTTGTGATACCAAAAGAAGCATTAAAACACAGTGGTACTTTAACATGGAAATTCCATTTTTTACCTCCAACTGTATTGCATATATATATATATATATATATATACACATAAATATATGCATATATAAATACATACATACACATATCACCTGCGTTGGAGGATTTTCTTTCTTTCTTTCTTTCTTTCTTTCTTTCTTTCTTTCTTTCTTTCTTTCTTTCTTTCTTTTACCAAAAGATGTCATGTTTTCCCCAAGGAAGTACTTGAAGCTTCCTCCTTGGCGATCCCAAACAGCCATCAATCCTGCCTCCATGATCCCCACTGGGGTCCCTCCCCCCGACATGGTCACCCAAATGAGGTCCAACAAGTGTGTGTCCTGTCTTGATCTTACCGCACTGGCCTCCATGACACAGCCTGGGTAGTCCAACAGCAGCAGTCTACACTCTGATGAGGCTGAAGTCCCAGTAGCTGCTCAGTCCACATGCTGGATATCTCAGCAGTTCCCATCTAGCATTGATGGTTTGGAGGATTCTCAAGTTTTATATCTGAAATACAATTTCTCAGACCTTACTGATTATTTATTTCTGGTTACACTTTCCTTTTGGATGCTTAAGGCCACAGTTAGCCCAGATTAACCAAGCCTTTTGTTTTCTCAAGGTCAGTTGAGGATCTGGTCCTCAAGGGTCACTCAGGTCTTTTTTCTGCAGGGGGGGGGTGCGCCTGGCTCCTTTTGGCTTTTCAATCATCAGTTCCATCCACTCGAGGACACAGTTAGGTCTTGCTAGACCAGGCTTCACTTTTTGAAGCATGATCAGACTTTCCTCTTTATAGACTGGACACTGGCTGAAGTCCCATTAGTGGATCTCCAAGACCTCCCTGCACAGGAAGACTGGCGACTCACATTTGCAGGACATTTCAAGAGATGCCCCCATGCATAGTCCCCTGAGACTTAGTTGACCTCTGAGGGCAAGGAAGAAAGTTATCCATAGGTCCCTCAGCCAAATTGGTATGGGTATTAAGTATGGTCATTAAGCACCCAGAAAGGCTAAGTTACACCAGCCTGATACATCACACCTATACTAAAATTGTATCTTCTGAAAACAAACTGTGTGCTATTTCTAGATCATATTTCTTGATTCACCTTTTTCCATTTTAACTTTATGTTACTCCAAAATATGTATACCTTCCCACCATCATATACCAAAAATTCATAGTCTGAAAGTAAATGGTAGGTTAGTTCTAGAACTTGTCTAGGGATGCATAAAATAAGAGCACAGTTGTGTTCAGATCATGAGGAATATAACATTAATGTTGCTCAGTTTGCCTTACAAACTAGGTAGTTGGTGCTAGCATCCACAGATGAGGGATACCATTCATCGTTTGTTTTTCTGGGACTGTGTTACTTCACTTAACAATATCTTCTAGTTCCATCCATTTACCTGAAAATTTCATGATATCGTCTTTATTTACAGCTGCATAGAACTCCATTGTGTAGATGTGCCACATTTTCTCTACCCACTTGTTGGTTGAGGGGCTCTTGGGTTGGTTCCAGCTCTTTGCTATTGTGAAGAGAGCTGCAATAAACATGGCTGTACATGTATCTTTGCGGTAGGATGAGTCTTGTGGGTATATATCCAGAAGTGGTATGTCTGGGTCAGGTGGTGGACTCATTTTGAATCTTTTAAAGGTTCTCCACACTGCTTTCCATAAGGGTTGTACAAGTTTGCATTCCTACCAGCAGTAGATGAGGTTCCCCTTTCCCCCACAACCTCTCCAGCATTTGGTATCATTTGTTTTCTTGATCCTAGCCAGCCTTATAGGAATGAGATGATATCTTAAAGTGGTTTTGATTTGCATTTCCTTAATTATTAGCGATGTTGAACACTTTTAAAGATATTTCTCTGCCATCTCTATTTCCTTACTTGTGAAGTCTCTGTTCTTTACTCCATCTTTTGAGTAAGTCATTTGTTTTCTTACTGTTTGTTTTTTGAGTAGTTTATATATTCTGGAAGTTAGTGCTTTGTCAGATGTATCAGCAGTGAAGGTTTCCTCCCACTCTGTGGGATTTCTCTTCACTTCCCTGATTGTTTCTTTTGCTATACAGAAGCTTTTGAGTTTTACAAGGTCCCACTTGTCAGTTGTCCACCTTATTTCCTTTGCAACTGCTGTCTGATTTAGAAATTCTTTTCCTATGCCTATGTCTTGTAGGTTGCTGCCAACTTTTTCTTCTATCACCTTCAGAGTTTTGGGTTTCACATTGAGGTCTTTGATCCATCTGGAGTTGACTTTTGTACAGGGCAAGAGGTAGGGGTTTAACTTTATTCTTCTACAAGTGGTGATCCAGTTTTGCCAACCCCATTTGCTGATCTGTCTTTCATCCATTGAGTCTCTTTGGCCCCCTTGTCAATATGAGGTGGCTGAAATTGTATGTGCTCAAGTTTGGATCTTCAGCTTTGTTCCATTGGTCTATGGGTCTGTTTTTGTGCCAGTACCAGGTTGTTTTTATGATTATAGCTCTGTAGTATAGTTTGTCTGGTATAGAGATCTCCCCTGTATTGCTCTTTTCACTCAGGATTGGTTTGGCTATTTGGGGGTCTTTTGTTTGTCCATACGAATTTAAAGATTTTTTTTCCAAGCATGTGAAGAAAGTCTTAGGGATTTTAATTGGGGTTGCATTAAATCTGTGTATTAATTTGGGTAGAATGGACATTTTTTTAATTTTTTTTAATTTTATTTATTTCTGTATGTGTATGAATGTACTGCCTGCACGCAAGTTTGTGCACCCATTTTGTGCAATGCTGCGGAGGTCAGAAGAAGGTGTTGGATTCCCCTGGAACTGGAGTTCTCCTGGAATTGGAGTTTCAGATGATTCTTGGCCACCATGTGGGTGTTAGAGATCGAACCTGGGTCCTCTGTAAGAGCGGTCAGCACTCTTAACCGCTAGGCCATCTCTCCATCCCCAGAATGGACATTTTTACTATATTAATTTTTCCAATCCATGAGCATGAGAGGTCTTTCCTTCTTCTGATGTCATTTTCAATCTCCTTCAGGGGTTTATAATTTTTGTTGTAGAGATCTTTGGTATCCTTGGTTAGGTTTGTTCCTAGGTATTTTATTGGTTTTGAGGCTATTGTGATTGGGAAGGTCTCCTTGTATTCCTTCTTTAGTTGCTTGTTGTTGGTGTAAAGAAAGGCTACTGCTTTTTCTAGGTTAATTTTGCATCCCAACACTCTACTGAAACTCTTAACCATTTCTAGGAGTTTTCTGGTTGAGTTTTTAGCATCCCTTAAGTAAACTATCATATCGTCTTCAAAGAGGGATAGTTTGATTTCCTATTTCCCAATTAGTACTCCTTTAATTTCCTTTTCCTTTAATTTCTTGCCTTATTACCCTAGCAAGTATTTCAAGCACTATATTGAAGAGGAGTGGTGAAAGGGGGCAGCCTCATTCTTCATGCATTCCCCCCCACAGTGAACTGTGTCCTCAAACTGTGAGCCCAAATCAACCCCTCCTCCCTTAGTTTGTTTGATTAAGCATTTTGTGACAATGAGAAAGTAGGTACAACAAGCACAAAATGGACAAAAAAAAAAAAAAAGGAAGCCTCCCTTGCCATTTCACATACACAAGTAATAAGATAAATAAAAGCAATAAAAATTATAATGCAAAACAAGAAAATATTATCCAATAAATAATTGCATCTCTGAAAAAAAATCCTCACCCAACCTCACACGCACACACACTAACTACTTAGACAAAATAGACCAACCTTTAAAAAAAACCAACCACTTGGAGGCTTATCCTATATGGCTCTGTGTTATTGTTATGTAGCCTCCAAAAATAACCCAGGCTACTGCCACAGCCCTTGATTACCTCCCAGAAGTTGAAGGTAAGACCCTATTGCTGAAGACAGGACATACTTCAGACACGGGACTTGGGGCAAGTCTGGAACTGACCTGGAACTGACCTGGAAACCTCATCCCTGAAGAGTAGCTCACATAGGTCTAGGGGACAGTATGCAAGCTGCTAAGGGAGAAAATGAATCGATGTCCAACCCCAGCTTTAAAGCCTAAGAACCACAACACTGACCAGGACAACAAATAATACCAGTGCAGTAGTAGTACATTTATCTTGGGGGCAATCAACAACCATTTAACTAGACTTAAAGCTCTCTTAATGGGATGGAACTCATGGGTGGCACTGTAAACAAGGGAGAAATACATGTGGCTGGAGAGATCACAGATGCCAGAGAAAATTTTCACCTCTGTCATATCTCTAGACAAATGTAATTTCTTACTATATGCTCAATATGGCACATTTTATTTACAGACAAATACACTATATACCACTCATCAAAGAAGCTTCTTTTCGCAACAGATGGAGGCTATTACAGAATTCCACACCTGATCACACACAGAAAATATGTGTCTCTGAGATGCCCAGGCATAAACTACACAGCTACAGTGAACATCTACACCCAAGACTCATGAACATAGCAGAACAGGGCATAGAGGGAATAGTAATGTATCTCTCAACTCTCACCAGTAAAATTTCTGAATGCAGCACAGTGCAATGAAAGCAGAAGACCACAAGGGGCCAAGAGAATAAATACTGCAGAGTGTGTGTCCCTGGATAGACAGCAGTATTAAACCTCAGCCACCCATGGCTCAGAGATCATTGCAGAAGAGGAAGTGGAAATCCTGTAAGAGCCAGGGTGTGTGCACGAAAATAAGGAAACAGAGTCTTCCAGGCCTCTGGGAATTTGCTCCTATGAACTTACAATGGTGAGAGCATGCACAAGACCCATGCAGACTGGATCAGACAAAAACCCATCACAGAACTGGGAAAATGGGCAGTAGGCCCCAACCTTAGTGCAGGAACTATTGGCAGCTGATTGTTGCTAGGTGACAGAGAGTTGATCTTCTTTAAGGGACTAAATCTATGCAGGCTGACTAGACTCCGGTGGATGAGCTTGCATGGAGGGACATCTAGGTAAAAAAGTTTGAGTCTATAGACCTTAACATATATGAGAGACTGCATGAAATCCAGTGGAAGGGGCCTAGGGGAATTGTGGATAGAGGAGGGGGTCTAAATATGATTAAAATTTACTGTATGAGCTGCACAAAATTAAACAAAAATGTCAATTAAAAATCCAATTAAGATAAATATAACAAATAAAAAGTATAACAAAGTATTTTTATTTTTATTTTTTATTTTTTTAATTAATTTTATTTATTTCTGTATGTGTATGAATGTACTGTCTGCATGCAAGTTTGTGCACCCGTGTCGTGCAATGCTGTGGAGGTCAGAAGAGGGTGTCGGATTCCCCTGGAACTGGAGTTCTCCTGGAACCGGAGTTTCAGACGGTTCTTGACCGCCATGTGGGTGCTGGGGATTGAACCCGGGTCCTCTGCAAGAGCGGTCGGCACTCTTAACCACTAGGCCATCTCTCCAGCCCCAACAAAGTATTTTTAAAGACTACCGCATTCACACTCTTGGAAATAGTATACATTGAATTTGAATGATTCTTTCTCTTAAGTATTGACAATGTGATGTGTGAGGTGAGAAATGTCAATGCAATGTGCTCTCTTTTCTATCAAATGGGCTTTTTCCTTTGAAATGTTAGAGGCTTCAAAGCCTGCCACAGTCTACATGTCCTTTTTCTCCTGTTTACTCTTCCCAGTGGAGGAGGTGGCTGTTAGCTCTAAGGTTTGGGAATTCTGGACTGACTCATGACCTAACATTTGTCTTTTATTTTGATGTTGAGTTGAAAAACATCTTTATGTATTCAGATTCTAGAACATGGTTAGACAGATGTTCTGTGAACTTTTTCTCCAATTACTTAGATCACTTGATAAATTAATCTCTGCACAGTGCTCCCTGATATACTTTTTACCATGGCAAATTCTAATTTATA